>CM033723.1:20486133-20919035 GCA_019671005.1 Hibiscus mutabilis | reverse complement strand
GCGTTCTTATATGAGGAGCAACGAGCGTCCTCTCAAGTACGTACTCCACAAGGCACTACGGTGCAGATAGGCTACGGGGTTTCCATGGGCCTCTAGCCAGACACGATGATAATAATAACAAGATGTTACATGATTACATGATACATGATACAGACATTACATGATACAGATGTTAGGTGATTACATGATACATGATACAGACGTTACATGATACGTGATACAGATGTTACGTGATTACATGATACATGATACAAACGTTACATGATACAGATGTTACATGATTACATGCTACATGATTACGTGATACATGAAAAAGATGTTACATGATTTCATGATACATGAAAAAGAAGTTACATGTTACATAACAGAGAAATACATGATAGAAATGTTATTGATATATGATAGGCATGTTACATGATACATGATAGAAGACATGATATGCAAATGATTGCATAATGAAAACCTAACCATGATAGAATACGTGACATATGTACATTGTGATATACTTGCCATGTTATAGAGAACACGAAATGCACTTATATATATGACATAATGTTTTACATTATTTCAGGATTTTAAAATAAATAAGTTTAACTACCTCACTAAGTTCGTACTTAGCGTGTGTCTTATGTCACACGTAGGTTTCCTGAAAATTGTCTATCGAGGAGGAGCAGAAATTTGGGAAAATCAAGTTACTACAATAAGTTCAGTAAGTACGTCTTTACCATAATTTGATAGACTAGTGGGCATGTAAGTATTTTAAAGTTGAACTGTCTACAGCATAAGTTTACAACATAATCATATGCTTTTATGGTTGGATAACTTTAAAAATACTAATTGTTAACAATAGCAAAATCTTTGGTATGGTTAAAATGTTGTTTAGCCCTAAACGCGTAAAAATTTTAAAATCAAGAAAGGGTCTAGGCAGCTTGCGTAGTTTTCACCCTGAATTATATGTTTTTATTTTAATAATTCAATTATAAATTTTGTAAACAAATTCAAGGTCAAAACTAGCTTTACCTAGACAACATAGTTTTAAATTTAAAACCGAGAAAGGGTTAAACTACAAATTAAATTTTGGTATAATAAATAAATATATTTACAAGTCAAGATTTCTTCCAATGATTTCGTAACATCTTTAATGTATATTCAGTCTATGAGTATATGTTAAGGTTGTTACAGATATTCTGGGGCATTTAATTGAAGACTGCCAGACGTTCAAGAAATTAGTCCAGAATATGATAAAGTATAGGGTATTGCAGTTGGGTGAGCCAAACACAGCCACTAATTCGCTTCCAAGCCATAGAGGTCGAGGCGTGAATGCTCTTGAAGAGGTAGGAAAAAAGAGGGTGAAGGCAGACGTGTCAGAAATCAGGTCCCCTTAAAGTTGGGTTTTCAAACAGCTTTCTATGGCAGGTTTAAATATAGCCACAACATTCGAAGGCAAGCTATTGATCATCAGGGGATTGAATCTAAGCCGCTCTTGCATTTGATATCCGGGGCATTCTATTCTTTTTTATTTTTGATTTTTGTATAGTAACCCAAAAGCATCCTTTGTTGAAACGATAGTTAGCAAACTGACATATAGATGAAAAGAGAGATAAAAGAAGAGAGAAAAAAAGAAAGAATAAGGTTTCTCTGTGTTGTTGTATAGAGTTTAGAATGCGTGGTCAAGGATGCACATGATCAACCTAATACAAAACCTGTCTGTGATTCTAAATAAGATAGTAGCAAAGCTTCGTATGCTACAAAGACTCAAAGGGGCATATTTTTTGCTTACCATTGAGATAGAAGAAAGACCATTCCGTTGGATCAGAGGCATAAATTAACGGCCGAACCTAAAGAAGAGATAAGTTTCTACCAAGATCTAGAAAAAAGAAAATTGTTCTTCTGCATGATTTCTGAGATAGAGTTTTAAGTCAAGGAGGTATATGGTCTACCTAATACAAAACCCGTCAGTAGTTCCAAAGAGAATAATAGCACGACTCAGTACGTGGCACAGTTCAAGGACTCAACTTGATTGTATCTGAAAATGATGATCACTCATGAAGAGATTTTGGGGGCATGATTTTAGCCCGACGTGGAGATAGAATAAAGATCATACCAATCGGCTAAAATCGAATGATAGTCAAACCCAAGGGCAAAGAACTAAAAAGTGGAAGAATGTGTCCTTATATAGCTTCAAGGATGAAGTTTTAGATCTACATGGTTGACCCAGCATGAAAGAATAATTTTTCAGAAATTAAGAACAACAACATGATTTTATATGCTAGACAATTCAGAGATTCGTGGGAAATTTTTACCATAACATGTACGCCTCAAAATAATGAAGATTTGGGACCTTATCAGAAAGAAGGGAAATTTGGGAACTTAGGGGCACGGTGTTCACCCTAATGTTGAGATAGAAGAAGGCTCATTATGGAGAGACGTAGAAGAGGTGACAATTGAGCCCAAGTTGAGTGAGGATGATGTCACAAGATGAAAAATGATAGATTTTGTATGGCCAGTGTAGGACAACAATGTCCTTTCAGATTGAAGCAAAAGTTGAAGATTCAAGAAATACTCTGAAATTGGACCCTGTCAAAGTACGAAAAGCTTGGAAGCTTGTGGGACATGTGTTCATCCATATGCTGAGGTAGAATGAGGCTCATCATGAAAAGTCATAGAAGAGATAACAGTCGATAAGGGTGATGTCATGAATTCAAACTTTAGTAAGTGATAGATTCGATTCTGATCGGGGTAAGTCAGCAATCCTTTCAAGAGGAAACAAGGGAGAAAGATCCAGTAAAGAAAAGAGAAATACCTTGCTGGTTCAAGAAAGTGAAAATAGGCTCTTATGAAAGTAGGAAAAGTTTCGAGACTTAGGGGCATGGGTTCACCATAATGTTGAAGACCCCGTCATGAAGAATCATGGAAGAGACAACATTTAATCCCGAGTAAAGTGGGGGCAACAATTCATAGTTGAGTTTCAGGAAGTGGTAGACGGTGTTCCAACCAATGCAAGCTAGCAACACCCTTTCAAGAATGGACAATAGATGAAGATTCTGCAAAGAAAAAGGGCCCATAGGAGCTAAGGGTGACCGACTAGAAAGCAAGGGTTTTTCCCAAACAAATTTTAAAATAATCATGCTCATGCATCATTTGTACTTAGATGACCTTAAGCTAGGCGCATGCTAACGCATACCATCATAGTATTTTGATTATTTTAAACAGGTATTTGAATATTGATAAAAGATCTAATCTATTGCTTCACGAGAAGAGAAGTAGATCTCAAAAAAGAATCAAGAGTCCTTTGACTTGCATGATTAGGATTCTAAAGGGTCTTCCGATCTCCGAATAATTCAAGAGCGGCGAGCAACCCATGCCAAGACGATAAAGATCGAGGGCATTCCAGAAGACTCAAAGTGGGATATCATTCGGTGTCAAGGTGACCAGAGATCGGGACATCATTTTTCGGGGTCCTCAAGGCGAGATATCACCCCATGCCAAGACGATGAAGATCGAGAGCATTCTAGAGACTCAAAGTGAGATATCATTTGATGTCAAGATGACCAGAAGGCAATACATCATTTTCTGGGGTCCTCGAGGCGTGATATCACCCTAGGCCATGGCGATGAAGATCGAGGGCATGCTAGAAGATTCAAAGTGAGATGTCGTTTGGTGTAAGACGGTCGAGGATCAAGGCATCATTTTAGGGGCTTTACTTCTTTAGGCCTTACATGGGAAGAATTCGGAGCTCTAGAATTTCTAGAGGAGGAAGGGCGAATGATTCTATTTAGGAAGGACTCGCAGCTCGGAATCTCTAAACAGGAAAGTTGGATAAAATTAGTGCTTATGGTCTTTGCTTTATTCTTGTTCTACAAGGATAAGCAAAGAGGGGCAGCTGTAATCACTAATTTTATCCGAAGTTTTAACTCGTTTTTTATTTTTGTTAGTTCTTGAGATAATGGGCTTAAATTGTTATTACTTTTTATATATATTGTATTATCATTAACATACTATATTTACTATCATATTATATTATATGTTATTTTGCTTAAAAAACCCCCAAAAATTTTATTAGTATTCGGTATTTGTTTGGTATTTTGATTTGAAAAAGAAAAACAGAAAATATTATTTATTAGCTCTATATCATACTATTATATTTATTATCCTACTATTTATTAGTTATAACCGTCTTTGATTATAGTTATTATTATTATAGCTATATTATTATTATTATTATTATTATTATTATTGGTAGTATTATTATATTATTGTATAGTTATTATTATTATTATAACTAAAATATAAAAACAAAACAAAATATTAAATTATAAATAAATAATAAAGCCCAATAGTATAATTAAAGCCCAAGTGTTTTAAATAAAGTCCATGTACATTAAAACCAAAAAATATTACAACATTAGCCTGTTTGGGCCCAAAATAAAAATAAAAAACCTAAATTATAGAACCCTAATCTGCCCTAATTCTCATGTTATTTTCTTGCACAACTTGATGGGGACCGTTAGATCTAATCTTGATCTAACGGTCTAGGATCGAAGCTGAGAAGTCTCTTGAACTTTACGTGCCCACGCGCGGCTTTTCATTGCCCTTCACGCACGCGTGTATCACACGCTCGGATGTTCTAGATCACCACGAGCGCGTATGACGCACGCGCGACTCTTCAGCATGCCCCGACCTGCCATCTGCCACGACTGCCCTTCCAGTACCTCATTTCCCGTTCGGGCACAGCAACGACATGTAGCAAAAGAACACACAGATCAACAGAAGGCAAAAACGGAAAATACGGAGACAAGATTAGAGAAATATACATCAAAATAATTCAAAAAGCAGGAGATCTATTTTCTTCCTTGTAACCATTCGGTTATATAAGACCGAAAAAAATAGTGTAAGCCCCACGGGGGAAAAAGTTTTTTGAAGCAATACAAAAAAGCTAGAGCCTTTAGAGGTATTTTCTCCAGTCCAGCATGCATGTGAAAAAGATGTATTTTAAAGCTTAAGGTTTTTCTTTTTACCTTCAGAGTTCTGGAACCGCCGTTCGGGTCTCCCTTGCCGGTGATAAGCCAAAGCCTTCTAGCCTCCGTGGTGAACCAATGGGAGCCCAACGTCTCTCTCGTTGCAGGTTAAAAATATGAGTTTTCAGAGGGAGGTTAGGGTTCGTTCTTTTGTAGATCTAGGAGAAGGGAGATCGAGTTTTAATGATCAAGGGTTGGTTTTGTTTTAGGAAGAAGGAACGGCCAGTTTAGGTTAGTTTTTGAAGGTTGTCGGTACGACGTTTCACGGTGGCTGATCTCTAACTTCTGGGTTCGATGAGAGAAATTCAGAGGTTTTTTGGTTCACTAAAAATGAAAAAAATGGTTTTGGGTTTCAAAATGGCTAAAAGGGAAGTTTTTTTTCCCCCGAAAATGTATGTTTTATACCAAGGCCTCATTTTAAAAATGGGTTAATAACCTTTTAATCCCTCCGCGACAAGAGATTTGCACCCAAAGCCATTTCGTGTTTTAAAATCACAACTCTAGTCCCTATATGTTTTCGAAAACATTTAATTTCGTCCTTAAATCCAGCCAGTTTGATTTTTAAGAAGTGGGTTTATCTCCCTCATGCCCTTTCGTGTTTTTGCTTAAACTTTCCAACCCTTTTGCTTTTGTAAATCATGGCCGCAGTCCCTCTCGTTTTTAATTATTTTTCAATTTCGTCACTGTTTTGGGACTTAATTCGATTTTGTGTAGTTTAATACCTCTCCTAGCCCCTAAAATTTCCCCTCGTGTTTATTTTGGTCCAAAATCCGGTGTTATTATTCCCCTTTCTATTTTCATTGTTTTGTTCGCTTTCATTTTAAGTCCCTTACATGCATATTTTATCTTTTCGAACATTGCATTTTCTCTTTCTTTGGTCCTTTATGTTCGGTTGTTTTGGTCTTTGCATTATTGTTATAGTACGTAGTTCTTATATAAGTACATTTGATGTGTTTTATAAATAATACGATATAATTTATATATACATGTTATGCGTTTATAAAATGTGTGGTTTCCATATACATAAGTTGCTGCCAAGTTCTATTCATATACACATATATATTCATGGTTTTGATACGCATGTACGCCATATACTCATTATAATATGTTGTATAGCTTCAACATATATACATATGGCTACTGCTAATTTGGAAGCTAGGGTTTGTTTTTTATATATAGATACGTACATAATTTTATGCTTTCTTTATATGCATATTATATATCTAATATATACATACATATATGTTGTATTACAGTTTGGGATTCCATGTATGTTGCTACTGCCAAAGCTTGGCTTTCATATAAATTTATACATACTTATATTTATAGAGCATATGTACCTAATACCTCACTATATATACTAACTATATTTCTCGCAAGTACATTGTTTTAATATTTGGTATTTGATTCCATTAGTTGTACATTTGTTTCACGCTTTTATTTATCTTTTTTATGCCCTTTTTATCATGTTTGTTTATTTGCCATGTATATATTTTATTTTTCTCGCATTCAGATATTAAATTTTGCTAATGCGGAGCCTTTTTATTCGGGAGTAAATACGGCCAGTATCAAACGTAGTGATGGTCGTCTTGCGGTTTACTTTCGAATAACGAGGCCCTTAAAATAGACTCGCATGTATAACCAGATTTTAAATTAATCGTCACTTTAATTTGCAAAGTTCGATATTAACAAAGCAATAATTATTGTTTTCTTTTTACGGTACCAATTTTTGGGCGGTTTGGGGGTGCCAAAACCTTCCCCATCCGTAACTGACTCCCAAACCTCATTTTTGATCGAATCTCTGGTTTTATGGTGTCCGGCCTACCTCATTGGCCAGTGATGACTCCAAATTTTTATTGTTTTTCCAAAAACACGGATTTTCAAAGAATTTCTATTTTCCAAATATTTCAAAAAAATAAAAGGAAACTTGCTAATCCTTTTTTAGATCCCACATATTCGAAACTTATTTTCAAAAAGGTCGCTACAATATCCTAAGATCCACCTTTGCAAACGAAATATTTTAGAGAAATCCGCCTTTGTAATCAAAATCTCTTGAGATCTGCCTCTGTAGTAGGAGTTTTTTTTGGAGAAATCTGCCTCTGTAAACGGAATGTCTTGAGATCTATATCTGCAAATAGAAAATCATGAATTAATATATTTGATTTCTCATAAACACAACTGTAATCTTTGCTAGATCTATTTCTCAAAGATCTATGCTCGCTAATTGTCAGATTTTTTCTCCGAGATTTCTGTTTGTTCATTGCTGGATCTTCCTCTTCGAGATCTTTATTCACTCTCAACTGGATATTTCCTCCAAGATCTTTGCTCGTTCTTGCTTGGATCTACCTTTTCAAGATCTTTACTCTTTCTTAATTGGATCTTTTTTGAAATCTCTGCTCATTCTTGCTTGGATATTCTCTTCCAAAACTCAAAGCTATAAATTGATCTTCGCCTTTCCTTAATTGAATCTGCAAATTCCTGCCAAAATATGCAAAAATGCTTTGAATGTATAAATTAGCATGCTCCTTCTAATGGATGCCTAACTATATGATGCATGAATGTTGCCACTTGAGGACCACTTGGATAAACTTTCATCTGGTGGGGAGCTCCAAATTTCTTCGCTTTGTCTTTCATTGAAACTTCTTCTACCAACAGCATTTAATTTTAAGTATTAATCCTAAAGGAGTACTAATCAATTAGTTATTTAAAGCTATGAATATTAATTAATTTAATGGCTTTTACGTGAAAATGCCAATTGCTTGAACACCTTTCATATATGTAAAACCCTTAAATTAATCATGTTCCTAATTATTTAATACTTATAGTTAATTAAAGTTCTAATCCTAATTAAGGCTCTAACAATTTATTAAATCAATATTTTTAGGTGAAAATGTATATTAAATGTTCATCTTTAAAACCAACGTTGAGATAACACTCCATTGTACACAATGGAACACCATCCAAATTTGAGCCCCAAAGGTTCAATTTAATATACATTTAATTATCTACAATATGTCTTAATTAATTGTTTAATTTTAATTAAAGACTAAATTAATATTCAATTTTAAATGAAACATATATCAAATATAATTTGTTAAAATCCATGTTGTGATAACATCCCATTGTAAACAATGGAACATCATCCAAATTTGGATTTAAAATTACATTTAGTTACTACAATTGGATATCCTATTTAATTATTGAACCCTAATTAGAGAAACCTAGACTAAAGGCTCTAATTATTAATTAAATTAAGTGTATTTAATTGTCCTACAAAATATACTATATGCTAGATTAAAACATGCAGCAAACATGTAATTAAAGCAATTAATTAAATAAAAGAAATAATAACTAAATTAAAACAAATTGAACATTAAAACTAATTTTATTACTATAGGGATTAAATTGACACAATCACAAATCTAATGTCCAATTACAAATGTCCAGGGTGACTGAATTCAAAGGATTACAACTAAGGAGGACAATTGAAGGGAATGAGGACTAAAATGAATGAATTACAAAGCTCAAAGCCCAAATTCAAAGGGATTTGAGATTTGAAAAAAGAAGGCGTGGATCCCAAGGGAACCCGATCAAAATAAAGCTCTGGTCGAGTTAACCCGGCACCAAAACGGTGCTATTTTGACCGGCCTAAATAAGGCCTTCAACGAGTCAAACCGGTCATTTGATAAAATCCCACTCTCTCTATTCTCAAATTCTCTCTCTCTCTCTCTCTCTCTTACTAACACAAAATTTATAGATTATTCGAACCCAAACGGATCAAAAAACACAACTTTTGCTTGATGTTCATCTTGTGTTCATCCAGTTTTGGATGAACATGATCAACTCTGTCACAAAACCACCGTAACCTCCGCCCTTCGATCCACTTTCGCCACTCACCAGCCACCCTTGGCTGTTCGTCGGCAGCCAGGGTTCGAGCCTCGACAACCGCAAGTTATCATGAATCGCCTAGGGCGATTTTCGGCCACAACATGGCCGTCGTGCTCCACTGCCATTCAAACCGAAAAACACTCCAAAATTCTCAATTTTGAATCCTAATGCCCTAGATCTAACCAGTTTCATCAGAAACACCCAATCTTCTCCGATCTAAACCTAAATCTACCCGAAAACCACGTTTTCAACTCCGCCATGACCTCGGAAACAACTCCGGCCAAGACTCATTTTCAAATCTATTTTTTATCTTTTGTTTCCAATTTTTACAAAATCTAACGCTATTTCTTTTGATTGTAGGAAATCGAACAAGAAAGTGAAGAAAAATACCTTCACAGTGATGACGACGAGGCTCCGATATCAGTTCAGATAAACTCTATTGTCGGTTGAATTTCCAAAAATAGCCACAACCTTAGAGATAGTTCAGATCTCGACGACGCCTCAACTTCCGGTGGTTCGAATCCGATGGTAGGTAAAATTCCTATACTACCCCTTTCTCTCTCTTCCCTTATATTTATTATTATTATTTAATGGTTAATTAATGACTATAATTATTGCCCAATGACATTCTCTCTCTCCTTTTATATAGGATTGACCAAGGCTGACGTCAGACAAAACCATAATCTGGGTGAAATAGTTTGGACGAATTTGGTGTAAGGGATTTTGGGCTTTCGGTTTGGGCTTTGTAATTGGACATTTATGTGTAAAGGGACATTTGGACTGGTTTTATTTCTTATTATTTATTTATTTATTATTGGCCTTATTTATATATTCGAACCCCGGACAAAATTCGGGTATGGCAGAGGTTAAGCAATATAATCATATTCAAAAGCCTAGAATCAAATGTTTTAACTCATAAAATTTGATTTAATTTTTTTTGTTTAAGGCGTGCATGTCTAAATGGGCTTTATAGTGGACCCGTTGGAATTTCAAAGGAGTAAAAATTTCTGAAAATGAGGTTAAGCTATATAATCAGGTTGAAAAAGCCATAAATAAATATTTTAAGTCATAAAATATGATTTAATCTTATTTTTTGGTTGTTTTGTTGGGGTTTAAGGTGTTCTTGTCTAAAATGGGCTTTATAGTGAAGCCCATAACTAAATATTTAAAGTCATAAAATGTGATTTAATCTTATTTTTCGGCCGTTTTGTTGGGGTTTAAGGCGTGCATGTATAAATGGGCTTTACAGTGGACCCGTTGGAATTTTAACTAGTAAAGTGTCCTGAAATTAAGGTTAAGCTATATAATCATATTCAAAAGCCCATAATCAAATATTTTAACTCAGAAAATTTGATTTAATCTTATTTTGTGGCCGTTTTGTTGGGTTTAAGGCGTGCATTTCTAAATGGGCATTACTATGGACCCGTTGGAATTTTAACCGAGTAAAAATTTCTGAAAATGAGGTTAAGCTATAAAATCATGTTCAAAAGCCCATAATCAAAAATTTTAACTCATAAAATTTGATTTACTCTTATTTTTCGGCCATGTTGTTGGGTTTAAGGCGTGCATGTATAAATGGGCTTTACAGTGGACCCGTTTCAATTTTAATCGAGTAGAGAGTTTTGAAAATGTGGTTAAGCTATAGAATATTGTTCAAAATCCCATAACTAAATATTTTAAGTCATAAAATGTGATTCAATCTTATTTTTTGGCCGTTTTGTTGGGGTTTAAGGCATGCTGGTCTAAATAGGCTTTACAATAGAGCCGTTTGAATTTTAACTGTGCAAATAGTTCTAAAATTGATTTTATGCTATATAATTATATTCAAAAGTCCATAATCAAATATTTTAACACATAAAATGTGATTTAATCTTATTTTGTGGCCGTTTTGTTGGGTTTAAGGCGTGCATGTCTAAATGGGCCTTACAGTGGACCTGTTGGAATTTTAACCGAGTAAAAATATCTAAAAATGAGGTTAAGCTATATGATCATGTTCAGAATCCCATAACTAAAAATTTTAAGTCATAAAATGTGATTTAATCTTATTTTTCGCCTGTTTTGTTGGGTTTAAGGTGTGCATGTCTAAATGGACTTTATATTGGACCCATTGGAGTTTTAACCAAGTAAAAAGTTCTAAAATTGAGTTTAAGCTATATAATCATATTCAAAATCCCATAATCAAATATTTTAACACATAAAATTTGATTTAATCTTATTTTGTAGCCGTTTTGTTGGGTTTAATAAGTGCATGTCTAAATGGGCTTTATAGTGGACCCGTTTGAATTTTAAACGAGTAAAAATTTCTGAAAAATATGGTTAAGCTATATAATCATGCTCAAAAGCCCATAAATAAATATTTTAAGTCATAAAATGTGATTTAATCTTACTTTTCGACCTTTTTGTTGGGGTTTAAGGTGTGCTTGTCTAAATGGGCTTTATAGTGGATTCGTTGGAATTTTAACAGAGTAAAAATTCTTGAAAAAGAGGTTGAGCTATATGATCATGTTCAAAAGCCCATAACTAAATATTTTAAGTCATAAAATGTGATTTAATCTTATTTTTTGGTCGTTTTGTTGGGGTTTAAGGCGTGCATGTCTAAATGGGCTTTACAGTGGACCCATTGGAATTTTAATCGAGTAAAGTGTTCTAAAATTGAGGTTAAGCTACATAATCATACTCAAAAGCCCATAATATAATATTTTAACTAAGAAAATTTGATTTAATCTTATTTTGTGGCCGTTTTATTGGGTTTAAGGCGTGCATGTCAAAATGGGCTTTATAGTGGACCCGTTGGAATTTTAACCAAGTAAAAATTTTTAAAAATGAGGTTAAGCTATATAATCTTGTTCAAAAGCCCATAATAAAAAAAAATTAACTCATTAAATTTGATCTAATCTTATTTTTCGGCCATGATGTTGGGTTTAAGGCGTGCCTGTCTAAATGGCCTTTACAGTAGACCCATTGAAATTTTAATCGAGTAAAAAGTTCTGAAAATGTGGTTAAGATATATAATAATGTTCAAAAGCCCATAAATAAATATTTTAAGTCATAAAAAATTATTTAATCTTATTTTTCGGCCTTTTGTTGGGGTTTAAGGTATGCATGTCAAAATGGGCTTTATAGTGGATTCGTTGGAATTTTAACAGAGTAAAAAGTTCTGAAAATGAGGTCGAGCTATATGATCATGTTCAAAAGTCAATAACTAAATATTTTAAGTTATAAAACGTTTTTTAATCTTATTTTTCGGTTGTTTTGTTGGGGTTTAAGGCGTGCATGTCTAAATGGACTTTACAGTGGTCCTGTTGGAATTTTAATCGAGTAAAGTGTTTTGAAATTGAGGTTAAGCTACATAATCATATTCAAAAGCCCATAATCAAATATTTTAACTCAGAAAATTTGATTTAATCTTATTTTGTGGCCGTTTTGTTGGGTTTAAGGCATACATGTCTAAATGGGCTTTATAGTGGACTCGTTGGAATTTTAACCGAGTAAAAATATCTGAATATGAGGTTAAGCTATATAATCTTGTTCAAAATCCCATAATCAAAAAAATAACTCTTAAAATTTGATCTAATCTTATTTTTCAGCCATGTTGCTGGGTTTAAGGCGTGCATGTCTAAATGGGCTTTACAGTGGACCCGTTGGAATTTTAATCGAGTGAAAAGTTTTGAAAAGGAGGTTGAGCTATATAATCTTGTTCATATGCCCATAAATAAATATTTTAAGTCATAAAATCTGATTTAATCTTATTTTTCGGCCGTTTTGTTGGGATTTAAGGCGTGTATGTCTAAATGGGTTTTATAGTGGACCTGCTGGAATTTTAACCAAGTAAAAAGTTTTAAAAATGAGTTTAAGCTATATGATCAGGTTCAAAATTCCATAACTAAATATTCTAAGTTATAAAATGTGAGTTAATCTTATTTTTCGGCCGTTTTGTTGGGGTTTAAGGCGTGCAGGTCTAAATGGGCTTTAAAGTAGACCCGTTTGAATTTAAATCGTGTAAATAGTTCTGAAATTGAGGTTAAGCTATATAATCATATTCAAAAGTCCATAATCAAATATTTTAGCTCATAAAATTTGGTTTAATCTTATTTTGTGGCCGTTTTGTTGGGTTTAAGGCGTGCATGTCTAAATAGGCTTTATAGCGGACTCGTTGCAATTTTAACCAAGTAGAAATTTCTAAAAATGAGGTAAAACTATATAATCACGTTGAAAATCCCATAATAAAATATTTCAACTCATAAAATTTCTTTTAATCTTATTTTTTTGGCTATTTTGTTGGGTTTAAGGTGTGCATGTCTAAATGGGCTTTATAGTGGACCCGTTGCAATTTTAACCGAGTAAAGTGTTCTGAAATTGAGGTTAAGCTATATAATCATATTCAAAAGCCCATAATCAAATATTTTAACTCAGAAAATTTGATTTAATCTTATTTTGTGGTCGTTTTGTTGGGTTTAAGGCGTGCATGTCTAAATGGGCTTTACAGTGGACCCGTTGGAATTTTAAAAGAGTAAAAATTTCTAAAAATTAGGTTAAGCTATATAATCATGTTCAAAAGCCCATAATAAAAATTTTTAACTCATAAAATTTGATTTACTCTTATTTTTCGACAATGTTGTTGGGTTTAAGGCATGCATGTCTAAATGGGCTTTACAATGGACCCGCTGGAATTTTAATCGAGTAAAAAGTTCTGAAAATGAGGTTAAGCTATATAATATTGTTCTAAAGCCCATAACTAAATTTTTAAGTCATAAAATGTGATTTAATCTTATTATTTGGTCGTTTTATTGGGGTTTAAGGCGTGCCAGTCTAAATGGGCTTTACTGCAGACCCGTTTGAATTTAATCGTGTACATAGTTATGAAATTGAGGTTATTCTATATAATTATATTCAAAAGTCCATAATCAAATATTTTAACTCATAAAATTTGATGTAATCTTATTTTGTGGTCGTTTTGTAGGGTTTATGGCGTGCATGTCTAAATGGGCCTTACAGTGGACCCGTTGGAATTTTAACCGAGTAAAAATATCTAAAAATGAGGTTAAGCTATATGATCTTGTTAAAAAACCCATAACTAAATATTTTAAGTCATAAAATGTGATTTAATCTTATTTTTCGGCCGTTTTGTTGGGGTTTAAGGCGTGAATATCTAAATAGGCTTTATTGTGGACCCGTTGGAATTTTAACGTAGTAAAAAGTTCTAAATTTGAGTTTAAGCTATATAATCATTTTAAAAAGCCCATAATCAAATATTTTAACTCATAAAATTTGATTTAATATTATTATGTGGTCGTTTTGCTGGGTTTAAGGAGTGCATGTCTAAATGGACTTTATAGTGGGCCCGTTGGAATTTTAATAGAGTAAAATTTTCTGAAAATGAGGTTAAGCTATATAATCATGTTCAAAAGCCCATAAATAGATATTTTAAGTCGTAAAATATGATTTAATATTACTTTTCGGTCATTTTGTTGGGGTTTAAGGTGCGCATGTCTAAATGGGGTTTACATTGGATTCGTTGGAATTTTAATCGAGTAAAAAGTCCTGAAAATGAGGTTAAGCTATATAATATTGTTCTAAAGCCCATAACTAAATTTTAAGTCATAAAATGGATTTAATCTTATTTTTTGGTCGTTTTGTTGGGGTTTAAGGTTTGCCGGTCTAAATGGGCTTTACTGTAGACTCGTTTGAATTGAATCGTGTAAATAGTTCTGAAATTGAGGTTATTCTATATAATTATATTCAAAAGTCCATAATCAAAAATTTTAACTCATAAAATTTGATGTAATCTTATTTTGTGGTCGTTTTGTTAGGTTTATGGGGTGCATGTCTAAATGGGTCTTACAATGGACCCGTTGGAATTTTAACCGAGTAAAAATATCTAAAAATAAGGTTAAGATATATGATCTTGTTCAAAATCCCATAACTAAATATTTTAAGTCATAAAATGTGATTTAATCTTATTTTTCGGCCGTTTTGTTGGGGTTCAAGGCATGAATGTCTAAATAGGCTTTATTATGGACCCGTTAGAATTTTAACCTAGTAAAAAGTTCTAAAATTTAGTTTAAGCTATATAATCAAATTAAAAAGCCCATAATCAAATATTTTAACCCATAAAATTTGATTTAATATTATTATGTGGTCGTTTTGCTGGGTTTAAGGAGTGCATGTCTAAATGGACTTTACAATGGGCCCGTTGGAATTTTAAACGAGTAAAATTTTCTAAAAATGGGGTAAAGCTATATAATCATGTTCAAAAGCCCATAAATAGAAATTTTAAGTCACAAAATATGATTTAATCTTACTTTTCGGCCATTTTGTTGGAGTTTAAGGTGTGCATGTCTAAATAGGCTTTACATTGGATTCATTGAAATTTTAATCGAGTAAAAAGTCCTGAAAATGAGGTTGAGCTATATGATCATGTTCAAAAGACCAGAACTAAATATTTTAAGTCATAAAATGTGATTTAATCTTATTTTTTTGTCGTTTTGTTGGGGTTTAAGGCGTGCATGTCTAAATGGGCTTTATAGTGGACCCGTTTGGAATTTTAACCGAGTAAAGTGTTCTGAAATTGAGGTTAAGCTATATAATCATATTCAAAAGCCCATAATCTAATATTTTAACTCAGAAAATTTGATTTAATCTTATTTTGTGGCTGTTTTGTTGAATTTTAAGGTGTGCTTGTCTAAATGGGCTTTACAGTGGACCCGTTGGAATTTTAACTGAGTAAAAAGTTCTAAAAATGAGTTTAAGCTATATGATCAGGTTCAAAAGCCCATAACTAAATATTTTAAGTTATAAAATGTGATTTAATCTTATTTTTCGGCCGTTTTGTTGGGGTTTAAGGCGTGCAGGTCTAAATGGGTTTTAAGTAGACCGTTTGAATTTTAAACGTGTAAATTGTTCTGGAATTTTAACCGAGTAAAAAGTTCTAAAAATGAGGTTAAGCTATATGATCATGTTCAAAAGCCTATAATCAAATGTTTTAACTCATAAAAATTGATTTAATCTTATTTTGCGGCCGTTTTGTTGGGTTTAAGGCGTACATGTCTAAATGGGCTTTACAGTGCACCCTTTTGAATTTTATCTGAGTAAAAAGTTTTGAAATTGATGTTAAGCTATATAATCTTATTCAAAAGCCCATAACTAAATATTTTAACTCATAAAATATGATTTAAGCTTATTTTGTGGCCGTTTTGTTGGGTTTAAGGCGTGCATGTCTAAATGGGCTTTATAGTGGACCCGTTAGAATTTTAACCGAGTAAAAAGTTCTAAAATTGGGGTTAAGCTATATAATCATTTTTAAAAGCCCATAATCAAATATTTTAGCTCATAAAATTTGATTTAATCTTATTTTGTGTCCGTGTTGTCGGGTTTAAGGCATGCATGTGTAAATGGGCTTTACAGTGGACCCGTTGGAATTTTAACCGAGTAAAAAGTTCTAAAAATGAGGTTAAGCTATATGATCATGTTCAAAAGCCCATAACTAAATATTTTATCTCATAAAGTTTGTTTTAATCTTATTTTGTGGCTGTTTTGTTGGGTTTAAGGCGTTCATGTATAAATTAGGTAAAACTATATAATCATGTTGAAAAGCCCATTTAGACATTCAAAAAGTTCTAAAATTGAGGTTAAGCTGTATAATCACATTCAAAATCCCATTATCAAATATTTTAACTCATAAAATTTGATTTAATTTTATTTTGTGGTTGTTTTGTTAAGTTTAAGGAATGCATGTCCAAATATGCTTTACAATGGACCCGATGCAATTTTAACCGAGCAAAATTTTTTGAAAAAGAAGTCAAGATATATAATCGTGTTCAAAAGACCATAATCAAATATTTTCAGTTATAAAATGTGATTTAATCTTTTTTCGGCCTTTTTGTTGGGGTTTAAGGCGTGCCTTGTCTAAATGGGATTTATAGTGGACCTGTTGGAATTCTAATCGAGTAAAAAGTTCTAAAACTGAGGTTAAACTATATAATCATGTTCAAAAGCCCATAAATAAATATTTTAACTCATAAAATGTGATTTAATCTTATTCTGAGGTTGTTTTGTTGGGTTTAAGGCGTGCATGTCTAAATGCGCTTTATAATGGACCCGTTAGAATTTTAACCAAGTAAAAAGTTCTAAAAATGAGGTTAAGCTATATGATCATGTTCAATATCCCATAACTAAATATTCTAAGTCATAAAATGTGATTTAATCTTATTTTTCGGCCGTTTTGTTGGGGTTTAAGGCGTGCATCTCTAAATGGGCTTTATAGTGGACCCGTTGGAATTTTAACTGAGTAAAAAGTTCTAAAAATAAGGTTAAGCTATATGATCATGTTCAAAAGCCCATAACTAAAAAGTTTAAGTCATAAAATGTGATTTAATCTTATTTTTCGATTTTTTGGGGGGTTTAAGCAGTGCATGTCTAAATGGGCTTTATAGTGCACCCATTGGAATTTTAACCTAGTAAAAAGTTCTAAAATTGATGTTAAGCTATATAATCATATTAAAGAGCCCATAATAAAATATTTTAGCTCATAAAATTTGATTTAATCTTATTTTGTGTCCGTGTTGTTGGGCTTAATGTTTGCATGTCTAAAAATGGGCTTTAAAGTGGACCCGTTGGAATTTTAATCGAGTAGAAAGTTCTAAAAATGAGGTTAAGCTATATGATCTTTTCCTATTGTCCATAACTAAATAATTTTAAATCATAAAAATTTTTTAAACTTATTTTATGGTCGTATTGTTGTGTTTAGGACGTGCATGTCTAAATGAGCTTTACAGTGGACCCGTTGGAATTTTATCTGAGTAAAAAGTTCTGAAATTGAGGTTAAGCTATATAATCTTATTCAAAAGCCCATAACTAAATATCTTAACTCGTAAAATGTGATTTAATATTATTTGTGGCTGTTTTGTTGGGTTTAAGGTGTGCATGTCTAAATGGGCTTTACAGTGGAACCGTTGGAATTTTAACCGAGTAAAAAGTTCTAAAATTGAGGTTAAGCAATATAATCATATTCAAAAGCCCATAAGCAATTATTTTAACTCATAAAATTTGATTTAATCTTATTTTGTGTCCGTTTTGTTGGCCTTAAGGCGTGCATGTCCAAATGGGCTTTACAGTGGACTTGGAATTTTAACCGAGAAAAAAATGTGTAAAATAGGTCAAGCTGTATAATCATTTTCAAATGCCCATAATCAAATATTTTAAGTCATAAATGGGCTTTATAATGGACCAGTCAGAATTTTAACCCAGTAAAAAGTTCTAAAAATGAGGTTAATCTATATGATCATGTTCAAAAGCCCATAAATAAATATTTTAACTCATAAATTTTGTTTTAATCTTATTTTGTGGTCGTTTTGTTTGGTTTCAGACGTGCATGTCTAAATGGGCTTTACAGTGGACACTTAGAATATTATCTAAGTAAAAAATTCTGAAATTGAGGTTAAGCTATATAATCTTATTCAAAAGCCCATAACTAAAAATTTTAACTCATAAAATGCGATTTAATCTTATTTTGTGGCTGTTTTGTTGGGTTTAAGATGTGCATGTCTAAATGGTCTTCACAATTTACCTGTTGGAATTTTAACCAAGTAAAAAGTTCTAAAATTGAGGTTAAGCTATATAATCATATTCAAAAGGCCATAATCAAATATTTTAACTCATAAAATTTGATTTAAACTTATTTTGTGGCCATTTTGTTGGGTTTAAGTCGTGCATGTCTAAATTTGGTAAAACTATATAATCATGTTGAAAAGCCTACAAATAAATATTTTAACACATAAAATGTGATTTAATCTTATTTTGTGGCCGTTTTGTTGGGTTTAAAGCGTGCAAGTCTAAATGGAGTTTACAGTGGACCGATTGGAATTTTAACCGAGTAAAAAGTTCTAAAATTAAGGTTAAGTTGTATAATAATATTCAAAATCACCTAATCAAATATTTCAACTCATAAAATTTGATTTAATCTTATTTTGTGGCCGTTTTGTTGGTTTTAAGGCGTGCATGTCTAAATGGGCTTTACAATGGACCTGTTGGAATTTCAACCGAGTAAAAATTTCTGAAAAAGAGGTTAAGCTATATAATCTTGTTCAAAAGCCCATAACTTAATATTTAAAGTCATAAAATATGATTTAATCTTATTTTTGGCCTTTTTATTGGGTTTAAGGCCTGCATGTCTAAATGGGCTTTACAGTGGACCCGTTGGAATTCTAACTGAGTAAAAAGTCTTAAAACTGAGGTTAAACTATATAATCAAGTTCAAAAGCCCATAAATAAATATTATAAGACATAAAAGTTGATTTAATCTTATTTTGAAAATGAGGTTAATCTATATAATCATGTTCAAAATCCCATAACTTAATATTTGAAGTCATAAAATGTGATTTAATCTTATTTTTCGACCGTTTTGTTGGGGTTTAAGCCGTGCATGTCTAAATGGGCTTTACAGTAGACCCATTGGAATTTTAACATAGTAAAAAAGCTCTAAAAATGAGGTTAAGGTATATGATCATGTTCAAAAGACCATAACTAAATATTTTAAGTCATAAAATTAGATTTTATCTTATTTTTGGCTTTTTGGGGGGTTTAAGTAGTGCATGTCTATATGGGCTTTATAGGGGAACCGTTGGAATTTTAAACGAGTAAAAATTTCTAAAATTGAGGCTAAGCTATATAATCATATTCAAAAGCCCATAATCAAACATTTTAGCCCATAAAATTTGATTTAATTTTATTTTGTGTCCGTGTTGTTGGGTTTAAGGCGTGCATGTCTAAATGGTCTTTACAGCGGACCCGTTACAATTTTAACCTAGTAAAAAGTTCTAAAATTGAGGTTAAGCTATATAATCATATTCAAAATCCCATAATCAAATATTTTAACTCATAAAGTTTGATTTAATCTTATTTTGTGGCCGTTTTATTGTTTTTAAGGCGTGCATGTCTAAATAGGCTTTACAATGGACTTGTTGGAATTTCAACCGAGTAAAAATTTCTGAAAATGAGGTTAATCTATATAATCTTGTTCAAAAGCCCATAACTTAATATTTAAAGTAATAAAATGTGATTTAATCTTATTTTTTGGCCTTTTTGTTGGGTTTAAGGCTTGTATGTCTAAATGAGCTTTACAATGGACCCGTTGGAATTCTAACTGAGTAAAAAGTCTTAAAACTAAGGTTAAACTATATAATCAAGTTCGAAAGCCCATAAATAAATATTATAAGACATAAAAGTTTATTTAATCTTATTTTGTGGTCGTTTTGCTGGTTTTGCACGTGCATGTTTAAATGGGCTTTACAATGGACCTGTTGAAATTTTAACAGAGTAAAAAGATCTAAAAATAAGGTTAAGCTATATGATCATGTTTGAAATCCCAGAACTAAATATTTTAAGTCATAACATGTGATTTAATCTTATTTTTCGTTTGTTTTGTTGGGGTTTAATGTGTGCATGTCTAAATGGGCTTTACAGTGGACCCATGGAAATTAACCAAATAAAAAGTTCTGAAACTGAGGTTAAGCTATATAATCTTATTCAAAATCCCATAATCAAATATTTTAACTCATAAAATTTGATTTAATCTTATTTTGTGGCCGTTTTGTTGGGTTTTAGGCGTGCATATCTAAATGTGCTTTACAGTGGACCCGTTGAAATTTTAACTGAGTAAAAAGTTCTAAAATTAAGGTTAAGCTATATAATCATATTCAAAATCCAATAATAAAAAATTTTAATTCATAAAATTTGATTTAATCTTGTTTTGTGGCCGTTTTGTTGGGTTTAAGACGTGCATATCTAAGTGGGATTTACAATGGAGCCGTTGGAATTTTAGGTCATATAATCATATCTTTAAGTCATAAAATTTCTGAAAATGAGGTTAAGCTATATAATCATGTTCAAAATCCCATAACTAAATATTTTAAGTCATAAAATTTGATTTAACCTTATTTTCAGCCTTTTTGTTCAGGTTTAAGGCGTGAATGTCTAAATGGGCATTATAGTGGACTCGTTGGAATTTTAACTAAGTAAATAGTTCTGAAATTGAGGTTAAGCTAAATAATCATATTCACAAGCCCATAATCAACTATTTTAACTCATAAAATTTGATTTAATCTTATTTTGTAGCCGTTTTGTTGGGTTTAAGGTGCGCATGTCTAAATGGGCTTTACAGTGGACCTGTTGGAATTTTAACAGAGTAAAAAGTTCTAAAATTGAGGTTAACCTTTATAATCATATTCAAAAGCCCAAAATCAAATGTTTTAACTCATAAAATTTTATTTAATCTTATTTTGTGACCGTTTTGTCGGGCTAAAGGCGTGCATGTCTAAATGGGATTTATAGTGGACCCGTTGAAATTTTAACCGAGCAAAAGTTTCTGAAAATGAAGTCAAGCTATATAATCATGTTCGAAATCCCACAATCAAATATTTTAAGTCATAAAATGTGATTCAATCTTATTTGGAGGCCGTTTTGTTGGGTTTAAGGCGTGCATGTCTAAATGGGCTTTTATAGTGGACCCGTTCGATTTTTAATCGAGTAAAAAGTTATAAAAATAAGGTTAAGCTATATGATCATGTTCAAAATCCCATAACTAAATATTTTTAGTCGTAAAATGTGATTTAATCTAATTTTTCGGTCGTTTTGTTGGGGTTTAATACATGCATGTCTAAATGGGCTTTACAGTGGACCCGATGGAATTTTAACGGAGTAAAAAGTTCTAAAAATGAGGTTAAGCTATATGATCATTTTCAAAAGCCCATAACTAAATATATTAAGTCATAAAATGTGATTTAATCTTATTTTTCGGTTGTTTGTTTTTTGGTTTATGCAGTGCATGTCTAAATGGGCTTTACAGTAAACCCGTTGGAATTTTAACCTAGTAAAAAGTTCTAAAATTGAGGTTAAGATATATAATCATATTCAAAATCCCATATTTAAATATTTTAGCTCATAAAATTTGATTTAATCTTATTTTGTGATCGTGTTGTTGGGTTTAAGGCGTGCATGTCTAAATGGGCTTTACAGTGGATCTGTTGGAATTTTAACAGAGTAAAAAGTTCTAAAAACGAGGTTAAGCTATATGATCATGTTTAAAAGCCCATAACTAAATATTTTAACTAATAAAATTTGTTTTAATATTATTTTGTGGCCGTTTTGTTGGGTTTAAGTCATGCATGTCTAAATGGGATTTACATTGGAATTTTATCTGAGTAAAAAGTTCTAAAATTGAGGTTAAGCTATATAATCTTATTTTAAAGACAATAACTAAATATTTTAACTCATGAAATGTGATTTAATCTTATTTTGTGGCCGTTTTGTTAGGGTTTAAGGCGTGCATGTCTAAATGGGCTTTATAGTGGACCCGTTGGAATTCTAATCGAGTAAAAATTTCTAAAGCTAAGGTTAAACTATATAATCATGTTCAAAATCCCATAAATAAATATTATAAGACATAAAAGTTGATTTAATCGTATTTTGTGGTCGTTTTTTGGTTTTACAGCGTGCATGTCTAAATGGGCTTTACAATGGACCTCTTGAAATTTTCACCGAGTAAAAAGATCTAAAATAAGTTTAAGCTCTATGATCATGTTCAAAAGCCCATAACTAAATATTTTAAGTCATAACATGTGATTTAATCTTATTTTTCGGCTGTTTTGTTGTGGGTTAATGCATGCATGTCTAAATGGGCTTTATAGTGCCCCCGTTGGAAATTAACCGAGTAAAAAGTTCTGAAACTGAGGTTAAGCTATATAATTTTATTCAAAATCCCATAATCAAATATTTTAACTCATAAAATTTGATTCAATCTTATTTTGTGGCCGTTTTGTTGGGTTTTAGGCGTGCATGTCTAAATGGGGTTTATAGTGGATCCGTTGAAATTTTGACTCGGTGAAAAGTTCTAAAATTAAGGTTAATCTATATAATCTTTTTAAAAAGCCTATAATCAAATATTTTAACTCATAAAATTTTATTTAATCTTGTTTTGTGACCGTTTTGTTAAGTTTAAGGCGTGCATGTCAAAATGGGCTTTATAGTGGACCCGTTGGAATTTTAACCGAGAAAAAGTTCTAAAGTTGAGGTTAAGCTATATAATCATATTTTAATGCCTATAATCACATATTTTAACTAATAAAATTTGATTTAATCTTATTTTGTGGCCGTTTTTTTGGGTTTAAGAGTTGCATGTCTAAATGGGCTTTATAGTGGACCCGTTGGAATTTTAACCTGGTTAAAAAATTTTGAAAATGGGGTTAAGCTATATAATCATGTTCAAAAGCCCATAACTAAATATTTTAAGTCAAAAAATTAATTTAACCTTATTTTTGGCCTTTTTGCTGGGGTTTAAGGCGTGCATGTCTAAATGGGCTTTATAGTGGACCTGTTGGAATTTTATCTGAGGAAAAAGTTCTGAAATTGAGGTAATGCTAAATAATCATATTCGAAGGCCCATAATCAAATATTTTAACTCATAAAATTTGATTTAATCTTATTTTGTGTCTGTTTTGGTGGGTTTAAGGCGTGCATGTCTAAATGGGCTTTGTAGTGGACCCATTGGAATTTTTTTTGAAAGAAAGACGGGCCTCATTAAAAACCCCTCTATCTTTACATTTGGCCATGAGGCCCTATGTGAGCTCCTATAGGGAAAAGAGTACCCAAAATATATTACCTCGGAAGGGAATGATTCTCAATGGTTACAATAGTTTGAAGATAATCAGGGTAATCTGAAGAGAAAGAGATAGACGATAAAGTCTGTGAATCCCTATAAGCAAGAATGTGAGCAACAGAGTTCATCGACCTAAGAACAAAGCGGATACTAAAACCATCTGCATCGGCAAGCAGAAGACGAGAATGCTCAATTATGGTGTTCATAATAGATAGATCATTACATTGTCGATTAATTTTGTTTGCAACTATAGCCAAGTTTGTCTCAATAACTAGCCTCGACCATCCACAATCTCGGCCCAAGAGAATACCAACAATGACAGCTTGTGCTTCAGCATAGGTAGCATCCGTGCAGGTGTCCAAAGTTTGAGCGAGACCACCTATGACAGCTACACTGGCATCGCATGATATAACTTCCACGGCAGCTGCCTTGGTCATAGGATCAAAAGCCCCGTCTACATTAATCTTGTTGTGTCCTGTCGGAGGTGGCTTCTATCGAGGGTGTGCAAGGGTTGGCTCTCCTATCGGCCTCAGGGCAGAGTTGGTTGACATAGCCAAGGAGGCTGGAGCCGACGATTGTGCACCCAATCGTTACGTCTATTCCATAGGTTCCAAAAAACTGTTAGAAATAGTTCAAAGGACTGTTGCGATAAATAGGCGGCCCCTTCCTCACGCCATGATAAAATTGAATTAGTAGGACTGTTAATAAGGGAATTTGGCATACAAGCCAGACGTAGTGCCTCAGTGGCACCTAGGCAGTCACGTAAAGCATGAATCGTGGTTTCTGATTCTAGATGACAAATCGGACGGAGACCAAGTTCAATTGTCGCTATTTGAAGCCTGTGCCTAGTTGGGAAGGCATCATGGCCCACCTGCCATCCAAAAGAGCGAACCTTTGGAAGGACCAATAGCTTGGATATAACTTTCCAAATACGTGAAGGCTTGTTGACAGAAGTGGTCGTTGTAGGTACAAGTATCTTGATTGATCTGAGTAGATACTAGAGTCATGATTCTCCCAAAGGATAGTGTCATAGGGATCATTGATGATTGGAACGTTTAGGACTGCATTGGCGTCATCCCTATCAAAGTAGAGATGAACTTTAGTCTTATCCCATCGAGGTTGCCCTGATATCATGAAATCACGACATCTAATAAGAAGTTCATCATTATCCTCATACTCACCGTACAAATTGATAGCCGACGCACCTTTCCATTTGTCAGAGTACACCCGTATTTTACTATTTACTCATGGTCTCTTAAAGAAACCAGGTCAGAGTAGCATCATTGCATGTTGGATTCCCTTCCAAGTGAAGGAGTCCCTTTTATTGGCCTCCGCCTCAAGAGTATTCCCTGAGGGAAAGTATTTTATTTTACACATCTTAGCGAGAAGAGAATTTGGCTCAGTGATGATGCGCCAAATTTGCTTTCCAAGAAGGGCAATGTTAAAGAGATGCATGTCTCGGAAGCCAATGCCTCCTGCAGATTCCGGTGAGCAAATAGTGTCCCAAGGGATCAGAGGCCAGCCTCGTTGGTTATTCTTTCTAGACCACCAATAATGTCAGACGGACTTCGTCATGTCATCGATTATATTTTATGGAAGAAGGTAGCAAGACATCACGTATTGTGGTAAGGATTGGATCACAGACTTAATAAAAACTTCTCGCCCACTGTACGAGAGGAGGTGTTTGTCCCAATTAGACATACGAGAGTTTACTTTATCCCTAGTAAACCCTAGCGATGCAGTTTTATTTTATCGGATTAGGAGTTGAACTCCAAGGTAGATCCCTGGGTCATCCACTTCACGAACTCGAATAATATCATAGACAGCCTACTTATGTTCAGAAGTAGTTCTTGGGCTAAAAAAGATCGTTGATTTTTCAAAATTTACTGCTTGACCAGAGGAAGAGGCATAAAGATGTAGTATATCCTTTAAGTGGAAAGCCTCTATAGTATCATTACGGATAAAGACCATGCTATCATCAGCAAAAACTAGGTGATTCACCCGAGGCCCATGACGGCTTGCGCAAAGGCCCGAGAGTCATCCTGCCTGTTGTTCAGCAAGAAGTGTAGCTGATAACCCTTGAGTGCAAATAAGGAATAAGAAAGGTGAAAGAGGGTCACCCTGTCTTAAGCCACGTTGCGGGTAGAACACAGGCGAGAGTGAACCATTTACTCGAGCAGTAAAGGAAACAGCTGAGATACACCTCATGATGATATCAATCCAAGATTCTACAAATCCCATCTGAGTCATAATCATTTGTAGGAAGGACCATTTCACCCGATCAAAAGCCTTTTCCATGTCCAATTTTAGTGCAGCGCCTTAAAAAAATTTGATCCTCCTGAATTGATAGAGTGAATCAATTCATGGGCGATTAAGATATTGTCTATAATATTCCTTCCTTTAACAAAAGCAGCCTGTGTCACTGATGCAGAAGGGAATTGCAGACTTCATTCGGTTTACCAGCACTTTAGCAACGATTTTATAAATAACTGTGCAGAGACTGATTGGTCTTAGTTGTCTCAGAGTGGTAGGATCTTTGATCTTTGGGATTAGTACCAAAACAGTTCAGTTTACTGCAGCCATATATGTATTACCGGATAATACATCCAAACATAGTTTGATAACGTCCTAGCCAACAGTATCCCAATGCTGTCGGTAAAAACCGCTCGGGAGACCATCAATGCCAGGGGCTTTTTTGGATTTATGTCCCAAAAGGTAGTACAAATTTCGACCTCTGTGAATTGCCTTGTCAGAGCAGTATTTATTTTAGGTGTTATCGTAGGTGCAATATTTTCAAGGATTCTCTAAGAGACAGATGGTTCAGATGAGGTGAAAAGCCCCTGAAAATAATCAGTGACAATTCCCAAAATGTCTTCTGTATTTTCTCGCCAGATGTTAGAGTTGTCAAATAAACCCCAAATTTTATTTTTCTTACGCCTTTCATTTGCACGTGCATGGAAGAAAGACGTATTCTTGTCTCCCTGAGCGAGCCAAGATACGCGAGATCGTTGAGCCCAATAAGCTTCCTGAGTACCAAGCAAATGACGAAGCTCTACTTTAGCTGCCAGGAATATTTCCTCTTCGGCAGTAGATAGATGCCTTTGAAGGAAAGTGTTAATTTGTTTGTTCAGCTCTGCTATGCGATCACGTGAATTGTTGCATTGTTGTGCCTACCAATTCTTAAGATAGGTGCCAACAGCTTGTAATTTGTCCATCGCTGAGCTGATCGTAGTTGACCAAGTGGTTTGGACTAAGGAAATGCAATCAGGGTTATAAGCCCAACGATTTTTGAATCGTAAGTGGTCATCACTAGCCTGAAAGGGTTCATGAATTGGTTTATTCGTTTCTATAATAATGAGGCAGTGGTCAAAATTCTCATGATATTACGAAATTACCCGATAATCATTATGAGTATTTAACCAGGTCTGATTTGCAACAAAGCGGTCGAGGCATTCATATATAGTTGGTGTTCTAGGCCTCGATTTGGTCCAAGTAAACCAACCTTTGGAAGGTTTATAGTCAAATAAATTATTACGGGACAAGCAAGCCCGAAAGTTACCAATTTGTGATTGTGCATGACGACAACACCTTGTTTTTCGTTATCGTATAAGATTTCATTCAAGTCTCCACCAATTAACCAGGGAAAAGGTGAGGAGGAGCTTAAAACTTCAATTAGTTCCCAAGTTTTTGTTTTTCGATTGGTTTCAGAATAGCCATAAATTCCAGAAAATGGAAATGAGATGTATTTAAATGGATAACAGAATCGATATGATGGTCCAAGTACGAAAGCAAATCAACAACGATATTATTATTCCATAAGAGTATTATTCCAGAACAAGTGTGATTATTATCGACAGTGATACAGCCATTCATACTAAGATAGATTCGTAGACGTTCACTAAGAATTTTGTTTAGGCGAGTTTCGCATAGAAACAGTAATTTTGGGTTAAATTTAGCGACAACTCGTCCTAAAGCTTGAACTGCCTGGGCTTTACCAAGACCTCGGCAGTTCCAACATAGAATTTTCATTTTCCTCGGCAGGGTTGAAATTCAACCTCTGTCAGAGAGTTTTTTCCGTTGTTCATCCCAGCTTTGTTATTCTTGGTAGGGGATGAAGGACGAAGCTTTTTGGTCTTTATATCTTCAACAAGAGTATAATGTCTTTTATTGCCACGAGGAGTCAATTTTGTTGGACCTTTGATAGAAGGGGTTGCAGATGGAGATTGTTTAAACAACTAGTCATCAAATGCGAAAAGCATAGGTGATGATGTGAAATAGGCAGCCTTACACATGTCATGTTCAAGACCTGAAATAGCCATGGCCACATTGCCACTTCCTTTGACCGGGATGGTAGTCAGAGGAACGACATTAATGGGAACATCAGTAGGGACCGCTTTTGCTGCTTCTTCAACTGGGGTCGGTATCCCAATGGTCGGCAGAACTACATCAGCAGTTGCATCAGCCGAAGCATCAGTTGTATCAACCGATTGGGAAACAACATGAGCCGGGTTGTTTGCCTTGTTCTCGACCGCAAGCACTCCTGGGTCCTACAGCACAGTAGGGATTGAATCAGTCAGCAAAGTTGTTTATGAATATGCTTTGTGAAGTAGTTAATCGATAGGTATCTCCCAAGATTGATGGCGATTGTATTATTAATAGATTTCCTACGAGAATATGCAAGGGAAGTGTAAGCATGCTTAAAGGAGGATGGGTCAGTTCCTATTGATGTGAAAAAGGCAAGTTATCGCATTATAATTTGAGATGCATTTTGTCCTCTTTATGTGAAGTTGGGAGCAGGATTTGGGTGTAATTGTTGGGAAGGTTCATATCTAAAATGGAATTGAATGGACTGTATAGTTTTAAGAAAGTCAAAGATTAAGGATCTAATCATAGTGGTTGTATCTGTGAAAATTAATAGGTGATAAATATTGTCCCCAAAATCAGAGGATACAATACTAATTTTATTAATTTTAGTAAGTAAAGGATTAGAAGATTTAGTAATTGTTTCCTTGAAACCCGATGGAGGATTCTTATGGTAGAAAGTGGAGTTAGGTATTCGAATAAGATTATGATTGATTTTGGTATTGTTTATACTTAATTTCGATATCAAAATAAGAAGTAATTGGGATTTGTTTTCAATTTTGGAAGATGAATTGATATTAAGTCTCCTATTTCCAGTTTGGGGAAATTGAGAAAACAAAGGTCATCATTTTTATTAAGTTCAGTATAGTTATTCGTAATGCAGATATGTAGAGTTATCCTGAATATGGTGAAAACTGGAGCGTACAAGTATAGTTTTGAAATAGTACAGTTACGCAAGCAAGTATTATTCGAGAAAAGCAACCATGGCCTAGTAGACCAGGACAAAAGCCTAAGGAAGGCAATAAACTCTTTCCCCGGAGAGGCAAAGAGAGTAATATTGTATAAACAAAATAAATCGATATTGTTATAGTCTAGATTCAAGCAAATCAAGGGAATGATTCTTGCCCAGAAAATAGCGAAATCCATAAAATGCTGGTAATATAGTTGACGCAATAAGGTAAAAAAATGGATAAGTAAATGATGTGAATACCTATTCAAATTGAGATATTCTGGATCTATGAAGTCATTAAAATAAAAAGCATGGTAATTGATAATGTTAAAGGTAAATTTATGTAGTGGACAATTGGTAGGAGAGGTTAATTGAAAAACCATGAAAAGCGTAAGAATCAAAAACATGTGGGAATGAGCAAGAATTACAAGGCAATCCTTTGAATAGACTGTTGAGCAATCTAAGATTGTCCACAATTGGATACCATCTGTTGTGTGGGAAAGGGTGTATGATGTAAGAGACTCACCACTCAAGATATAAGATTCACTCCAAAACTGTTGGATCATCCTTAGGCCGTGGAGGAGTAGCAGCAAACCTCGTGAGTCAGCATCCCAAAACTGTTCGAACATTGAGTCCATATTCAACATCCCAAGTGAAGCAAACCACGACAGGGATGGGGGAGATGCAGAGAGCGTGGCAGGGAGGCAGCGGTGTTTCGGTGGTAAGAAGCGGAGAAGGAGGCAAAGATGCAGTTGGAAGGTGCAGCAAGAAGACGGAGAGGCAAGAAAGGAGGAAAGATTGAGAGCGTTTGGAGAGCAAAAGAGATGAGAGAAAATCATACACACGAGTAAAATTATATTTAATCTTATTTAAAAGCCCATAACTAAATATTTTAACTCATAAAATTTGATTTAATCTTATTTTGTGTCTTTTTTTTGGGCTTAAGGCGTGCACGTCTAAATGGGCTTTACAGTGGACCTGTTGGAATTTTAACAGAGCAAAATTTTCTGAAAATGAGGTCAAGCTATATAATCATGTTCAAAAGCCCATAATCAAATATTTTAAGTCATAAAATGTGATTTAATCTTATTTTTCGGCCTTTTTGTTGGGGTTTAAGGCGTGCATGTCTAAATGAGCTTTATAGTGGACCCGTCGGAATTTTAACCGAGTAAAAAGTTCTAAAACTGAGGTTAAACTATATAATCATGTTCAAAAGCCCATAAATAAAAATTATAAGTCATAAAATGTGATTTAATCTTATTTGGAGGTTGTTTACTTGGGTTTAACGCATACATGTCTAAATGGGCTTAACAATGGACCCATTAGAATTTTAATCGAGTAAAAAGTTCTTAAAATGAGGTTAAGCTATATGATTATCTTCAAAATCCTATAACTAAATATTTTAAGTCATAAAATGTGATTTAATCTTATTTTTTGGCCGTTTTGTTGGTGTTTAAGGCGTACATGTCTAAATGGGCTTTACAGTGGACCCGTTTGAATTTTAACTGAGTAAAAAGTTCTAAAAATGAGGTTAAGCTATATGATAATGTTCAAAAGCCCATAACTAAATATATTAATTCATAAAATATGATTTAATCTTATTTTTTGGGGTTTAAGCAGTGCATGTCTAAATAGGCTTTAAAGTGGACCCGTTGGAATTTTAAACAAGTAAAAGTTCTAAAATTGAGGTTAAGCTATATAATCATATTCAAAATGCCATAATCAAATATTTTAGCTCATAAAATTTGATTTAATCTTATTTTGTGTTCGTGTTGTTGGGTTTAAGGCGTGCATGTCTAAATAAGCTTTACAGTGGATTCGTTGGAATTTTAACCGAGTAAAAAGTTCTAAAAATGAGGTTAAGCTATATGATCATGTTCAAAAGCCCATAGATAAATATTTTAACTCATAAAATTTGTTTTAATCTTATTTTGTGGTTGTTTTGTTGGGTTAAGACATGCATGTCTAAATGGGCTTTACAATGGACCCTTTGGAATTTTTTGGAGTAAAAAGTTTTAAAATTGAGGTTAAGCTATATAATCTTATTCAAAAGATCATAACTAAATATTTTAACTCATAAAATGTGATTTAATCTTATTTTGTGGCCGTTTTGTTGTGTTTTAAGGCGTGCATGTCTAAATGGGCTTTACAGTGGACCCGTTGGAATTTTAAGTGAGTAAAATTTTCTAAAATTGAGGTTAAGCTATATAATCTATTGGGATGATCAATCGACACTGAAAGGCCAAGAGGGGTGAATTGGCGATTTAAAAAATGAAATGAGGCAAATGGAAGATTAAAAATTAAAGACGCAAGGATTTATAGTGGTTCAAGCTTCTAACAAGCTCTACATCCACTACCTTAGCTCCCACTAAGGATTTTAACCAATTCACTATTGAATTCTTCCCTTTTCTAGGCTAAGGAGGCAACCGTTACAATCGATCGAAGCTTTCTACCCAAAGATTGATCAAGGCTCACTCTTTTACATGAAAGAAAATGGCAAATGGATAAAATCCTCACAAGATAAATATTTGCCCAATTTACAAGAACACTCAAACCTAAACTTGAAATAAAAGATTACAATGAAATACATAAGTTAGGTACAAGGATTTGACTCAAGAGCTCAAAGCGTTGGATTTTGATTGAATGCTTGAATGTTGTTCAATGGATGTTCAATAGTTGTTACAGTAGCTTTGGAGACTTGTATTTATAATCTCATTGACTTCTAGCCGTTTGGGTGGTTGGAGTATTGAATATAGCCGTTGAAGAGCTGATTTCCCGCAATAAATGCGATTTGCCAACCATCCATATCGGTACACAAAGTCCCGTATCGATACCTGTTACAAGAAGAATATAGTCATTGTACAGTAGAGTATCGATACGCAGGAGGGCATATCGAAACGGTCATAGTGTAAAATTAGGGGCGTATCGAAATAGAATAGCCGTATCAATACAAATTTTGCTCACTGGAATCTGAGATGAAAACTAATATCGGTACACCTAGGGGCGTATCGGTACGGGTAACTAAAAATTAAAAGTTTAGGATTTTAATAACTGACAAGGCAACGGTCGAAAAATTTAATGCCAAGATCTTGAAGATCTCGACACACCGTATCGATGCGATGGTTACCGTATCAGTACACTTAAGCATATCTTTAAACATAGATAAAGGTCGTGTCGAAACAGACAAGGCCGTATCGAAATGCCTAAGTTAAAACATGTGCCCAGACGAAGGTTGTATCGAAACGAGCAAGGCCGTATCGAAACGTCTGGCTTAAAATACTTGCCCAGATAAAGGCCGCATCAAAACGAGTAAGGCCGTATCGGTACGGTTTACAAAACCAAATTCCAGTGAAGAAAATCTGCATCGAAACACCAAGTGGTGTATCGATACGCCTGGGCGTATTTGTGTATTTTGGCTTGAAAACACTTAGAAGAACTTCGGGTTTAAGGTTTGGACTTAAAAGAAATTTTCCTTATCATTATGCGAGACTTTTGAGTACTTAAAAATTTATTTTCTTTTGCAATTTGGTCCTTAAACAATTTGTTATATCAAAATCGAATATAGGTTTTATAGTCTCCCCCTTTTTGATATAACAAAACCAAAGTGAAAATTTTTAAGTATCTTTGAAAACTGAAAATTACTCCCTCCTTAATTTAAGACGAAAAAAAAGTTTGAAAAATTTTGGCTCAAAAACTTCTCCCCCTTTTTGTTAGATCAAAATCAATATGATATAAACTTAAGGTAATCAAATAACTCCAAGCAATATAAATCAAACAACATCTTCAATTAAATATAAAGCATAATTCAAAGCATAATCAAATCAAACTCAAATCCCAAAAAAACATAAACCAAACAAAATCAAAGCATAAGAGTTCATAAAACATAAAACAAAGGTGCATAAACTAGTCCTAATATGATATGAGATGATGTGCAATATGCCTAAGGATCATTTCCATCGTCTCTTTCTTCTTCATCCTCTTCATCTTCATCTTCATCATTGACATGGGTGCCAAGGGAATGTCGCCACTAGCCATGAAAAGACGTAAGAGTGATGTCCATTGAGTTTTGACGATTCTCAATAGTTGCCACCCTTTCCTCCAAGGATTGGAATCGAGTATCAATTGCGGTAAACCCAAAATTCATTGTAGTGTGAAAAGATGAGAATTGCTCGTTGAGATAGGCCATAAGAGCATCATGATTAGGTTGGCCCATCGGAGCGTGTGGAGGTTGGGGAGCCGAAACCTCTTGAGGTGCCTTCTCTTGTTCGGGTTGAACACCTCTGGGAAGATCGATATTCTGAACCCATTCTCCACCAACTTGGCGCGGGGAAGGGAGCACTCATCAATAGGATCGGTGAGCGGTTTGGGAAGATCATGAGAGTAATCGATTCCCATCTTGTGAAAGAGAGCACTCAAGGCGGGTACCGTATGTGAAGGATGAGACAAGGGTTGTGTGGCGATATTGCACAAGGAAAATGATCTTCGCGAACATGATCTGAGCAAGGTCAGGGCGAGTGGGCTTTACAGTGGGCCTGAAGGAATTTTAACCGAGTAAAAGTTATAAAATTGAGGTTAAGCTATATAATCATATTCAAAAGCTCATAATCAAATATTTTAACTCATAAAATTTGATTTAATCTTATTTTATGGTCGTTTTGTTGGGTTTAAGGCGTGCATGTCTAAATGGGCTTTATAGTGGACCCGTTGAAATTTTAACCGAGTAAAAATATTTTGAAAATGAGTTTAAGCTATATAATCATGTTCAAAAGCCCATAAATAAATACTTTAAGTCATAAAATTTTATTTAATCTTATTTTTGGCTGTTTTGTTGGGTTTAAGGTGTGCATGTCTAAATGGGCTTTACAGTGGACTCGTTGGAATTTTAACCAAGTGAAAAGTTCTGAAATTGCGGCTAAGCTATATAATCATGTTCAAAAGTCCATAACTAAATATTTTAATTCATAAAATGTGATTTAATATTATTTTTGGCCATTTTTTGGGGTTTAAGGTGTGCATGTCTAATGGGCTTTACAGTGGAACCATCGAAATTTTAACCGACTAAAAAGTTCTAAAATTGAGGTTAAACTATATAATTATGTTCAAAAGCCCATAAATAAATATTTTAAGTCATAAAGTGTGATTTAATCTTATTTTTCGGCCGTTTTGTTGGGGTTTAAGGCGTGCATGTCTAAATGGGCATTACAGTGGACCCGTTGGAATTTTAACCCAGTAAAAAGTTCTAAAATTGAGGTTAAGATGTATAATTATGTTCAAAATCCAATAAAAAATATTTTAATTCATAAAATTTGATTTGATCTTATTTTACGGCCATTTTGTTGAGTTTTATGGTGTGCAGGTCTAAATGGGCTTTACAGTGGACCTGTTGGAATTTTAACTGAGTAAAAAGTTCTAAAAATATATAATAATATTCAAAAGCCAATAATCAAATATTTTAACTCATAAATTTTGATTTAATCTTATTTTGTGGTCGTTGGGTTTTAGGCGTGCATGTCTAAATGGGCTTTACAGAGGACCTGGTGGAATTTTAACTGAGTAAAAAGTTCTAAAATTGAGGTTAAGCTATATAATCATATTCAAAATCCCATAATCAAATATTTTAAATCATAAAATTTGATTTAATCTTATTTTGTGGTCATTTTGTTGGGTTTAAGGCGTGCTTGTCTAAATAGGCTTTACAATGGACCCGTTGGAATTTTAACCGAGTAAAAAATTCTAAAGTTGATGTTGTTAAGCTATATAATCTTGTTCAAAAGCCCATAATCAAATATTTTTACTCATAAAATTTGATTTAATCTTATTTTGTAGCCGTTTTGTTAGTTTTAAGGCGTGCATGTCTAAATGGGTTTACAGTGGACCCGTTGGAATTTTAACCGAGTACAAATTTCTGAAAATAAGGTTAAGCTATATAATCATGTTCAAAAGGCCAAAAATAAATATTTTAAGTCATAAATTTTGATTTAATCTTATTTTCCGGCCATTTTGTTGGGGTTTAAGGCATGCATGTCTAAATTTGATTTAATCTTATTTTGTTGGGTTTAAGATATGCATATCTAAATGGGCTGTACAGTGGACCCATTGGAATTTTAATCGAGTAAAAAGTTATGAAAATGAGGTTAAGATAGATAACCATGTTCAAAATCCCATAACTAAATGTTTTAAGTCATAAAATGTGATTTAATCCTATTTTTCGGCCGTTTTGTTGGGGTTTAAGGTGTGCATGTCTAAATGGGCTTTATATTGGACCCGTTGGAATTTTAACTGAGTAAAAAGTTCCAAAATTCAAGTTAAAATATATAATCTTTTTCAATAGCCCATAAATAAACTTTTTAAGTATTAAATGTGACTTAATCTTATTTTCCAGTTGTTTTGTTGGGTTTAAGGCGTGCACGTCTAAATGGGCTTTATAGTGGACCCGTTGGAATTTTAACTGCGTAAGAATTTCTAAAAGTGAGGTTAAGATATATAGTCATGTTCAAAAGCCCATAATCAAATATTTTAACTCATAAAATTTGATATAATCTTATTTTTCGGCCGTTTTGTTGGGTTTAAGGCCTGCATGTCTAAATTGGCTTTACAGTGGATCCGTTCAAATTTTAACCGAGTAACAAGTTCTAAAATTGAGTTTAAACTATATAATTATGTTCAAAAGCCCATTAATAAATATTTTAAGTCATAAAATTTCATTTAATCTTATTTTGTGGTTGTTTTCTTGGCTTTACGGTATGCATGTCTAAATGGGCTTTACTGTGGACCCGTTGGAATTTTAACCTAGTAAAAAGTTATAAAAATGAGGTTAAGCTATATGATCATGTTCAAAAGTCCATAACTAAATATTTTAAGTCATAAAATTTGATTTAATCTTATTTTTCGGCCGTTTTGTTGGGTTTTATGGTGTGCATGTCTAAATAGGGTTTATTGTGGACTCGTTGGAATTTTAACCGAGTAAAAAGTTTTGAAACTAGGGTTAAGCTATATAATCATATTCAAAAGCCCATAATCAAATATTTTAACTCATAAAATTTGATTTAATCTTATTTTGTGGCCGTTTTGTTGGGTTTAAGGCGTGCTTGTCTAAATGGGCTTTACAGTGGACTCGTTGCAAATTTAACCGAGTAAAAAGTTTTGAAATAGAGGTTAAGCTACATAATCATATTCAAAAGCCCATAATCAAATATTTTAACTCATAAAATTTGATTTAATCTTATTTTGTGGTCGTTTTGTTGGGTTTAAGGCGTGCATGTCTAAATGGGCTTTACAGTGGACCCATTGGAATTTTAACCGTGTAAAATTTTTTGAAAATGAGGTTAAGCTATATAATAATGTTAAAAATTCCATAAGTAAATATTTTAATTCATAAAATGTGATTTAATCTTATTTTTCGACCTTTTTTGGGGTTTAAGGCGTGCATGTCTAAATGGGCTTTATAGTGGACCCGTCGGAATTTTAACCTAGCAAAAAGTTCTAAAATTGAGGTTAAACTATATAATCATGTTCAAATGCCCATAAATAAATATTTTAAGTCATAAAGTGTGATTTAATCTTATTTTTCGGCCATTTTGTTAGGGTTTAAGGCGTACATGTCAAAAAGGGCTTTAAGTGGACCCGTTGAAATTTTATCCAAGTAAAAAGATCTAAAGTTGAGGTTAAGCAGTATAATCATGTTCAAAATCCAATAACAGAATATTTGAATTCATAAAATTTGATTTGATCTTATTTTGCGGCCATTTTGTTGAGTTTTATGGCATGCATGTCTAAATGGGCTTTAAAGTGGACTCTTGGAAATTTAACCGAGTAAAAAGTTCTAAAAATGAGGTTAAGCTATATAATGATATTAAAAAGCCCATAATCAAATATTTTAATTCATAAAATTTGATTTAATCTTATTTTGTGGTTGTTTTGTTGGGTTTTAGGCGTACATGTCTAAATGGGCTTTATAAAGGACCCGTTGGAATTTTAAACGCGTAAAAAGTTCTAAAATTGAGGTTAAGCTACATTATCATATTCAAAAGCCCAGAATCAACTATTTAAAATCATAAAATTTGATTTAATCTTATTTTGTGGTCGTTTTGTTGGGTTTAAGGAGTGCTTGTCTAAATGGGCTTTACAATGGACCCATTGGAATTTTAATCGAGTAAAAAGTTCTAAAGTTGGGGTTGTTAAGCTATATAATCTTGATCAAAAGCCCATAATCAAATATTTTAACTCATAAAATTTGATTTAATCATATTTTGTGGCCGTTTTGTTGGGTTTAAGGCATGCATGTCTAAATAAGCTTTACAGTGGACCCTTTGGAATTTTAACCTAGTAAAAATTTCTGAAAAATGAGTTTAAGCTATATAATCATGTTCAAAAGCCCATAACTAAATATTTTAAGTCATAAATTTTGATTTAATCTTATTTTCCAACAATTTTATTGGGTTTTAAGGCATGCATATCTATATAGGTTTTGTAGTGGACCAGTTTGAATTTTAACCAAGTAAAAAGATCTGAAAATTAGGTAAAACTATATAATCATGTTCAAAAACCCATAAATAAATATTTTAAGTCATAAAATGTGATTTAATCTTATTTTTTGTCGTTTTTTTGGGTTTTAAGGCGTGCATGTCTAAATGGGCTTTACCGTGGAACCGTTGGAATTTTAACCGAGTAAAAAGTTCTAAAATTGAGTTTAAGCTATATAATCATATTCAAAAGCCCATATTCAAATATTGTAACTCGTAAAATTTGATTTAATCTTATTTTGTGGCCGTTTTGTTAGGTTTACGGCATGCATGTCTAAATGGGCTTTATAGTGGACTCGTTGGAATTTTAACCGAGTAAAAATTTCTGAAAATGAGGTTAAGCTATATAATCATACTCAAAATCCCATAATAAAATATTTTAACTCATAAACTTTGCTTCAATCTTATTTTTCGGCTGTTTTGTTGGGTTTAAGGCGTGCATGTTTAAAAGCACATAAATAAATATTTGAAGTCAAAAAAATGTGATTTAATCTTATTTTTTGGTCGTTTTTGGGTTTTCAGACGTGCATGTATAAACGGGCTTTAACGTGGACCCGTTGGAATTTTAACCGAGTAAAAAGTTCTAAAATTGAGTTTAAGCTATATAATCACATTCAAAAGCCCATATTCAAATATTGTAACTCATAAAATTTGATTGCCCGTTTTGTTGGGTTTACGGCGTGCATGTGTAAATGGGCTTTACAGTGGACCCGTTGGAATTCTAACCGAGTAAAATTTCTGAAAATGAGGTTAAGCTATATATTCATATTCAAATTTCCATAATAAAATATTTTAACTCATAAAATTTAGTTCAATCTTATTTTTCGGTCGTTTTTTGGGTTTAAGGCGTGCATGTCTAAATGGGCTTTATAGTGGTGTCGGAATTTTAACAAAGTAAAAATTTCTGGAAATGAGGTTAAGCTTTATAGTCATGTTCAAAAGCCCATTATCAAATATTTTAACTCATAAAATTTGATTTAATCTAATTTTTTAGGTTTTGTTTTGTTGGGTTGCGTGCATCTCTAAATGGGCTTTACAGCGGACCCGTTGGAATTTTAACTGAGTAAAAAGTTCTAAAATTGAGGTTGACCTTTATAATCATATTCAAAAGCCCTTAATCAAATATTTTAACTCATAAAATTTGATTTAATATTATTTTGTGATCGTTTTGTTGGGTTTAAGGCGTGCATGCGTAAATGGGCTTTATAGTGGATCAATTGGAATTTTAACCGAGTAAAAAAATTTGAAAATCAGGTTAAGCTATATAATCATATTCAAAAACCTATAATCAGATATTTTAACAAATAAAATTTGATTTAATATTATTTTTTGGCTATTTTGTTGGGGTATAAGGTGTGCATGTCTAAATGGGCTTTACAAATGGACCCGTTGAAATTTTTTAGAGTAAAAAGTTATGAGAATGAGGTTAAGCTGCATAATCATGTTCAAAATCCAATAACATAATATTTTAATTCATAAAATTTGATTTGATCTTATTTTGCGACCATTTTGTTGAGTTTTATGGCGTGCGTGTCTAAATGGGCTTTACAGTGGACCCGTTGGAATTTTTTTTTTTGAAGAAAAGTGGGCCTTGTTAAAAACCCCTTAAAGTCACACATGGCGCAGGCTACGTGTGAGCACCTATGGGGAAAGAGTACCCGTATACATTAACTTGGATGATACAAGAGTGTGAAGATAATCAGGGTAAACCAAACCAAAAAAGATAGAAGACATTAACCTTAGAGCCATAGAGGCAAGAGTGTGTGCAACATTGTTCATCACTCTAGGTACAAAGTGTATACTAAAGTTGGCAATATCGGCAAGCAGAATGCAAGCATGTTCAATCAGTGGGCTCAAAGTAGACAAAGTAGTACTTTGCTGATTGAGTTTGTTGGCCACAATAGCTGAATCCGTCTCAATGATCAAGTTGGACCAGCCACGCTCACGAGCAAATAGGATTCCAGCAATAACCACTTGTGCTTCGGCAGAGACAGCATCCATGCAGCTACCTAATGGGTGAGAAAGATCTCCAATGACTGCACCGCTGAGTCTCGTGCCACTACACCTACAAAGCAGCAGTCTTGGTGATTGGATCAAATGCCCTATCCGAATTAATTTTCATATACCCATCTTGAGGTGGATTCCAATGTGGTTGCACTAGGGTAGGTTCGTCTTGTTGTTGGAATGTGGAGCCGCTTGTTGGATTAGCTATTGCGTAGTCGCGAAGAATACCTTGGGAATTGATAATCGTTAGCCATGGTGGTGAAGACGGTTATTATGGACCCAATCATTACGTCTATTCCATAAATTCCAAAGAATTGTTATAAAAAGTGCAAAAGAATGGAGAGGTAGACATGCAGCCACATCCTCAAGCCAAGATAAAACAGAATCGGTGTTGCTAGAGTGGATGGAAATTGGTAGACCAGCTAGACAGAGAGCCTCGTTTGACACTGGGCAATCTCGTAACATATGAATTGTAGTTTTTGGAGCCACATGATAGAGGGGGCGAGACCATCCCCAATATTCGCCACCTGAAGTGTATAGCTAGATGAGAGAGCGTCATGACCGATCGCCAACCAAAGAACGAATTTTTGGAAGAACAGGTAATTTGGAGAGAACCTTCCAAATGCGAGATGGTCTGTTAATAGGTGCAGTGTGGCGATGTAAGTAAGAGTAATCAAAACGGACAATATAAATGCGTAATCTTGATTACTCCATAAATTCGTATCTTCTGGTCATTAATTATTGGAATATTAAGAATAGTATTGGGTCATCTGAATCAAAATAATTTCATACCTTTATTGTATCCCATCTAGGATGACCTGGGACCATTACGTCACGAAAGCGAAGAGGTAGTTCATCATTAATTTCATATTCACCATAAAGTTGAATTACAGATGCACGACCCCAATTATCATGGTGGACTTAGATTTTACTGTCGATCCCTGGAGTTTTGAAAAAGCCGTTGTGAAGTTTCTTAAAGGCTTGGTGAATACCTTTCCATGCAAAGGATGCTCTTCGATTAATCTCAGAGTCAAAGATATTCCCAGAGGGATAGTACTTTGCCCTGTAAATCTGAGCAAGCATATTAGTGGGTTTAGTAATAAGACACCAAATTTGTTTGCCAAGGAGGGCAATGTTGAAGAGATGTAAATCCCGGAAGCCAATACCTCCAACTAATTTTGGCAGACAGACAGTGTCCCAAGGAATTAGTGGCCAGCCTCGTTTATTGTTTTTCCCAGACCACCAATAACGCCGAATAGACATCGTCATATCATCGATAATATTTTGTGGGAGCAGGTAACATGACATGACATATTGTGGTAGAGATTGAATGACAGATTTAATAAAAACCTCTCGCCCTAAATAAGAGAAGGTGTTTGTCCCAATGCGGCATACGTGAGTTCACCTTATCGCGAGTGAACCCTAGAGGTGCAGTCTTATTTTTCCTTATTAAGAGAGGAACTCCTAGGTAGATTCCAGGATCATCCACTTCTCACACTTGGAGTATAGCATTAATTTCTGTTTATGATCGGTAGAGGTTCATGGATTAAAAAATATGGTTGATTTTTCAAAATTATTTGTATGTCCAGAGGATGAAGCATAAGTCCGAAGTGCATTTTTAAGATGCGTAGCATCCAAGTATTGTTCTGATAAAGATCATGCGGTGGGTCCATGTTTACTTGCACACAGTCCGGGTAATTGACCCGATCTGTTGTTTAGCATTTAGAATTCTTGATAGGCCTTGTGTTCGGAAGATGAATAAAAGGGGGAAAGCAGTCTCTCGGCGCGTAGCCAGCGTTTGGGTTGGAAAATTGGGGAAAGAGAATTATTAACTCTAGCAGAAAAGGAAACGATTGTAGCACAACGCATAATTATAGAAACCCAGCTTGCATCAAAACCTATTTGAAGCATAACCTGGCGAAGAAAGGACCATTCTATACGATCGAAAGCCTTTTCCATGTCTAATTTGAGACCTGCGCCTTGAAAAAGGTTTGAGTCTACCGAGTTGAGGGAGTGTATTAGTTCGTGGGCAATTAGGATGTTATCAGTGATGTTCCTACCTCAAACAAAAGCAGCTTGGTTATCACTGATACAACATGGGATGATGGACTTCATGCGATTGACAAGCACTTTGGCAACAGTCTTATAAATTATAGTGCATAGACTATTAGGGGTGTAATTGTCTCATTATAGTTGGTTTATTGATTTTGGGGATTAAAACAAGGACTGTGCAGTTAATCTCAGTTATGTCTGCTCTCCCAGAGAGAAGATCCAGACATAAATTGATAACATCTTGTCCAACTGTGTCCCAATGTTGCTGGTAGAATCCACTGGGAAACCCATCAATACCTGGAGCTTTCCTTGGATTAATGTCTCGATAGGCAGAAATGATTTCTTCCTCAATGAAGGGCCTTGTCAAAGCCTCGTTCATCTTAGGGGTAATAGTAGTGTGAATGTTATTTAAAATTTGAGGAGAGATAGTTGGGTTGGAAGTAGAGAAGAGATTATGGAAATAGTCTACAGCAACTCCCATAATCTCTCTCTCATTTTCTTGCCATATATTATTGTTGTCGAAAATTCCTTTTATTTTATTTTTGTTGCATCGGCCATTTGCACGAGCATGAAAAAATTATGTGTTTTAATCACCATGGGCAAGACAAGATGTACGGGATCATTGTGCCCAATAAGTTTCTTGAGCATCAAGAAGACAGTTAAGTTCTGATTTGGCTACGAGAAAAGCCTCTTCCTCAGTATTCGAAAGGTGACGACGTAGACAACAGTTAATTTGCTTATTTAATTCTTGAATACTGCCGGTAGAGATGTTTCTCTGGTATGATTGCCAGTCCTTTAGGCAAGAGCCGACTGCTTGTATTTTTTCCACAGCTGAGCCATGAATGGATGACCAGGTTGTTTGAACAATAGAAATACAATCTATGTTATTTGCCCAACAGCTTTCAAACCGAAAATGGTCATCATGAGGCATGAAGTGGTGATTGGTATTGTTTTCGGTGTCCATAACAATGAAACAATGGTCAGATTTTGCATGGAATTCAGAGCTGGCACGATAGATAGGATGTGTATTAAACCAAGCTGTATTGGCAACAAAGCGATCGAGGCGTTCAAGAATGGTTGGGGTTTGTTGGCCTGATTTAGTCCAAGTGAACCATCCATTATCCAGTTTACAATCAAACAAATTATTACGGGATAGGCAATCCTTAAAGTTATTAATTTGTGAGCGTGCACGTCGATAACTGCCTTGTTTTTCATTATCATAAAGTATTTCATTAAAATCTCCACCAATTAGCCAAGGTAGAGGCGATGAAGAATTTAAGGAGTCAATGAGTTGCCAAGTTTTAATTTTTTGATTTGTTTTTGCATAACCATGTATTCTGAAAAATTGGAATTACGATGTATTTGCATGAATAATAGAGTCGATATGATGATCCGAGTACGAAAGCAAATCAATGTTTATTTTATTATTCCATAATAATAGTAGACCAGAACAAGTTGAGCTGCTTTCAATCGGGAAGCAACCGTACATACTAAGGGAGATACAGAGTCTTTCACGATGGTATTTATTTAGCCGAGTTTCACATAAGAATAAAACATATGGGTCTAACTTAGTGACAACTCGTCTTAATGCTTGAACTGCCAGGGTTTTACCAAGACCTCGACAGTTCCAACATAGGATTATCATTTTCCTCGGCGGGGTTGAACGTCAACCTCCTCCGGAGAGTTTTTTTTGCTGCTCATCCCACCTTTTTTATTCTTGGCCTTATTGGGGGAAGGGCGAAGCCTTTTTGCCTTAATAGCATCAGAAAGCAGAGAGCTTCTTTTGGAACCGCAATGAATTAATTCCGTCAGATCTTGATTGGTAGATGCTGTGGATGATGGTTGCTTAGTTAACCAGTCATCAAAATTAGTAAGCAAAGGTGATGAAATGTAAGGAGCAGCCTTACCAATTTCCTTTTCGACTTTGTTGATAGTTGTGTCTGTCGTGTTGCTCTGAGTGGCAGGTATTATAGTGATTGGGATAGTAGTAATCGGGACAGCAGTAGCATGTGCTACTTTTGCTGAATTGTCGATGGAAACAACAAGGCTTGTGTCTTGCAGAGGTTCGTCAATAGGTGCCGCTATGGCTGGCAAAATAGTAATAGGAGGAGCATCAAGATCCTTGGTCACAGCATCGGAGCCTAGTGCTTTCTGCGGTTCAGCAGATTGGTTTTCCAAAGGAGTGTTCAGCACCCCAGTGTCGACTTTTCCTTTAATTGCTTTCGCCTCATTCCGGAGCACTGCAGTGCCGGTGATCGGCGTAGTGCTGAATGATTCAACATCCATCGCATTCTCATCATTTGGTATGTCTGGTACATGCGAGTTGTTATATACAATAAAACCATAAGTCATAAATAACCCATATGGATTATTATAGATTAATGTTAAAAATGTGACATTACCATTTGTAACTTGCTTCTGACTAGGATTTGATTCAACATTATGGTAACGAATGAGCCCTTTCAGGCGGGAGTTTCCTCCTTGAGGTTTGGTAGGAATAAATCGAAGCCAATCTCCATATTGAAGTTTTGTGTCATCATTTGTATCAATTGTTGGACAAGAAGCTCTCAAGTGTCCGATGACGCCACGTCCATGACATAGAGTGGGAAGTCGTTCATATTGAAGTGGACATAATTTTGGTGTAGATCTTGAGCCCCCCAGCGCCACACAACGGCGTAGAGGCTTTTTACAGTGCACCCGTTGGAATTCTAACAGTGTAAAAAGCTCCAAAACTAAGTTTAAACTATATAATCACGTTCAAAAGCCCATAAATACGTATTATAAGTCATAAAAGTAATTTAATCTTATTTTGTGTCATTTTGTTGGTTTTACGATATGTATGTCTAAATGGGTTTTATAGTGGACCTGTTAAAATTTTAACCAAGTAAAAAGTTCTAAAAATGAGGTTAAGCTATATGATCATTTTCAAAAGCCCATAAATAAATATTCTAAGTCAAAACATGTGATTTAATCGTATTTTTCGGCCGTTTTGTTGGGGCTTTAAGGCGTGCATGTCTAAATGGGCCTTACAGTGGGCCCGTTAGAATTTTAACAGAGTAAAAAGTTCTAAAATTGAGGTTAAGCTATATAATCATATTCAAAAGCCCATAATCAAATATTTTAACTCATAAAATTTGATTTAGTCTTATTTTGTGGCCCTTTTATTGGGTTTAAGGTGTGCATGTCTAAATGGACTTTACATTGGATCCGTTCAAATTTTAATCTAGTAAAAACTTCTAAAATTGAGGTTAAATTATATAATTATGTTCAAAATCCCATTAATAAATATTTTAAGTCATAAAATTTCATTTAATCTTATTTTGTGGTTGTTTTGTTGGTTTTACGGTGTGCATGTCTAAATGGGCTTTACTGTGGACTCGATGGAATTTTAACCTAGTAAAAAGTTCTAAAAATGAGGTTAAGCTATATGATCATGTTCAAAAGCCCATAAATAAAAATTTTAAGTCATAAAATGTGATTTAATCTTATTTTTCGACCGTTTTGTTGGGGTTTAAGGCGTGCAGGTCTAAATGTGCTTTACGGTAGACCCGCTGGAATTTTAATCGAGTAAATGGTTTTGAAATTGAGGTTATGCTAAATAATCAAATACAAAAGACCATAATAAAATATTTTAACTCATAAAATTTGATTTAATCTTATTTTGTGGCCGTTTTGTTGAGTTTAAGGAGTGCTTGTCTAAATGGGCTTTACAATGGACCCGTTGGAATTTTAATCGAGTAAAAAGTTCTAAAGTTGGGGTTGTTAAGCTATATAATCTTGATCAAAAGCCCATAATCAAATATTTTAACTCATAAAATTTGATTTAATCATATTTTGTGGCCGTTTTGTTGGGTTTAAGGCATGCATGTCTAAATAAGCTTTACAGTGGACCCTTTGGAATTTTAACCTAGTAAAAATTTCTGAAAAATGAGTTTAAACTATATAATCATGTTCAAAAGCCCATAAATAAATATTTTAAGTCATAAATTTTGATTTAATCTTTTTTTCCAACAATTTTATTGGGTTTTAAGGCATGCATATCTATATAGGTTTTGTAGTGGACCAGTTTGAATTTTAACCAAGTAAAAAGATCTGAAAATTAGGTAAAACTATATAATCATGTTCAAAAACCCATAAATAAATATTTTAAGTCATAAAATGTGATTTAATCTTATTTTTTGTCGTTTTTTTTTGGGTTTTAAGGCGTGCATGTCTAAATGGGTTTTACCGTGGAACCGTTGGAATTTTAACCGAGTAAAAAGTTCTAAAATTGAGTTTAAGCTATATAATCATATTCAAAAGCCCATATTCAAATATTGTAACTCGTAAAATTTGATTTAATCTTATTTTGTGGCCGTTTTGTTGGGTTTACGGCATGCATGTCTAAATGGGCTTTATAGTGGACCCGTTGGAATTTTAACCGAGTAAAAATTTCTGAAAATGAGGTTAAGCTATATAATCATACTCAAAATCCCATAATAAAATATTTTAACTCATAAATTTTGCTTCAATCTTATTTTTCGGCTGTTTTGTTGGGTTTAAGGCGTGCATGTTTAAAAGCACATAAATAAATATTTGAAGTCAAAAAAATGTGATTTAATCTTATTTTTTGGTCGTTTTTGGGTTTTCAGACGTGCATGTATAAACGGGCTTTAACGTGGACCCGTTGGAATTTTAACCGAGTAAAAAGTTCTAAAATTGAGTTTAAGCTATATAATCACATTCAAAAGCCCATATTCAAATATTGTAACTCATAAAATTTGATTAATCTTATTTTTTTGTTGGGTTTACGGCGTGCATGTGTAAATGGGCTTTACAGTGGACCCGTTGGAATTCTAACCGAGTAAAATTTCTGAAAATGAGGTTAAGCTATATATTCATATTCAAATTTCCATAATAAAATATTTTAACTCATAAAATTTAGTTCAATCTTATTTTTCGGTCGTTTTTTGGGTTTAAGGCGTCCATGTCTAAATGGGCTTTATAGTGGTGTCGGAATTTTAACAAAGTAAAAATTTCTGGAAATGAGGTTAAGCTTTATAGTCATGTTCAAAAGCCCATTATCAAATATTTTAACTCATAAAATTTGATTTAATCTAATTTTTAGGCTGTTTTGTTGGGTTGCGTGCATCTCTAAATGGGCTTTACAGCGGACCCGTTGGAATTTTAGTTCAATCTTATTTTTCGGTCGTTTTTTGGGTTTAAGGCGTCCATGTCTAAATGGGCTTTATAGTGGTGTCGGAATTTTAACAAAGTAAAAATTTCTGGAAATGAGGTTAAGCTTTATAGTCATGTTCAAAAGCCCATTATCAAATATTTTAACTCATAAAATTTGATTTAATCTAATTTTTAGGCTGTTTTGTTGGGTTGCGTGCATCTCTAAATGGGCTTTACAGCGGACCCGTTGGAATTTTAACTGAGTAAAAAGTTCTAAAATTGAGGTTGACCTTTATAATCATATTCAAAAGCCCTTAATCAAATATTTTAACTCATAAAATTTGATTTAATATTATTTTGTGATCGTTTTGTTGGGTTTAAGGCGTGCATGCGTAAATGGGCTTTATAGTGGATCAATTGGAATTTTAACCGAGTAAAAAAATTTGAAAATCAGGTTAAGCTATATAATCATATTCAAAAACCTATAATCAAATATTTTAACAAATAAAATTTGATTTAATATTATTTTTTGGCTATTTTGTTGGGGTATAAGGCGTGCATGTCTAAATGGGCTTTACAGTGGACCCGTTGAAATTTTAACAGAGTAAAAAGTTATGAGAATGAGGTTAAGCTGCATAATCATGTTCAAAATCCAATAACATAATATTTTAATTCATAAAATTTGATTTGATCTTATTTTGCGACCATTTTGTTGAGTTTTATGGCGTGCGTGTCTAAATGGGCTTTACAGTGGACCCGTTGGAATTTTTTTTTGAAGAAAAGTGGGCCTTGTTAAAAACCCCTTAAAGTCACACATGGCGCAGGCTACGTGTGAGCACCTATGGGGAAAGAGTACCCGTATACATTAACTTGGATGATAATGAATCTCATTAGTTACAAGAGTGTGAAGATAATCAGGGTAAACCAAACCAAAAAAGATAGAAGACATTGACCTTAGAGCCATAGAGGCAAGAGTGTGTGCAACATTGTTCATCACTCTAGGTACAAAGTGTATACTAAAGTTGGCAATATCGGCAAGCAGAATGCAAGCATGTTCAATCAGTGGGCTCAAAGTAGACAAAGTAGTACTTTGCTGATTGAGTTTGTTGGCCACAATAGCTGAATCCGTCTCAATGATCAAGTTGGACCAGCCACGCTCACGAGCAAATAGGATTCCAGCAATAACCACTTGTGCTTCGGCAGAGACAGCATCCATGCAGCTACCTAATGGGTGAGAAAGATCTCCAATGACTGCACCGCTGGAGTCTCGTGCCACTACACCTACAGCAGCAGTCTTGGTGATTGGATCAAATGCCCTATCTGAATTAATTTTCATATACCCATCTTGAGGTGGATTCCAATGTGGTTGCACTAGGGTAGGTTCGTCTTGTTGTTGGAATGTGGAGCCGCTTGTTGGATTAGCTATTGCGTAGTCGCGAAGAATACCTTGGGAATTGATAATCGTTAGCCATGGTGGCTGAAGACGGTTATTATGGACCCAATCATTACGTCTATTCCATAAATTCCAAAGAATTGTTATAAAAAGTGCAAAAGAATGGAGAGGTAGACATGCAGCCACATCCTCAAGCCAAGATAAAACAGAATCAGTGTTGCTAGAGTGGATGGAAATTGGTAGACCAGCTAGACAGAGAGCCTCGTTGACACCTGGGCAATCTCGTAACATATGAATTGTAGTTTTTGGAGCCACATGATAGAGGGGGCAGAGACCATCCCCAATATTCGCCACCTGAAGTGTATAGCTAGATGAGAGAGCGTCATGACCGATGCGCCAACCAAAGGAACGAATTTTTGGAAGAACAGGTAATTTGGAGAGAACCTTCCAAATGCGAGATGGTCTGTTAATAGGTGCAGGTGGCCGATGTAAGTAAGAGTAACTGAAACAGACAATATAAATGCCAGAATCTTGATTACTCCATAAATTCATATCTTGCTGGTCATTAATTATTGGAATATTAAGAATAGTATTGGGTCATCTGAATCAAAATAATTTCATACCTTTATTGTATCCCATCTAGGATGACCTGGGACCATTACGTCACGAAAGCGAAGAGGTAGTTCATCATTAATTTCATATTCACCATAAAGTTGAATTACAGATGCACGACCCCAATTATCATGGTGGACTTAGATTTTACTGTCGATCCCTGGAGTTTTGAAAAAGCCGTTGTGAAGTTTCTTAAAGGCTTGGTGAATACCTTTCCATGCAAAGGATGCTCTTCGATTAATCTCAGAGTCAAAGATATTCCCAGAGGGATAGTACTTTGCCCTGTAAATCTGAGCAAGCATATTAGTGGGTTTAGTAATAAGACACCAAATTTGTTGCAAGGAGGGCAATGTTGAAGAGATGTAAATCCCGGAAGCCAATACCTCCAACTAATTTTGGCAGACAGACAGTGTCCCAAGGAATTAGTGGCCAGCCTCGTTTATTGTTTTTCCCAGACCACCAATAACGCCGAATAGACATCGTCATATCATCGATAATATTTTGTGGGAGCAGGTAACATGACATGACATATTGTGGTAGAGATTGAATGACAGATTTAATAAAAACCTCTCGCCCTAAATAAGAGAAGGTGTTTGTCCCAATGGGGAATACGTGAGTTCACCTTATCGCGAGTGAACCCTAGAGGTGCAGTCTTATTTTTCCTTATTAAGAGAGGAACTCCTAGGTAGATTCCAGGATCATCCACTTCTCACACTTGGAGTATAGCATTAATTTCCTGTTTATGATCAGTAGAGGTTCATGGATTAAAAAATATGGTTGATTTTTCAAAATTGACTGTATGTCCAGAGGATGAAGCATAAGTCTGAAGTGCATTTTTAAGATGCGTAGCATCCGAAGTATTGTTCCTGATAAAGATCATGCAGTGGGTCCATGTTTACTTGCACACAGTCCGGGTAATTGACCAGTCTGTTGTTTAGCATTTAGAATTACTGATAGGCCTTGTGTTCAGAAGATGAATAAAAAGGGGGAAAGCAGGTCTCCCTGGCGTAGCCCGCGTTTGGGTTGGAAAATTGGGGAAAGAGAATTATTAACTCTAGCAGAAAAGGAAACGATTGTAACACAACGCATAATTATAGAAACCCAGCTTGCATCAAAACCTATTTGAAGCATAACCTGGCGAAGAAAGGACCATTCTATACGATCGAAAGCCTTTTCCATGTCTAATTTGAGACCTGCGCCTTGAAAAAGGTTTGAGTCTACCGAGTTGAGGGAGTGTATTAGTTCGTGGGCAATTAGGATGTTATCAGTGATGTTCCTACCTCAAACAAAAGCAGCTTGGTTATCACTGATACAACATGGGATGATGGACTTCATGCGATTGACAAGCACTTTGGCAACAGTCTTATAAATTATAGTGCATAGACTATTAGGGGTGTAATTGTCTCATTATAGTTGGTTTATTGATTTTGGGGATTAAAACAAGGACTGTGCATTTAATCTCAGTTATGTCTGCTCTCCCAGAGAGAAGATCCAGTTAAGTTCTGATTTGGCTACGAGAAAAGCCTCTTCCTCAGTATTCGAAAGGTGACGACGTAGACAACAGTTAATTTGCTTATTTAATTCTTGAATACTGCCGGTAGAGATGTTTCTCTGGTATGATTGCCAGTCCTTTAGGCAAGAGCCGACTGCTTGTATTTTTTCCACAGCTGAGCCATGAATGGATGACCAGGTTGTTTGAACAATAGAAATACAATCTATGTTATTTGCCCAACAGCTTTCAAATCGAAAATGGTCATCATGAGGCATGAAGTGGTGATTGGTATTGTTTTCGGTGTCCATAACAATGAAACAATGGTCAGATTTTGCATGGAATTCAGAGCTGGCACAATAGATAGGATGTGTATTAAACCAAGCTGTATTGGCAACAAAGCGATCGAGGCGTTCAAGAATGGTTGGGGTTTGTTGGCCTGATTTAGTCCAAGTGAACCATCCATTATCCAGTTTACAATCAAACAAATTATTACGGGATAGGCAATCCCTAAAGTTATTAATTTGTGAGCGTGCACGTCGATAACTGCCTTGTTTTTCATTATCAGAAAGTATTTCATTAAAATCTCCACCAATTAGCCAAGGTAGAGGCGATGAAGAATTTAAGGAGTCAATGAGTTGCCAAGTTTTAATTTTTTGATTTGGTTTTGCATAACCATGTATTCTGAAAAATTGGAATTACGATGTATTTGCATAAATAATAGAGTCGATATGATGATCCGAGTACGAAAGCAAATCAATGTTTATTTTATTATTCCATAATAATAGTAGACCAGAACAAGTTGAGCTGCTTTCAATCGGGAAGCAACCGTACATACTAAGGGAGATACAGAGTCTTTCATGATGGTATTTATTTAGCCGAGTTTCACATAAGAATAAAACATATGGGTCTAACTTAGTGACAACTCGTCTTAATGCTTGAACTGCCAGGGTTTTACCGAGACCTCGACAGTTCCAACATAGGATTATCATTTTCCTCGGCGGGGTTGAACGTCAACCTCCTCCGGAGAGTTTTTTTTGCTGCTCATCCCACCTTTTTTATTCTTGGCCTTATTGGGGGAAGGGCGAAGCCTTTTTGCCTTAATAGCATCAGAAAGCAGAGAGCTTCTTTTGGAACCGCAATGAATTAATTCCGTCAGATCTTGATTGGTAGATGCTGTGGATGATGGTTGCTTAGTTAACCAGTCATCAAAATTAGTAAGCAAAGGTGATGAAATGTAAGGAGCAGCCTTACCAATTTCCTTTTCGACTTTGTTGATAGTTGTGTCTGTCGTGTTGCTCTGAGTGGCAGGTATTATAGTGATTGGGATAGTAGTAATCGGGACAGCAGTAGCATGTGCTACTTTTGCTGAATTGTTGATGGAAACAACAAGGCTTGTGTCTTGCAGAGGTTCGTCAATAGGTGCCGCTATGGCTGGGAAAATAGTAATAGGAGGAGCATCAAGATCCTTGGTCACAGCATCGGAGCCTAGTGCTTTCTGCGGTTCAGCAGATTGGTTTTCCAAAGGAGTGTTCAGCACCCCAGTGTCGACTTTTCCTTTAATTGCTTTCGCCTCATTCCGGAGCACTGCAGTGCCGGTGATCGGCGTAGTGCTGAATGATTCAACATCCATCGCATTCTCATCATTTGGTATGTCTGGTACATGCGAGTTGTTATATACAATAAAACCATAAGTCATAAATAACCCATATGGATTATTATAGATTAATGTTAAAAATGTGACATTACCATTTGTAACTTGCTTCTGACTAGGATTTGATTCAACATTATGGTAACGAATGAGCCCTTTCAGGCGGGAGTTTCCTCCTTGAGGTTTGGTAGGAATAAATCGAAGCCAATCTCCATATTGAAGTTTTGTGTCATCATTTGTATCAATTGTTGGACAAGAAGCTCTCAAGTGTCCGATGATGCCACGTCCATGACATAGAGTGGGAAGTCGCTCATATTGAAGTGGACATAATTTTGGTGTAGATCTTGAGCCCCCCAGCGCCACACAACGGCGTAGAGGCTTTTTACAGTGCACCCGTTGGAATTCTAACAGTGTAAAAAGCTCCAAAACTAAGGTTAAACTATATAATCACGTTCAAAAGCCCATAAATACGTATTATAAGTCATAAAAGTAATTTAATCTTATTTTGTGTCATTTTGTTGGTTTTACGATATGTATGTCTAAATGGGTTTTATAGTGGACTTGTTAAAATTTTAACCAAGTAAAAAGTTCTAAAAATGAGGTTAAGCTATATGATCATTTTCAAAAGCCCATAAATAAATATTCTAAGTCAAAACATGTGATTTAATCGTATTTTTCGGCCGTTTTGTTGGGGGTTTAAGGCGTGCATGTCTAAATGGGCCTTACAGTGGGCCCGTTAGAATTTTAACAGAGTAAAAAGTTCTAAAATTGAGGTTAAGCTATATAATCATATTCAAAAGCCCATAATCAAATATTTTAACTCATAAAATTTGATTTAGTCTTATTTTGTGGCCCTTTTATTGGGTTTAAGGTGTGCATGTCTAAATGGACTTTACATTGGATCCGTTCAAATTTTAATCTAGTAAAAACTTCTAAAATTGAGGTTAAATTATATAATTATGTTCAAAATCCCATTAATAAATATTTTAAGTCATAAAATTTCATTTAATCTTATTTTGTGGTTGTTTTGTTGGTTTTACGGTGTGCATGTCTAAATGGGTTTTACTGTGGACTCGATGGAATTTTAACCTAGTAAAAAGTTCTAAAAATGAGGTTAAGCTATATGATCATGTTCAAAAGCCCATAAATAAAAATTTTAAGTCATAAAATGTGATTTAATCTTATTTTTCGACCGTTTTGTTGGGGTTTAAGGCGTGCAGGTCTAAATGTGCTTTACGGTAGACCCGCTGGAATTTTAATCGAGTAAATGGTTTTGAAATTGAGGTTATGCTAAATAATCAAATACAAAAGACCATAATAAAATATTTTAACTCATAAAATTTGATTTAATCTTATTTTGTGGCCGTTTTGTTGGGTTTAAGGCGTGCATGTCTAAATGGGCTTTACAGTGGACCCGTTAGAATTTTAACGGAGTAAAAATTTCTTAAAAAGCGGTTAACCTATACAATCATGTTCAAAAGCCGATAATCAAATATTTTAATACATAAAATTTAATTTACTATTATTTTCAGCTTTTCTGTTGGGTTTAAGGTGTGCATGTCTAAATGGGTTCACCGTGAAACCGTTGGCATTTTAGTCGAGTAAAAAGTTCTAAAAATGAGGTTAAGCTATATAATCATGTTCAAAAGCCCATAACTAAATATTTTAAGTTATAAAATGTGATTTAATCTTATTTTTCGACTGTTTTTTGCGATTTAAGCGGTGCATGTCTAAATGGCTTTGTAGTGGACCCGTTGGAATTTTAATCGAGTAAAAAGTTCTGAAATTGAGGTTAAGCTATAAAATCATATTTACAACCCATAATCAAATATTTTAACTCATAAAATTTGATTTAATCTTATTTTGTGGCCGTTTTGATGTGTTTAAGCATGCATGTCTAAATGGGCTTTACAGTGGACCCGTTGGAATTTTAACCAACTAATTTTTTTTGAAAATGAGGTTAAGCCATATAATCATGTTCAAAAGGCCATAAATAAACATTTTAAGTCATAAAATGTGATTTAATCTTATTTTTCGGCCGTTTGGTTGAGGTTTAAGCCGTGCATGTCTAAATGGCTTTACAGTGGACCTGTTGGAACTTTAACAGAGTAAAATGTTCTAAAACTTAGGTTAAGCTATATAATCTTATTCAAAAGCCCATAAATAAATATTTTAACTCATATAATATGATTTAATCTTATTTTGTGGCCGTTTTGTTGGGTTTGAGGCGTGCGGGCTTTACAGTGGACCCGTTGGAATTTTAACCGAGTACAAATTTCTAAAAAATAGGTTAAGCTTTATAATAATGTTCTAAAGCCCATAAATAAATATTTTAATCCATAAAGTGTGATTTAATCTTATTTTTGGCCTTTTTGTTGGGGTTTAAGGTGTGCATGTCTAAATAGGCTGTATAGTGGACCCGTTAGAATTCTAACAAAGTAAAAAGCTCCAAAACTGAGGTTAAACTATATAATCAGATTCAAAAGCCCATAAATAAATAATATAAGTCATAAAAGTTGATTTAATCTTATGTTGTGGTTGTTTTGCTTGTTTTACGGCGTGCATGTCTAAATTGGCTTTACGGTGGACCTGTTGGAATTTTAACCAAGTAAAAAGTTCTAAAAATGAGGTTAAGCTATATGATCATGTTCAAATGCTTATAAATAAATATTTTAATTCAAAACATGTGATTTAATCATATTTTTTGGCCGTTTTGTTGGGGGTTTAAGGCGTGCATGTCTAAATGGGCTTTACAGTGGACTCGTTAGAATTTAGACCGAGTAAAAAGTTCTGAAACTGAGGATAAGATATATAATCATATTCCAAATCCCATAATCAAATATTTTAACTCATAAAATTTGATTTAATCTTATTTTGTGGCTGTTATGTTCGGTTTAAGACGTGCATATCTAAATGGGCTTTACAGTGGACCCGTTGGAATTTTAACTGAGTAAAATGTTCTAAAATTGAGGTTAAGCTATATAATTTTGTTGAAAAGCTCATAACTAAAAAATTTAAGTCATAAAATGTGATTTAATCTTATTTTTCGGCCTTTTTGTTGGGTTTAAGGCGTGCATGTCTAAATGTGCTTTACAATGGACCCATTGGAATTTTAACCGAGTTAAAATTTCTAAAAATGAGTTTAAGCTATATAATCGTTTATAAATTCCCACAATCAAATATTTTAACTCATAAAATTTGATTTAGTCTTATTTTGTGGCCGTTTTGTTGGGTTTAAGGTGTGCTTATCTAGATGGGCTTTATAGTGGACCCGTTGAAATTTTAACCAAGTAAAAAGTTCTAAACTTGAGGTTAAGCTATATAATCATATTCAAAAGCCGATAATCAAATATTTTAACTCATAAAATTTGATTTAATATTATTTTGTGGCCGTTTTGTTGGGTTTAAGGTATGCATGTCTAAATGGGCTTTACAGTGGACCCGTTGGAATTTTAAACGAGTAATAATTTCTGAAAATGAGGTTAAGCTATATAATTATATTCAAAATCCCATAATAAAATATTTTAACTCATAAAATTTGGTTCAATCTTATTTTTTGGCCGTTTTGTTGGGTTTAAGGTGTGCATGTCTAAATGGGCTTTACAGTGGACCCGTTGGAATTTTAACCGAGTAAAAATTTCTGAAAATGAGGCTAAGCTATATAGTCATGTTCGAAAGCCCATAATCAAATATTTTAACTCATAAAATTTGATATAATCTTGTTTTTCGGCCGTTTTGTTGAGTTTAAGGCGTGCATGTCTAAATGGGAGTTACAGTGGATCCGTTCAAATTTTAACCGAGTAAATAGTTCTAAAATTTAGGTTAAACTATATAATTATGTTCAAAAGCACGTTAATAAATATTTTAAGTCATAAAATTTCATTTAATCCTATTTTGTGGTTGTTTTGTTGGTTTTACAGTGTGCATGTCTAAATAGGCTTTAAGGTGGACCCGTTGGAATTTTAACAAAGTAAAAAGTTCTAAAAATGAGGTTAAGCTATATGATCATGTTCAAAAGCCAATAACTAAAAATTTTAAGTCATAAAATGTGATTTAATCTTATTTTTCGGCCGTTTTGTTTGGTTTATAGTGTGCATGTCTAAATGGGCTTTACAGTAGACTCGTTGGAATTTTAACCGAGTAAAAAGTTCTGAAACTAAGCTTAAGCTATATAATCATATTCAAAAGCCCATAATCAAATATTTTAACTCATAAAATTTGATTTAATCTTATTTTGTCTGTTGGAAATTTAACCCAGTAAAAAGTTCTGAAATGGAGGTTAAGCTATATAATCATATTCAAATGCCCATAGTCAAATATTTTAACTAATAAAATTTTATTTAATCTTATTTTGTGGACGTTTTGTTGGGTTTAAGGCGTGCATGTCTAAATGGGCTTTACAGTGGAACTGTTGGAGTTTTAAATGAGTAATAATATCTGAAAATGAGGTTAAGCTATATAATCATATTCAAAATCCCATAATAAATATTTTAACTCATAAAATTTGGTTCAATCGTATGGGGGGCGTTTTGTTGCGTTTAAGGCGTCAATGTCTAAATGGGCTTTATAGTGGACCCATTGGAATTTTAACCGAGTAAAAATTTCTGAAAATGAGGTTAAGCTATATTGTCATGTTCAAAAGACCATAATCAAATATTTTAACTCATAAAATTTGAATTAATCTTATTTTTAGGTCGTTTTGTTAGGTTGTGTGCATGTCTAAATGGCCTTTACAGTGGACCCGCTAGAATTTTAACCGAGTAAAAAGTTCTAAAATTGAGGTTAACCTTTATAATCATATTCAAAAGCCCTTGATCAAATATTTTAACTCATAAAATTTGATTTAATATCATTTTGTGGGCGATTTGTTGGGTTTAAGACGTACGCGCAAAAAAAGGGCTTTCTGATGGACAGTTGGAATTTTAACCGAGTAAAAAATTTTGAAAATGAAGATAAGCTATATAATCATATTCAAAAGCCTATAATCAAATATTTTAACACATAAAATTTGATTTAATCTTATTTTTCGGCCGTTTTGTTTGGGTTTAAGGCGTGCATGTCTAAATGGGCTTTACAGTGGACCCGTTGGAATTTTAACCGAGTAAAAAGTTCTGAAAATGAGGTTAAGCTATATAATGATGTTCAAAAGCATATAATGATACACTTTAAGTCATAAAATTTGATTTAATCTAGCTTTGTGGTCGTTTTGTTGGGTTTAAGGTGCGCATGTCTAAATGGGCTTTATAGTGGACCAGTTGGAATTTTAACTATATAATCATATTCAAAAGCTCATAAATAAATATTTTAAGTCATAAAATGTGGTTTAATCTTATTTTATGGCCTTTTTGTTGGGTTTAAGGCGTGCATGTCTAAATGGGCTTTACAGTGGACCCACTAGAATTTTAACCGAGTAAAAAGTTCTAAAATTGAGGTTAAACTATATAATCATATTCAAAAGCCCATAATCAAATATTCTAACAAATAAAATTTGATTTAATCTTATGTTGTGGCCGTTTTGTTGGGTTTAAGGCTTGCATGTCTAAATAGGCTTTACAGTGGACCCGTTGGAATTTTAAACGAGTTATGGGCTTTTGAACCTGATAATATAGCTTAAACTCATTTTTAGAACATTTTACTCTGTTAAAATTCCAACGGGTCCACTGTAAAGCCCATTTAGACATGCATGCCTTAAACCCAACAAATCGGCTACAAAATAAGATTAAATCAAATTTTCTGAGTTAAAATATTTGATTATGGGCTTTTGAATATGATTATATAGCTTAATCTCAATTTCAGAACACTTTACTTGGTTAAAATTGCAACGGTCCACTCTAAAGCCCATTTAGACATTCAAGCATTAAACCCAACAAAACGGCCGAAAAATAAGATTAAATCAAATTTTATGAGTTAAAATATTTGATTATGGGTTTTTAATATGATTATATTGTTTTACCACATTTTTAGAAATTTTTACTCCGTTAAAATTGCAACGGGTTCACTGTAAAGCTCATTTATACATGCACGCCTTAAACCCAACAAAACGACCACAAAATAAGATTAAATCAAATTTTATGAGTTAAAATATTTGATTATGGACTTTTGAATATGATTATATAGCTTTACCTCAATTTTAGAACTATTTACAATGTTAAAATTCAAACAGGTCTATTGTAAAGCCCATTTAGACCTGCACGCCTTAAACCCCAACAAAACAGCCAAAAAATAAGATTAAATCACATTTTATGACTTAAAATATTTAGTTATGGGCTATTGAACAATATTATATAGCTTAACCTCATTTTCAGAACTTTTTTCTCGATTAAAATTCCAATGGGTCCACAATAAAGCCCATTTAGACATGCACGCCTTAAACCCAACGACATGGCCAAAAAATAAGAGTAGATCAAATTTTATGAGTTAAAATTTTTTATTATGGGCTATTGAACGTGATTATATAGCTTAACCTCATTTTCAAAAATTTTTACTTGGTTAAAATTTTAACGGGTCCATTGTAAAGTCCATTTAGACATTGCACGCCTTAAACCCAACAAAACGGCCACAAAATATGATTAAATCAAATTTTCTAAGTTAAAATATTTGATTATGGGTTTTGAATATAATTCTACAGCTTAACCTCAATTTCAGAACACTTTACTCGGTTAAAATTGAAACGGGTCCACTATAAAGCCCTTTTAGACATGCACGCCATAAACCCAACAAAACGGCTGAAACATAAGATTAAATCAACTTTTATTTGTTAAAATATTTGATTATGGGCTTTACAACATGATTATATAGTTTTACCTCATTTTTAGAAATTTTTACTCGGTTAAAATTGCAACGGGTCCGCTATAAAGCGCATTTAGACAAGCACGCCTTATAAACCGAACAAAAAGGCCACAAAATAAGATTAAATCAAATTTTATGAGTTAAAATATTTGATTATGGACTTTTGATACGATTATATAGCTTAACCTCAATTTCAAAACTATTTACACGGTTAAAATTTAAACGGGTCTACTGTAAAGCCCATTTAGACCTCTTGATATATGTATGGGGGGCTAAAATGATGCATTGTAGCCAAAGAGTTGAAGATGTTTTATAAGTCTGGAATTTCAGCCGACTTGCATCGAATTTTCGGATGGGAACCGGGCACTTCTGAGTCTACATGTCTTCTTCAAACATATTCCTCTGTCTCTTAGCTTTCCAACGCATCTTGAAACGCATCAATCCGACATCGGGATCTCAAGTTATATGCATTTTAGTGAAGACTGTGCGAGCAGAAATCTCTATACGATTTTATCACGGGAAATATTATTTATTACGAATTTTCAATAATTTTATTGATTATTTGTACTTAAATTTAATCTAGGATTCTTTATGAAGATATTTAGATGATTTAGGATTAGATTTGTTATTTATTTATTAGTTTTTTAGGTTAGATAAAATATGTTTATTTATTTTATTATTATCTTTACTTTTCCTAATTTAAGTTGAACTTTTCATTTGTAGCCTATTTAAAGGCATATTTGCTTCACTAAGAAGAACAACATCAGGAATTTATGAGTTGCAAAAACCTTTGGCCATGGGCCATTTTATTTTCAAGGTAGATAGATTTGCCTTGTTATTTTTTGTATCAGAAGTCTTCTTCAACGTAAGTTCGTCAAGTTCTTGTAATGAAGATCATCTTCACACTCTTGCTTGCCTAGGTAATTGCATCTAGGAGGGTGGGTTAGAGCCGCTTGAGGTTGCTTGCTTAGATAATTGCGTCTAAGAGGGTGTCGAGGACAAAATATCCTACAGCATCTATCTCGTCATCATCTATTCATAGGAGAGATTCGTGTCGTTTCCAGGTGTTTGCCTATTCAATTGCGATTAGGAGGGTGCCAAGGACAAATCTATCCAACACCGCCACCATCAAATTCATCCTATATCGTTTTCTACATCAAGATCATGCTTTATTATCGGTTTGCTGAACGTGGAGTTTGGGGTTTTCTCGGATCATATTAGTGAGTTTGTTAAATTAATTGTGATCTAGAGGGTTCCTAGATTTTGAGGTAATTCTTGGATCCTAGCTTCCGTATCATGTGGTTCTTGACTCAATAATCAAAGGGTCCAAGTCCTTTCAAACAAAGAACGTATAAGGTTCGGGTTTATACTCTTTATATTATAGGTTCTTCCTTGTTCCTTTACTTTGTTTCTTCATCTTTTAAACCAAATTTCCAGCAACCTTTCATCCATTCCTCACACCAAACTTACACCAAATTTCCAGCAACATTTCATCATCTTCTTCACCACCCTACACGCCAAACTTTAGTCCAAATTTCCAGCAACCTTTTACCATCTTAAAACCATCCTTATACCATCATTTCAACACCAATTCATACCCTTAAAAACGTCCCAAAACCAGCCCCTAAAACACCATGTTATCTTACAAAAAGTCTTCTTTTGCAGCCTTACTTTTGTGCTGGAATTCTTACTTCTATCCTAGATCTGAAACAATCAAAGGAATCCTACATCAACGGGCAGCCTACTATCAGAAAGTTTTGGATAGCACAAGTTTAAGGGTAAAAAGCACAACAACATCATCTTCAACATCAAGCCTGAAGCCATCTTCTTCAAGACTTTGATTGTTGGTTAAGAAAGGTTGTGAGTTTCTTGCCAAGTAAGTAACCCTTTCTTCTTTTCCTTTTCTATTCTAAACTTACCTATACACCATATTTTCTTCCTTTTCCTTTTTAATCTAACATGACGCGATCCTGTTTCACACATTACTCAGTTTCACCATACTTTCATCTTGCATTGCAAGGATGAAAGTCGAGGGAGTTCTTTCTTACTTTCTTTATATTTATTTTAGTCACATATTTTAGTCACATAGGAAAACAAATGAAGAGTTCAACTAAGAATATTGAAAATATGTGACTAAAATAAATATAAAGAAAGTAAGAAAGAACTCATAAAAAAAACCCATAATCAAATATTTTAACTCATAAAATTTGATTTAATCTTATTTTTCGGCCGTTTTGTTGGGTTTAATGCTTGAATGTCTAAATGGGCTTTAGAGTGGACCGTTGCAATTTTAACCAAGTAAAGTGTTCTGAAATTGAGATTAAGCTATATAATCATATTCAAAAGCCCATAATCAAATATTTTAACTCAGAAAATTTGATTTAATCTTATTTTGTAGCCGATTTGTTGGGTTTAAGGCATGCATGTCTAAATGGGCTTTACAGTGGACCCGTTGGAATTTTAACAGAGTAAAATGTTCTAAAAATGAGTTTAAGCTATATTATCAGGTTCAAAAGCCCATAAATCGTTTAAAATTCCAACGAGTCCACTGTAAAGCCTATTTAGACATGCAAGCCTTAAACCCAACAAAACGGCCACAACATAAGATTAAATCAAATTTTATTTGTTAGAATATTTGATTATGGGCTTTTGAATATGATTATATAGTTTAACCTCAATTTTAGAACTTTTTTGATATGAACGTCAATGGCAAAGACCCAGAGAAGTACCCAGGTGGCCCCATTACTCGAGCAAGGGCCAAGGAGTTCCAAGCAGCCATGGAAAATATGTTTACATCAAGCTTGGGACGTGAGAAAGAAGAAATAATAAGGGAGGAACACTTTACTTTGCTTATGCATGAATTTGCATGAGTATTTAAAGTTTGCATAACAGTCATTGCATTCAATAAACATGTTGTTCATTAAAGCATGCGTTGCATTTAAACATGTAGTTCATTTAGTTATACACTTCATTTAACTAAGTAGTTCATTGATTAAACTAGTTCATTCAAGATTATTAGTTCATTGAATAAAGTTAGTTCATTAATTAAACTAGTTCATTCATCAAACTAGCTCATTTATTAAACTAACTCTTAATTGTTTACATGCATGTTTTCAATTAAAGATTGAGTAAAGTTTACCTTTGTGTCTAGGTGCATGAGGGAAGATGAACGGTTTTACCAGATGCAAGAATATCAGCAGAATGTCTTCCAATTCTGGATGCGATACAGACGTGTTTGGATCCAGAAATCAATTGGACGTTATTCCTCCATCTCTTAGCTTTCCAATGCCTTTTGAATCACCTCAATCCGATATCGGGAGCTTGAGATATTGAATGATTTACTGAAGACAGTGCAGGCTGAAATTTTTATTACGGGAATTTTATGCATGGATGATTTGAATGAATTTGAGCCAAGGAAGAGTTCTTTCATCTTCTACCAAGAGACAAGCAATTGATGGCCATCTTAATTCAGCAAATTCAAGGCATTCAAGGTTGATGTTATCACCATTCAAGTGGGGGTTTCAAAATTCATTGAGGAGACATGAAATGAAGGCTGGATGAAACTCACCTTTTATGACATTCAAGTCATATTAATCAGCTTGGGAGATGAAGAGTTGCACTTAAACTGGACAGCAAGGATGTCTACATTCATCCTTGTCCACATTCATCCCCTTTCTCTTCATATGATAGCAAAACAAGGCAGCCCAAGAGTCCTTCTTAATTTGGACGAAAATATGACTAAATTCAACCTCAATTTGTCTAAACTAATCAGCTTTGAAGATGAGAAGAAAGGACAAAGCATTCATGTGTATTCAAGTGCATTAAGATGAGCATTCATCTTTCTTGTAACACCTTTTCATATTCTGCCTACTTCTACTATAAATAGGCATCTTTAGGATCATTGTAAGACACACTTTGAATATATAAAACATCTTTGAAAGATTGCTTTCATTCTTGTTCTCTTGTGGAACTTTATCGGCTTCAAGTTAGTCTTGTAGTCTTCATCCATTTCCCTTTTGTTATAGCGTTGGTTCCTAGCTCATCTATAGCTAGTGGGTCACGTTCCATATCCTACCACTTCATTTCCACTTTATTATATTGCTGGTTCCTAACTCTTTATAGTTAGGAGGTCACAATCCATCCTTTGAATTTCTTCATCTTAACGCCAACACCCCATCATCTTCACCTACATTTTCATCTTTTATTTTTTTTTCCATAATCACAACTATCACTCTTCCTACACCCCTTCTACATATCTTCCCATTATTTCTATTTCTTATTTATCTATTTCTACTTACATTGTTGTTTGAGTAATTTCAGAATACATTCAAAGCACTGCAGAGTTCTTACTAGAATCACGATCGGGCATTCACATATATGATTCAAAACTCATAGTCGAGATCATATCATTTGGTATCAGAGCCTAGACGATTCAGTAAGCGTATTATTTTTCTCTCTCCCGGGTTAGTAAAAAAAATCAAAAAAAAATCAAAAAAAAAAAAAAATCTTAAAGAGGGAGGGAGCAGTCTATTCTTGTTTAAAAAAAAATTACAATACATCATTTCTTATTGCTGAATTACAAATTCCTTTACCTATTCTTAGTAATTCTTTCTTTTTGAAGCCATTATCCTTTTATTATTCATCATTCTCCTACCAAGCTAGAATTGTTTCAGCCGAAGTCCACGAGACACTTGTAAGCCTTGAGGAAGTTCCCAAAAGGACTTAAAAATAAAGCACGAGTGGTAAAAGGCATGAGTGTGCATTAAAGGGAAAAGCCTAACCCGAGTGAAACACGAGTGTGAGTGCATTTTCTTTGGAGTGGAAAGGTGAGATTTTGTGTTAGTAAGGTTTAATTTCTTTTGTTTCTTTATCTAACATGTCACAAAGATCTGGTCATAGTGGTGAAGGAGTTCCCAATTTGCAAAATCAGGCTATGCTTCAAGCAATGGCCAAAATGATCCAAGAGCAATTGGAGCCCCTAATTGAACGAATAGACCAGCTTGAAATTTCACAAGCTAATCAGGGTAATGAGGAGTATCCTGAAGAAGTTGAAGTAGATGATGTGCAAGATCAAGTATCCCAACATAGCATGGTACAACAAGGCAGAGAGCTCGACCACGAGTAGGCGATAATCTCAGCAACATCAAGATTACCATTCCTCCTTTTCAAGGAAGAACGGATCTGAAACCTATCTTGCATGGGAAAAGAAGGTTGAGCACATTTTTGAGTGCCATAACTATTCAGAGCTTAAAAAGGTAAAACTCGCTGCCATTGAGTTTACGGATTATGCACTAATATGGTGGGATCAATTGACATCAAGTAGGAGACGCAATGGAGAACATCCTATCACTACATGGGATGAAATGAAAGCGGTGATGCGAAGGCGATTCATTCCAACCCACTACCATCGAGTTATTCAACCGTCTTCAAAATCTTTCACAAGGTAACCGAAGTGTTGAAGATTACTACAAAGAGATGGAGGTGTCCATGATTCGAGCCAACATCGACGAGGATCGAGAAGCCACAATGGCAAGATTCCTAAGCGGGACTAAATCCGGACATTGCGAACGTGGTCGAGTTGCAACATTATGTGGAGATGGAAGACATGGTGCATATGGCCATGAAAGTGGAAAAACAGCTCAAAAGAAAGGGTGCCACACGATCTTATGGGAGTTCAACATCAAAATGGGGGCAAAGTTCATACAAGAAGACTCCTCCAATACCGTCCCACGAAAAAGGAGGACCACCGAAAGGAAGTAAGCCCATTGCGAAACCAGCAAGCGTAAGACTACCGCTACTCCAAATCGTTCCGTGACATACAATGTTTTAAGTGTTTGGGGCGTGGACACATTGCAAGCCAATGTCCGAACCGCAACACCATGCTTCTTCGAGATGATGGAGAAGTTGAATCGAACAAGAAGAGGATGAGAATGAAGATGTTGCCATCGAAGAAGAAGAATTAGAGTATGGCGTGGAAGGAGAGGTTCTTGTTGTCAAAAGAAGCCTAAACGTACAATCCGTTGGAGGAAATGAACAACGAGAAAATATCTTCCATACTCGTTGCCATGTTGGAGGAAAGGTATGCTTTGTTATTATTGATGGTGGTAGTTGCACTAATGTTGCTAGTACCTTAATGGTAGATACACTTGGCTTGGCAACAACAAAGCATCCACAACCTTATAAGCTACAATGGCTCAACGATGGAGGAGAACTCAAGGTGACCAAACAAGTTCGAATTGTTTTCTCTATTGGGAAGTACAAAGACGAGGTATTATGCGATGTCGTTCCAATGCACATAAGCCATTTATTACTTGGAAGGCCTTGGCAATTTGATAGGCGAGTGATCCATGACGGGTATACCAACCGTATACGTTCACCCATGAAGCAAAGAAGATCACTTTAGCCCCACTTTCTCCAAAACAAATACATGAAGACCAAATTTTATTGAGAGGAAAAATTGAAAAAGCCAAAGAGAGAGAGACCAAAATGGAGGTAAAAGCAAAGGAGTGTGATCAAAATGAGGGAAGGAAAATCAGCATTCTTTCTAAAAGAGAGAGTTGAAAAAGAGTTTAATGACAGCAAAGGAAGCACTTGTGCTCATGTACAAGGAAAATTTCTTGAATACTAACTACCTTGATCAAAATTTGCCTGCTTTTTGTTGTGTCTTTATTGCAGGAGTTTGATGACCTATTTCCGGAGGAAATACCAAGTGGACTGCCACCTATTCGTGGCATAGAACATCAAATAGACTTTGTTCCCGAGCCGTCATTCCAAACCGACCAGCGTGCGAAGCAACCCCGAAGAAACTAAGGAGTTGCAAAGGCAAGTATCTGAGTTGATGTCAAAAGGCTACGTGAGGGAAAGCCTTAGCCCATGTGCCGTGCAGTTCTACTTGTGCCAAAGAAAGGATGGAACTTGGCGCATGTGTGTGGACTGCCGAGCGGTAAACAAAATTACGGTAAAGTATCGTCATCCTATTCCTCGCTTAGATGACATGTTAGATGAGCTTAGTGGTTCTAACCTCTTTTCCAAGATTGATCTTAAAAGTGGTTACCACCAAATACGAATGCGGGAAGGTGATGAGTGGAAAACAGCATTCAAAACTAAGCAAGGCCTTTATGAGTGGTTGGTTATGCCTTTTGGCTTAACTAATGCTCCAAGCACGTTTATGAGGTTAATGAATCATGTTCTTAGGCCATTCTTGGGTAAGTTTTGTGTGGTTTACTTTGATGACATTCTAATCTATAGTAAAACCATGGAAGAACATGTTCAACATTTAAGGTCAGTTTTGCTAGTTTTGAGGAAGGAAAAACTGTTTGCTAACTTACAAAAATGTACATTTTGTCTTGACAGGGTTGTTTTCCTAGGTTTCGTTGTGAGTTCTGAAGGCTTGGAGGTGGACAAAGAGAAGGTTAAAGCCATTGAAGAGTGGCCACGACCAGCAAGCATTTCTCAAGTTAGGAGCTTCCATGGACTTGCAAGTTTTTATCGAAGATTCGTCCCCAACTTCAGCACCATAGCCGCCCCACTAACAAGTGTTATTAAGAAGAATTCTAAATTCTTTTGGGGGGAAGATCAAGAGAAGTCCTTTAATAGCATTAAAGATTGTTTAATACATGCCCCTTTACTTGCTCTACCTGATTTTAATCTAACTTTTGAAATTGAATGTGATGCATCAGGTGTAGGAATTGGAGCAGTTTTGTCTCAAGGTGGACGTCCTATAGCCTATTTCAGTGAAAAATTAAGTGGAGCTACGCTTAATTACCCTACCTATGACAAGGAGATGTATGCTCTTGTGAGGGCAATGGAAACATGGCAACATTACCTTTGGCCTAAGGAGTTCATCATTCACACTGATCATGAGGCATTGAAACATATCCGGGGGCAGCATAAACTCAACAAAAGGCATGCCAAATGGGTGGAGTTTCTTGAAACTTTCCCATATGTTATCAAGTACAAGAAAGGTAAGGAGAATATAGTTGCCGATGCATTGTCACGGAGGTATATTCTTTTAAACACTTTGGAATCTAAGTTATTGGGTTTTGTTTTTATTAAAGACTTATATGTCTCGACTCTGATTTTGGAGAGATTTACAAAGCTTGTGAGAAAAGGTCAATTGAAAAATACTATAAGCATGATGGTTTCCTATTTAAGGAAGGAAGACTATGCATCCTCAAGGTTCCATGCGTGAATTGCTAACTAAGGAAGCTCATGGAGGAGGATTAATGGGACATTTTGGGATAGCAAAGACTTTGGCTATACTTCAAGAGCACCTATATTGGCCTAAAATGAAACGAGATGTGGAGAGGTTGTGTGAGCGATGCATCACTTGCAGGAAGGCCAAATCTAAAGTCATGCCACATGGACTTTACACACCACTACCCATACCGGAAGCACCATGGATGGATATTTCAATGGATTTTGTGCTAGGGCTTCCACGTACCAAGAATAACAAAGATTCCATCTTTGTAGTTGTGGATAGATTCTCCAAAATGGCTCATTTCATTCCCTGTAACAAAACTAATGATGCCTCACATATTGCTACCTTGTTTTTCAGGGAAATCTTAAGGTTACATGGCATACCAAGAACTATTGTGTCTGATCGGGATGTGAAGTTCTTAAGTCACTTTTGGAGAGCCCTATGGAGTAAGATTGGTACTAAGTTACTATTCTCCACCACTTGCCACCCTCAAACGGATGGCTAAACTGAAGTGGTGAACCGAGTACTTTCTATGTTACTTCGATCCATCATTAGGAAGAATTTGAAAACATGGGAGGAGAGTTTACCACATGTGGAGTTTGCATACAACCGTTCGATCCATAGTACTACAGGGCGCACGCCTTTTGAAGTGGTGTATGGATTCAATCCATTAACACCGATAGACTTGTTACCATTACCCGCTGATCAAATTGTGAATAAAGATGGACTTAATAAAGCTGAATTTGTTAAGAAGCTTCATCAACAAGTGCGGAGAACATTGAAAAACGAACCAAGCAATATGAGCAGCAAGCAAATAAGGGTCGTAAGCGAATTTCCTTTGAGCCAGGGGATTGGGTGTGGCTGCACATGAGGAAAGAAAGGTTCCGGCTCAACGAAAGTCCAAATTAATGCCTCGGGAGATGGACCATTCCAAATAGTCAAGAAGATCAATGACAATGCCTATCAATTAGATCTTCCAGGTGAGTTTAATGTTAGTGCAACCTTCAATGTTGCTGACCTATCTCCTTATGATGTAGATGACGATTTGGGGACAAATCGCCTTAAAGAGGGAGGGACTGATATGAACGTCAATGGCAAAGACCCAGAGAAGTACCCAGGTGGCCCCATTACTCGAGCAAGGGCCAAGGAGTTCCAAGCAGCCATGGAAAATATGTTTACATCAAGCTTGGGACGTGAGAAAGAAGAAATAATAAGGGAGGAACACTTTACTTTGCTTATGCATGAATTTGCATGAGTATTTAAAGTTTGCATAACAGTCATTGCATTCAATAAACATGTTGTTCATTAAAGCATGCGTTGCATTTAAACATGTAGTTCATTTAGTTATACACTTCATTTAACTAAGTAGTTCATTGATTAAACTAGTTCATTCAAGATTATTAGTTCATTGAATAAAGTTAGTTCATTAATTAAACTAGTTCATTCATCAAACTAGCTCATTTATTAAACTAACTCTTAATTGTTTACATGCATGTTTTCAATTAAAGATTGAATAAAGTTTACCTTTGTGTCTAGGTGCATGAGGGAAGATGAACGGTTTTACCAGATGCAAGAATATCAGCAGAATGTCTTCCAATTCTGGATGCGATACAGACGTGTTTGGATCCAGAAATCAATTGGACGTTATTCCTCCATCTCTTAGCTTTCCAATGCCTTTTGAATCACCTCAATCCGATATCGGGAGCTTGAGATACGAATGATTTACTGAAGACAGTGCAGGCTGAAATTTTTATTACGGGAATTTTATGCATGGATGATTTGAATGAATTTGAGCCAAGGAAGAGTTCTTTCATCTTCTACCAAGAGACAAGCAATTGATGGCCATCTTAATTCAGCAAATTCAAGGCATTCAAGGTTGATGTTATCACCATTCAAGTGGGGGTTTCAAAATTCATTGAGGAGACATGAAATGAAGGCTGGATGAAACTCACCTTTTTATGACATTCAAGTCATATTAATCAGCTTGGAAGATGAAGAGTTGCACTTAAACTGGACAGCAAGGATGTCTACATTCATCCTTGTCCACATTCATCCCCTTTCTCTTCATATGATAGCAAAACAAGGCAGCCCAAGAGTCCTTCTTAATTTGGACGAAAATATGACTAAATTCAACCTCAATTTGTCTAAACTAATCAGCTTTGAAGATGAGAAGAAAGGACAAAGCATTCATGTGTATTCAAGTGCATTAAGATGAGCATTCATCTTTCTTGTAACACCTTTTCATATTCTGCCTACTTCTACTATAAATAGTCATCTTTAGGATCATTGTAAGACACACTTTGAATATATAAAACATCTTTGAAAGATTGCTTTCATTCTTGTTCTCTTGTGGAACTTTATCGGCTTCAAGTTAGTCTTGTAGTCTTCATCCATTTCCCTTTTGTTATAGCGTTGGTTCCTAGCTCATCTATAGCTAGTGGGTCACGTTCCATATCCTACCACTTCATTTCCACTTTATTATATTGCTGGTTCCTAACTCTTTATAGTTAGGGGGTCACAATCCATCCTTTGAATTTCTTCATCTTAACGCCAACACCCCATCATCTTCACCTACATTTTCATCTTTTATTTTTTTTTCCATAATCACAACTATCACTCTTCCTACACCCCTTCTACATATCTTTCATCCCATTATTTCTATTTCTTATTTATCTATTTCTACTTACATTGTTGTTTGAGTAATTTCAGAATACATTCAAAGCACTGCAGAGTTCTTACTAGAATCACGATCGGGCATTCACATATATGATTCAAAACTCATAGTCGAGATCATATCATTTTTACTCGGTTAAAATTCTAATGGGTCCACTGTAAAGCCCATTTAGACATGCACGCCTTAAACCCAACAAAAAGGCCATAAAATAAGATTAAACCACATTTTATGACTTAAAATATTTATTTATGAGCTTTTGAATATGATTATATAGTTAAAATTCCAACTGGTCCACCATAAAGCCCATTTAGACATGCGCACCACCTTAAACCCAACAAAACGACCACAAAGCTAGATTAAATCAAATTTTATGACTTAAAGTGTATCATTATATGCTTTTGAACATCATTATATAGCTTAACCTCATTTTCAGAACTTTTTACTCGGTTAAAATTCCAACGGGTCCACTGTAAAGCCCATTTAGACATGCACGCCTTAAACCCAAACAAAACGGCCGAAAAATAAGATTAAATCAAATTTTATGTGTTAAAAGATTTGATTATAGGCTTTTGAATATGATTATATAGCTTAACTTCATTTTCAAAAAATTTTACTCGGTTAAAATTCCAGTTGGTCCACTGTAAAGCCCTTTTAAGCGTACACGTCTTAAACCCAACAAATCGCCCACAAAATGATATTAAATCAAATTTTATGAGTTAAAATATTTGATTAAGGGCTTTTGAATATGATTATAAAGGTTAACCTCAATTTTAGAACTTTTTACTCGGTTAAAATTCTAGCGGGTCCACTTTAAAGGCCATTTAGACATGCACACAACCTAACAAAACGACCTAAAAATAAGATTAAATCAAATTTTATGAGTTAAAATATTTGATTATGGTCTTTTGAACATGACTATATAGCTTAACCTCATTTTCAGAAATTTTTACTCGGTTAAAATTCCAATGGGTCCACTATAAAGCCCATTTAGACATTGACGCCTTAAACGCAACAAAACGCCCCCCATACATGTATCATTCTCCCCCATACATGTAGACTCAGAAGTGCCTGGTTCCCATCCGAAAATTCGATGCAAGTCGGCTGAAATTCCAGACTTATAAAACAGCTTCAACTCTTTGGCTACAATGCATCATTTTAGCCCCCCATACATGTATCATTCTCCCCCTGTTGAAAACGATTCGTCCCGAATCTTAAGAGTTGTTGATCACAACCTTCAAGTCTCTTGAGATGTCTCCAGGAATGAAATATTAAAACTAGGATCTATATAGAGAATTATATATTTTTTCTTTTTTCTCAACTACTAAAACAACAGTAAAAGATAATTGTTTCAAACACCTAAACCAAAGCTCTGATTACCAATTGATACGGAAGCCAGGATCCAAGAATTACCTCAAAATCTAGGAACCCTCTAGATCACAATTAATCTAGCAAACTCACTAATATGATCCGAGAAAACCTCAATCTCCACGTTCAGCAAACCGATAATAAAGCATGATCTTGTTGTAGAAAATGAGATAGGATGAATTTGATGGTGGAGGTGTTGGATAGATTTGTCCTTGGCACCCTCCTAATCGCAATTGAATAGGCAAACACCTGGAAACGACACGAATCTCTCCGATGAATGGATGATGACGAGATAGATGTAGGATATTTTGTCCTCGGCACCCTCTTAGACGCGATTATCTAAGCAAGCAACCTCAAGCGGCTCTAACCCACCCTCCTAGATGCAATTACCTAGGCAAGCAAGAGTGTGAAGATGATCTCCATTACAAGAACTTGACGAACTTACGTTGAAGAAGACTTCTGATACGAAAAATAACAAGGCAAATCTGTCTACCTTGAAAATAAAATGGCCCATGGCCAAAGGTTTTTGCAACTCATAAATTCATGATGTTGTTCTTATTAGTGAAGCAAATATGCCTTTAAATAGGCTACATATGAAAAGTTCAACTTAAATTAGGAAAAGTAAAGATAATAATAAAATAAATAAACATATTTTATCTAACCTAAAAAACTAATAAATAAATAACAAATCTAATCCTAAATCATCTAAATATCTTCATAAAGAATCCTAGATTAAATTTAAGTACAAATAATCAATAAAATTATTGAAAATTCGTAATAAATAATATTTCCCGTGATAAAATCGTATAGAGATTTCTGCTCGCACAATCTTCACTAAAATGGACATAACTTGAGCTCCCGATGTCGGATTGATACGTTCCAAGATGCGTTGGAAAGCTAAGAGACAGACGAATATGTTTGAAGAAGACATGTGATAGAGTAGCGCAAATTCGAATAAAGAGAAAAACAAAACAAACCAAAAATAAAGAACAAATCTAAAAATTCAGATTTGCTTATGGTGGTGGCGTCAATGGAGGAAGCTTGAATATGTGTAGATGGCGTGATGAATTGATAGTTGTTGTTTTGTCCTCGGCACCCTCTTAGACGCAAATATCTAAGCAAGCAACCTCAAGCGGCTCTAACCCACCCTCCTGGATGCAATTACCTAGGCAAGCAAGAGTGTGAAGATGATCTCCCTCACAAGAACTCGATGATCTTATGTTGAAGATGGCTTCTAGACAAGTTTACCGAACACTTGCAAACTCAAAGAATACTAAAATCTCCCAAGAGAACATTTTATTAATCAATGAAATCTTAATTACAATGTGGGTGAAGCCTCCTTTATATAGGTCATGGAGAAGTTCTAATCCTACTAAACTTAGGAATTAAATACAATAAATAAATGCTAAAATCTAATCTCCTAATTAGATAAGTAACTTCTAATAATAAATAAATGCTAAAAATAAAATCCTAATTAAATAAATCTGATCCTAATAGATATTGCAGAATCCTATATCGATTTAAATTACAAATAATCAAATAAAATCTTAAAAATTCGTAATTATCCAAAAATCCCGTATTAATCCTGTATAGGAATTTCTGCATGCGCTGTCTTCACTAAAATAGACGTATCTTGAGTTCAAGATGTCCGATTGAGGCGTTTCAAGATGCGTTGGAAAGGTAATTGACAGACGGACAAGTTTTAGGAAGACATGTCAACCCATAAATGCCTGGATCCCATCCAAAAATGCATCTTAAGTTGACTGACGTTTCTGACTTGCAAAGCAGTTTCAAATTCTTTTCCAATATGATTATTTTGACCCCTCTCATGCTCGTATCAACATGTAGACTCAGAAGTGCCCGGATCCCATCCGAAAATTCGATGCAAGTCGGCTGAAATTCCAGACTTATAAAACAGCTTCAACTCTTTGGCTACAATGCATCATTTTAGCCCCCCATACATGTATCATCACAAGTATCTGATGTAGACGCCACAAGCAACAAAGCCTGATAAGTCTTGAAAGTTCAATGAAGAACTGAAGTTGTGAGAAATTCTCACAAAGTAAATTTTATTCATCAAAACTTGATTTTACATTAACATAGAAGGCTATTTATAAGAAGAATACAAGGCACATGCTGAAATCATATTTTGAATTATTTGCACATGCAAAAATAATTCAAAATTCAAACTTATTATTATCCCTATCCATTACGACGCCATGTTGCTTAAAAGCACATGTAAAATCTGATTTTTGAGTTAATTTGCACATGTGGAAATGAATTTGAATTCAAATTCAAATTAAAAGAACTCCTTCTTCTTATCCTTATACAAATGGCGCCATGCATGTGTTCCACATGCTGAATTGTTTGAATTCAAATGCATAACCTCTCTTCCTTATCTTCAATTGTCGCCCATGCCTTAGAAGAGTGGGAATTTTGAATTACAAATCTGCCTTGTAGCTTTATCTTCATGCCGCCTATGTAAGATGACTTGGAGCTTGAGCTAGCTGCACACATAGTGTAGGACACTCCCCTAGGTGTAGGCACATGTCCCAGAACCTTTGAACTACATCTGGACTCGTGAGCTGACGTTGAGCTACGTGAGCTGAAGGTGAGTTGAGTGAGCTAAAGGTGAGCTGGATTGAGCTGAATCAGGATTGCTTGAGTTGAAATGAGCTGAGTGACAATTTGTTGAGCTGCTTTGAGCTGCACACTCATTGTTGAGCTGCATTTGAGCTGGCCTTAGCTTCCATAATATGGTAAGAAAGGTGTATGGATATGGTGATGGAAATGGCTGGAAATGATGAAGATAGTATCTTAAGAACTCAAGAAGAAACTATGCTATAAAGAGCATAACCCTGATCCTTATATGATTTCTTAAGGGTTGACGCCACAAGTATAAAGTACTTGATAAGTCGATAAAGATCTAAAAAGAACTAAAAGAGAGAAAATTCTAATAAAGTAATTTAATTGATTGAATGGAATGAGATGAGATGTTTACAAATGAAAATTACAACTCAATTTATAGGGGATGAAGGGGCACTGCGAATGGCCTTGTATCTATTCGGCTATGTATGGTGCCTCCCTCCAATGGTGCCAAAAGCTTTCCCTCCTTGCAATTGCTGCTCATTCTTCTTTCCCTCCAATTCGGCTAGGGACATGTTCCTTAGGGGGGACATGACCCTTGAGCTCGTGAACTAGCATGTGTAGTTGGAGCTGAGATGAGCTAATTGAGCTGAGCTAGTGAGCTGAAAAAGCTAGCTGACTTTTTGAGCTTCCTCGAGCTACTCTTAGTGATGCATGTACCACAAGGCAATTCCAAGGACGAGATGGACTTACTTTTCCACTTGGCCCAATAACCCGAGCCAAGTCAAAGATTATCAAGGATAAGCTGAATTCAACCGTCCAAGGATTCATGAGCAAAGGATTGCAAGCCGCCATGAAGAAAGAAGAATTTCTTGAAGTCCATACTTAACATCCTTCAAGAATAATTAGGTCACAAAAACTCAACTTGTTGCACCTTTGGAGATTGATATCCATGGGCCTTTATATGTCCATTAATTAGCCTTTTTTATTGTAATTAGACCCAATACTTGTTACTATAAAAGATTGGGTCAGATTTTTATTTTTAGCCCAAATTAGGATTTACAAGTGTTTTTAGGCCTAGTTAGCTTTTAAAACAGCCCACACATGCCTCCTTGCCCAAGAACCAATTTCTTATCATCTAAACCAGCCCAAATACCCTTAAATTCGTCCAAATAAAGGCCCTTATCAACTCTTACTTGCTTCCCAATCAAAACAGCTCTTATCAGCCCATTATTTGATGCCCAAGCAAACCAGCCTTCATCAAGCTTACTTGCTGCCCAAGAAACCAACCCTTATCAGCTTATCACTTGCCTTATCACCCTATCCCTTGCCACACAAGCACAAGGAGTTTAAAGGCTGTTATTTTTTATTATTTTTAATTAGATTAAGTTTTCCTTGTTTTAGTAGAAGTTAAATTACTTTGTCTATCCTTCATCTATAAAAGGATGAAGCCTTCATCATTGTAAGACAGATTTCTTTGATTTCTGAAATATTTAGTGAGTTTATTTTTGCAAGTGCTGATTACTTGTGCCTTCGAAGTCTTCTTCAACATAAGTTTGACGAGTTCTTGTGAGGGAGATCATCTTCACACTCTTGCTTGCCTAGATAATCGCATCTAGGAGGGTGGGTTAGAGCTGCTTGAGGTTGCTTGCTTAGATAATTGAGTTTAAGATGGTGCCAGGACAAAACAACATCAACAATTTGCAAGCCATCTTCATCTTCAACCTTCACACCATCTTCCATAATTCCATAAACAAAGCTGGAATTTTCAGATTTGTTTTATCTATCATCATCTTAATCTTTTTCAATCTTTTTACTTCTGTTCTTATTAATCATCTTCTAATTTTCCTTCTTATCTTTGTTTCTTTAAATTTCTAGCCTTGAATCTGAAAATTTCAAGAAAATCCCTTCTCTTTTCTCTTGAATTTTCAGATCTGCCCAAACTTCCTTGATTGAGTCTAGAGCTCCTAGTTCTTGCAACAACTTGATTGAAGGCTTCCAAATCCAAGATTGCGCTACTCTATAATTTGGTATCAGAGCAAGCAAGCAACCTCGGCACCCTCTTAGAATCAATTATCTAAGCAAGCAACCTCAAGCGGCTCTAACCCACCCTCCTAAACGCGATTATCTAGGCAAGCAAGAGTGTGAAGATGATCTCCCTCACAAGAACTCATCGAACTTATGTTGAAGAAGACTTCGAAGGCACAAGTAATCAGCACTTGCAAAAACAACATCAACAATTCGCAAGACATCTTCATCTTCAATCTTCACACCATCTTCCATAATTCCATAAACAAAGCTGGAATTTTCAGATCTGTTTTATCTATCTTCATCTTAATCTTTTTACTTTTGTTCTTATTAATCATCTTATAATGTTCCTTCTTATCTTTGTTTCTTTAAGTTTCCAGCCTTGAATCTGAAAATTTCAAGAAAATCCCTTCCCTTTTGTCTTGAATTTTCAGATCAGCCCAAACTTCCTTGATTGAGTCTAGAGCTCCTAGTTCTTGCAACAACTTGATGGAAGGCTTCCAAATCCAAGATTGCGCTACTCTATCATTTGGTATCTGATTTGGGACAATTCTTGGCAAGAATTTTTGCATTTTTGGGAAAAATACTCGAAAATTAGGGAAAATTCGTCAAAACCAAACGAGTGAATTTTGAGCTTAAACTTTCCAGATCAGATCTACACCATTGGTGGAGTCCCCACACAAAATTTTAGAATTTTTGGACTTCGGTAACACCTCGAACGAAGTAGATAAAGTGAAAATTAGGGTTTTCCCCTACTTTAACCCTATTTTCATTATTTTTCTTCAATTTTCGTTATTTTCAGTTTATTTACCTTGTAAAAAGAAAAAAAGAGAGAAAAAAAATATAAAAAAAAGAAAAGAAAGAAAAGTGAAGAAAAGTGAGAAAGCTCATACCTAGCTACCAACCACCATCAAGAATCATCAAGATCACCATCATCAACCACCACAAGCATCACACTGAAGTGGATTCAACATTGGGTTTCTTCCTTCAAGTTGTTTCTGGGTTTTGGGGTTATCATCTTTCTTTACTAATTTTTTCTACTCTTAGTTTCTTAAGTTCATTTGTTTTGCTTTTTCTTTCTTCTATTACGCAATTTAACACGTGTGAGTAGGACTAAAAGTTGCATTCCAATCCTTCTTTCTTGCAACTATATTCAATTGGTGTCAAGCCTTTCATTGGACTCCTAGTACAATTAGGACTCATTGTTAGGATTAAACTCCGATTGTAACTTGTTGACTTGTGGCAGGAAGGTCTTTAAAGAACACGAGATCGGTTTACTTGTCTCGCTAAATATTTATTCCTTAGAGTGTTTAGTGAGATTTCTAGTTTTCTTTTGCTTTTCACCTTTTTAAATCTGAGTGTTTCAGGATGTCAGAAACGAGTAACGACGAAGAACCACATGAAGTGAATCTTCAAGAAGTTTATGATACTCTCAATAAACTTGAACGGACTGTAACCTCTTTGGCAGCCAAGCTTGAGCACACCAATACAGTCGTAACTGCAATCACTCAAACCATTGGGAGTTTAGAAACCACTGCAGTTGCAAGCGATATTGAAGAGCCTAGGCATCCAAATCTTGTTCCCATTCAGAATAGACGCCAAAACCCCTTGCATGGGTACAATCCTCGCATAGAGCCGAGACAAGCAACAAACACCTTAGCCAAACCAAAAATCACTGTACCACCTTTTCAAGGAAGGTATGACCCTGATGCTTATTGTGACTGGGAAAATCGAGTATTATGAATGCCCCAAAGAAGAACAAGTTCCACTGTTGACTCTCGAATTCACTGAATATGCATCCATTTGGTGGTCCCAATTGGTTCGCAATCGGCGTCTCAATGGAGAAGCCAAGATAACCTCATGGGGAGAACTTAAAAAAGTCATGCGAGAATGATTCGTTCCCCCATTATATCGGCGAGAGATCAAACAAAAGTTACAAAGAATCCGACAAGGCTACAAGACTGTTGATGAGTATCTCAAAGAGATGGAATCATTGATGCAAAGAGCCGATATCCAAGAGGATGAAGAGGATACAATGACTAGGTTTGTTGTCGGACTCAATGACAACATTCTTGAGGTACTTGAACTCAAAACCTACTACACCCTTCAAGAGGCATTCCAATTCGCCATGACAATTGAAAAGCGCATCAAAGATCGACAACGATATCGACAAAAGAATTATCACTATGACAAAGGTATCACTCAACCTTTATCTCATTCTAATTCTTCTAAACCTTTGCTCGACTCAAGTAGATCAAAGCAGAAAATTGAAACATCCAAGTCACTAGACAAAACCAAGACAAAAACCCCCATGTTGGCAGAAAACACACAAACACATAAACAAACTCGAGAGATTGTATGCTTCACAAGTGCAACGGTCATGGACACTATAAAAGAGACTGTCCGAATACAACTCTTTCTTATTCGAGAAGATGGGAGCTACTTGTCTGAGTCGGATGAGGAATTGTCCGACAATGAATTCATCGCCGGTGGTTACGCCAATGATGAACCCTGATCCTAAAATCTTGGTGATTCAACGTTCACTTAATATCCAAGCAATCGACGATACGGAGATGCAAAGAACAAATATTTTCCACACAAGATGTTTGATCAGAGGCAAACTATATTCTATCATCATTGATAGAGGAAGTTGAGCAGCTATCTAGTTGATGCACTTGACCTACCTTGTCAACGTCATCCAAAGCCATATTATCTCCAATGGCTTCATGAAGGGCCAGAATTAAAGGTAAACAAACGTGCCTTAATCACTTTTACTATGGGTAAATATTGTGATGACGTTTGGTGTGATGTTATCCCTATGCAAGCATCTCACTTACTTTTAGGACGACCGTGGCAGTATGACCGTGATGTGACTCACCATGGTAAGTTAAATAAGTATTCCTTTGTATACCATGGCAAAAAGTATACCTTGGCTCCACGCATCCAAAAGAGGTGTACAAAGATCAAATGCGAATGAAGAAGTTTTGTGAGGGGGTGGGAATAAAAAAAGATGAAAAAGAAAAAAAGAATGAAAAACAAAAGGCAAATACAAAAGAGGCCAGTAGTGATAAAAGCCAAATATGTATAGGCCCAGGGGTGGTGAGTGATCCTAAATGTGAGAAAAAAAGAGTGTCTCAAAATATTTATGCGAGAGAAACAGAAGTGAGGCAAGCCCCCTTCCTTAAACAGCCTTGCATCCTCATCCGCTTTAGGGAACAATTTTTTTCTATCACTAACAATATCAAAAGTTTGCCTAGTGTGTTTGTTTCTCTTTTGCAGGACTTCAATGATGTTTTAGGTGATCCACCTGACGGTTTGCCACCCTTTAAGAGGAATTGAACATCAAATTGACCTAATTCTGGGTTCTTCTATTCCAAATAGACCAGCATATAGATGCAATCCCGACGAAACCAAGGAGTTAGAAAAGCAAGTGGAAGAACTACTCAACAAAGGCTACATTCGTGAGAGTTTAAGCCCTTGTGCCGTTCCAGTACTTTTGGTGCCAAAGAAAGATGGTTCATATAGAATGTGTGTCGATTGTCGACCGATCAACCGAATAACAATCAAGTATAGGCATCCTATTCCACGATTAGATGACATGCTTGATGAACTCTACGGCGCGTGCATCTTCACCAAGATTGATTTGAAGAGTGGTTATCATCAAATTCGAATGAAATAAGGAGATGAATGGAAAACTGCTTTCAAGACCAAGTTCGGTTTATATGAATGGACAGTTATGCCATTTGGTTTGACCAATGCCCCTAGCACATTCATGAGATTGATGAACCATGTCCTTCGGGAGTTTAGAGGTAAGTTTGTTGTTGTTTATTTCGATGATATTCTTATCTACTCTTCTTCTTTTGATTTACATCTCTTTCATGTGAGATCGGTCTTCGAAGTTCTCCGAAGAGAACAATTATATGCTAACATGGAAAAGTGCATGTTTTGTAGTGAAAGTCTTGGTTTTCTAGGCTTTATAGTAAGTGCACAGGGTATCCATGTTGACAATGAAAAAGTCAAAGCAATTCAAGAATGGCCCACGCCATCATCCATAACCGAGGTGAGATCCTTCCATGGCCTAGCAAGCTTATATCGTCACTTTGTCAAGGATTTCTCTACCATTTCTGCACCATTGATAGATATCATCAAACAAATGGTAGGTTTTCATTGGGGTGAGGCACAAGAACAAGCCTTCCAAACACTAAAAGGCATAGGTGCAGTTCTTTTACATGAAAAACAACCAATCACTTACTTTAGCGAGAAGTTAAAAGGAGCACATTTGAACTACTCAACTTATGATAAAGAGCTCCTTGCATTAGTTCGTGCACTTGAAGTTTGGCAACACTACCTTCTTCCCAAGGAATTCATCATACACACCGACCACGAATCATTGAAGTGGCTAAACGGCCAAGGTAATTTGAGCAAGAGACATGCTCGGTGGGTGGAGTTTATTGAAACATTCCCTTATGTGATCAAGTACAAAAGAGGTAAGGATAATGTAGTAGCAGATGCACTATCTAGAAGGTATACCCTAATTACTCAAATGCATGCTACTATATTGAGATTCGAACATATAAAGCAATTGTATCCTAATGATCCAGATTTCAAGGAAATTTATACTCATTGTTTAAAAGGTGCTTTTAACAAGTTTTATCTTGTAGATGGGTTTCTTTCTCGAATAAACAGGTTGTGTATACCACAAGGCTCCATTAGAGAATTGCTAGTCCATGAATCACACTCCGAAGGCTTAATAGGGCACTTTGACATCTCCAAAACGTTAGACATGGTAATGGAGCATTTTTTGGCCACATATAAGGAAAACCGTGGAAAAAGGTATGCGCATCTTGCATCGTATGTAAATAAGCAAAATCCAAGGTAAGTCCTAACAGTTTATATACACCCCTTCCTATCCCTTCTTTCCCTTGGATTGATTTATCTATGGACTTTATTCTTGGATTACCCCGTACCAAAAAAGGTTGAGATAGTATTTTTGTTGTGGTCGGCAGGTTTTCAAAGATGGCTCACTCCATACCATGCCATAAAACGAATGATACAACACATGTAGTCGATATCTTCTTTAGAGAAGTAGTACGACTTCATGGAATTCCACGCACCATCGTTTCCGATAGAGATGTAAAGTTCATAAGCCATTTTTGGAAGGTTTTGTGGGGAAAGATAGGTACCAAACTTCTTTATTCTACTACTTGTCGCCCACAGAAGGATGGACAACCGAGGTAATAAATCGGATCTTAGATGCATTACTCAGAACCGTTGTAGGTAAGAACACAAAAACTTGGGAAGAATATCTACCTTTTGTAGAGTTTGCCTACAACCGTTCTATTCATTCATCCACCAGTTATTCTCCATTTGAAGTAGTTTATGGTTTTAACCCCTTAACTACATTAGACCTTGTTCCTTTACCTATTGATAATATTAGTAGCTTAGATGGCGAAAAGAAAGAGGAGTTAGTTAAATCCATTCACACTAAGGCAAAACAAAGAATGGAGAAAACATATGAAAATGTTGCTGCCAAAGTCAACAAAGGCCGACGCCAAGTTGTCTTTGAACCAGGAGATTGGGTTTGGTTGCACATGCGTAAAGAAAGATTTCCGAACCATAGGAAATCCAAATTGGATCCACGAGAAAGATGGACCATTCCAAGTCCTTGAAAGGATCAATAACAATGCATACCGAATTGATATACTAGGTGAGTATAATGTGAGTACAACTTTTAATGTTTCTGATCTTTCTCCCTTTGATGTTTCAGATTCGTGGACGAATCCTTTTGAGGAGGGAGGGGATGATACATGTACCACAAGGCAATTCCAAGGACAAGATGGACTTACTTTTCCACTTGGCCCAATAACCCGAGCCAAGTCTAAGATAATCAAGGACAAGCTGAATTCGACCGTCCAAGTATTCGTGAGCAAAGGATTACAAGCTGCCATGAAGAAAGAAGAATTTTTTTAAGGAAGTCCACACTTAACATCCTTCAAGAATAATTGGGTCACAAAAACTCAACTTGCTGCACCTTTGGAGATGGATATCCATGAGCCTTTAGATGTCCATTAATTAGCCCTTTTTGTTGTAATTAGACCCAATACTTGTTACTATAAAAGATTGGGTCAGATTTTTATTTTTAGCCAAATTAGGATTTACAAGTGTTTTTAGGCCTAGTTAGCTTTTAAAACAGCCCACACATGCCTCCTTGCCCAAGAACCAATTTCTTATCATCTAAACCAGCCCAAATACCCTTAAATTCGTCCAAATAAAGGACCTATCAACTTTTACTTGCTGCCCAAACAAAACAGCTTTTATCAGCCCATTACTTGATGCCCAAGCAAACCAGCCTTCATCAAGTTTACTTGCTGCCCAAGCAACCAGCCCTTATCAGCTTATCACTTGCCTTATCACCCTATCCCTTGCCACACAAGCACAAGGAATTTAAAGGCTGTTATTTTATTATTATTTTTAATTAGATTAGGTTTTCCTTGTTTTAGTAGAAGTTAAATTACTTTGTCTATCCTTCACCTATAAAAGGATGAAGCCTCCATCATTGTAAGACAAATTTTCTTTGATTTATGAAATATTTAGTGAGTTTGTTTTTGCAAGTGCTGATTACTTGTGCCTTTGAAGTCTTCTTTAATATAAGTTCGACAAGTTCTTGCGAGGGAGATCATCTTCACACTCTTGCTTGCCTAGATAATCGCGTCTAGGAGGGTGGGTTAGAGCCGCTTGAGGTTGCTTGCTTAGATAATTGAGTCTAAGAGGGTGCCGAGGACAAAACAACATCAACAATTCGCAAGCCATCTTCATCTTCAATCTTCACACCATCTTCCATAATTCCATAAACAAAGCTGGAATTTTTAGATTTGTTTTATCTATCCTCATCTTAATCTTTTTCAATCTTTTTACTTTTGTTCTTATTAATCATCTTCTAATTTTCCTTCTTATCTTTGTTTCTTTAAATTTCCAGCCTTGAATCTGAAAATTTCAAGAAAATCCCTTCTCTTTTCTCTTGAATTTTCAGATCTGCCCAAACTTCCTTGATTGAGTCTAGAGCTCCTAGTTCTTGCAACAACTTGATTGAAGGATTCCAAATCCAAGATTGCGCCACTCTATCAAGATGGGAGCTACTCATCCGAGTCAGAGGAGGAATTGTCCGACAATGAATTCATCGCCAATGATTACTCTAGTGATGAACCTGATCCTACAAGCTTGGTGATTCAATGTTCACTTAATATCCAAGCATTTGACGACACAGAGATGCAACGAACAAATATTTTCCACACACGGTGTTTGATCAGAGGTAAACTGTATTATGTCATCAGTGATAGCGGAAGTTGTGCGAATGTGGTGAGCAGCTATCTAGTTGATGCACTTGACCTACCTTGTCAACGTCATCCAAAGCCATATTATCTCCAATGGCTTCACGAAGGGTCAAAATTAAAGGTAAACAAACGTGCCCTAATCACTTTTACTATGGGCAAATATTGTGATGACGCTTGGTGTGATGTTATCCCAATGCAAGCATCTCACTTACTTCTAGGACGACCTTGGCAGTATGACTGTGATGTTCCTCACCGTGGTAAATTAAATAAGTATACCTTGGCTCCACTCGATTCAAAAGAGGTGTACAAAGATCAAATGCGAATGAAGAAGTTTTGTGAGGAGATGGGAATTAAAAAACATGAAAACAAAAAAAGAATGAAAAACAAAAGGCAATGAAAAAAGAGGCCAGTAGGGATAAAAGCCAAATAAGTAAAGGCCTAGGGTGGTGAGTGATCCTAAATTTGAGAAAAAAAGAGTGTCTCAAAATATTTATGCGAGAGAAAAGGAAGTGAGACAAGCACTTTTCCTTAAACAGCCTTGCATCCTCATCCGCTTTAAGGAACAATTTTTTCTATCACTAAGAATATCAAAAGTTTTCCTAGTGTGTTTGTTTCTCTTTTGCAGGACTTCAATGATGTTTTAGGTGATCCACTAGACAGTTTGCCACCCTTAAGAGGAATTGAATATCAAATTGACCTAATTCCGAGATCTTCTATTCCAAATAAACCAGCATATAGATGCAATCCCGACGAAACCAAGGAGTTAGAAAAGCAAGTGGAAGAACTACTGAACAAAGGCTACATTCGTGAGAGTTTAAGACCTTGTGCCGTTCTAGTACTTTTGGTGCCAAAGAAAGATGGTTCATATAGAATGTGTGTCGATTGTCGATCGATCAACCGAATAACAATCAAGTATAGGCATCCTATTCCACGATTAGATGAAATGCTTGATGAACTCTACGACGCGTACATCTTCACCAAGATTGATTTGAAGAGTTGTTATCATCAAATCGAATGACAGAAGGAGATGAATGGAAAACCGCTTTCAAGACCAAGTTCGACTTATATGAATGGCCAGTCATGCCATTTGGTTTGACCAATGCCGCTAGCACATTCATGAGATTGATGAACCATGTCCTTTGGGAGTTTAGAGGTAAGTTTGTTGTTGTTTATTTCGATGATATTCTTATCTACTCTTCTTCTTTTGATTTACATCTCTTTCATGTGAGATCGGTCTTCGAAGTTCTCCGAAGAGAACAATTATATGCTAACATGGAAAAGTGCATGTTTTGTAGTGAAAGTCTTAGTTTTCTAGGCTTTATAGTAAGTGCACAGGGTATCCATGTCGACAATGAAAAAGTCAAAGCAATTCAAGAATGGCCCATGCCATCATCCATAACCGAGGTGAGATCCTTCCATGGCCTAGCAAGCTTCTATCGTCACTTTGTCAAGGATTTCTCTACCATTGCTGCACCATTGACAGATATCATCAAACAAATGGTAGGTTTTCATTGGGGTGAGGCACAAGAACAAGCCTTCCAAACACTAAAAGGCATAGGTGCAGTTCTTTTACATGAAAAACAACCAATCACTTACTTTAGTGAGAAGTTAAAAGGGGCACATTTGAACTACTCAACTTATGATAAAGATCTCCTTGCATTAGTTCGTGCACTTGAAGTTTGGCAACACTACATTCTTCCAAAGGAGTTCATCATACACATCGACCACGAATCATTGAAGTGGCTAAACGACCAAGGTAATTTGAGCAAAAGACATGCTCGTTGGGTGGAGTTCATTGAAACATTCCCTTATGTGATCAAGTACAAAAAAGGTAAGGATAATGTAGTAGCCGATGCACAATGTAGAAGGTATACCCTAATTACTCAAATGCATGCTACTATATTGGGATTTGAACACATAAAGGAATTGTATCCTAATAATCCAGATTTCAAGGAAATTTATACTCATTGTTTAAAAGGTGCTTTTAACAAGTTTTATCTTGTAGATGGGTTTCTTTTACGATTAAACAGGTTGTGTACACCACAAGGCTCCATTAGAGAACTGCTAGTCTATGAATCACACTCCGGAGGCTTAATGGGGCACTTTGGCATCTCCAAAACCTTAGACATGGTAATGGAGCATTTTTTTGGCCACACATGAGAAAAACCGTGGAAAAGGTATGCGCATCTTGCATCATATGTAAACAAGCAAAATCCAAAGTAAGTCCTAACGATTTATATACACCCATTCCTATCCCTTCTTCCCCTTAGGTCGATTTATCTATGGACTTTATTCTTGGATTACCTCATACCAAAAAGGGTCGAGATAGTATTTTTGTTGTGGTCGACAGGTTTTCAAAGATGGCTCACTTTTTATACCATGCCATAAAACGGATGATGCAACACATGTAGCTGATCTCTTCTTTAGAGTTAGTACGACTTCATGGAATTCCACGCACCATCGTTTTCCGATAGAGATGTCAAGTTCATAAGCCATTTTTGGAAGGTTTTGTGGGGAAAGATAGGAACCAAACCTCTCTATTCTACTACTTGTCACCCATAGACAAATGGACAAATCGAGGTAATAAACCGGATCTTAGGTGCATTACTCAGAACCGTTGTCCGTAAGAACACAAAAACTTGGGAAGAATATCTACCTTTTGTAGAGTTTGCCTACAATCGTTCTATTCATTCATCCACCGGTTATTCTCCATTTGAAGTAGTTTATGGTTTTAACCCCTTAACTACATTAGACCTTGTTCCTTCACCTATTGATAATATTAGCAGCATAGATGGTGAAAAGAAAGCGGAGTTGGTTAAATCCATTCACACTAAGGCAAAGCAAAGAATGGTGAAAAGAAAGCGGAGTTGGTTAAATCCATTCACACTAAGGCAAAGCAAATAATGGAGAAAACACATGAAAACGTTGCTGCCAAAGTCAACAAAGGCCAATGCCAAGTTGTCTTTGAACCAGGAGATTGGGTTTTGTTGCACATGCGTAAAAAAAGATTTTTAAACCATAGGAAATCCAAATTGGATCCACGAGTAGATGGACCTTTCCAAGTCCTTGAAAGGGTCAACAACAATGCATACTGAATTGATCTACCAGGTGACTATAATGTGAGTACAACTTTTAATGTTTCTGATCTTTCTCCCTTTGACGTTTTAGATTCATGGACGAATCCTTTTGGGGAGGGAGGGGATGATGCATGTATCACAAGGCAATTCCAAGGACAAGATGGACTTACTTTTCCACTTGGCCCAATAACCCGAGTCAAGTCCAAGATAATCAAGGACAAGCTGAATTCAACCGTCCAAGGATTCGTGAGCAAAGGATTGCAAGCTGCCATGAAGAAAGAAGAATTTCTTGAAGGAAGTCCACACTTAACATCCTTCAAGAATAATTGGGTCACAAAACTCAACTTGATACACCTTTGGAGATGGAAATCCATGAGCCTTTAGATGTCCCAATACTTTTACTAGAAAAAGATTGGGTTAGCTTTTTATTTTTAGCTCAAATTAGGATTTACAGGTGTTTTTAGGCCTAGTTAGCTTTTAAAACAGCCCACACATGCCTCCTTGTCCAAGAACCAATTTCTTATCATCTAAACCAGCCCAAATACCCTTAAATTGGTCCAAATAAAGGCCCTTTATCAACTCTTACTTGCTGCCCAATCAAAACAGTTCTTATCAGCCCATTACTTGATGCCCAAGCAAACCAGCCTTCATCAAGCTTACTTGCTGCCCAAGCAACCAGCCCTTATCAGCTTATCACTTGCCTTATCACCCTATCCCTTGCCACACAAGCACAAGGAGTTTAAATGTTGTTATTTTTTATTATTTTTAATTAGATTAGGTTTTGCTTGTTTTTAGTAGAAGTTAAATTACTTTGTCTATCCTTCACCTATAAAAGGATGAAGCCTTCATCATTGTAAGACAAATTTCTTTGATTTATGAAATATTTAGTGAGTTTATTTTTGCAGGTGCTGATTACTTGTGCCTTCGAAGCCTTCTTCAACATAAGTTCGACGAGTTCTTGTGAGGGAGATCATCTTCACACTCTTGCTTGCCTAGGTAATTACATCGAGGAGGGTGGGTTAGAGCCGCTTGAGGTTGCTTACTTAGATAATTGTGTCTAAGAGGGTGCCAAGGAAAAAACAACAACAACGATTCGCAAGCCATCTTCATCTTCAACCTTCACACCATCTTCCATAATTCCCTAAACAAAGCTGGAATTTTCAGATTTGTTTTACCTATCCTTATCTTAGTCTTTTTCAATCCTTTTGCTTTTATTCTTATTAATCATCATCTTATCTTCCCTCTTATCTTCGTTTCTTTTAATTTCCAGCATTAAATCTGAAATTTTCAAGAAAAGCCTTCTCTTTTCTCTTGAATTTTCAGATCTGCCCAAAGCTTTCTTGATTGAGTCTAGAGCTCCTAGTTCTTGCAACAACTTGATTGAAGGCTTCCAAAACCAAGATTGCGCTACTCTATCACTTAGCTTGGTGAGCTAGCCCTTGAGGCTTGTGAGCTTCCTTAGAGTGCTTTCCCTGTCTTTGAGCTGATCTGAGCTTCTATTATCCTTGAGCTAATCTGAGCTGCCTTGAATGTCCTGGATCTAATCCGAACTGCCTTGTTGGTCTTAACCAAAAAATCTTTAAGGTTTTTGATCTAGCATCTTCATCCATAGTACCTAAGAAGCATTAAACAATGTGTGAGATGCGTTTAAGCTAAAAATAAGATGCATACTTAAGTTAATAATGCAATGCAATGCAAACATGCTTTAACTAACTTAACTAAATATAAAGATGTGTAGAAATGCAATGCATTACATAGTAACATGTAACACATTGTATAACTTATTATCTAAGGCTGAGTTTTCCTCAAATGATTTAAAAATACAAAGGCACTTATGAGAAAGAACTTCCCTGAATAACTTAGCCTTAAAATGGGTGATTGGTACTTGTGGCATCACTTCTGGATCTGGTGCTGGTATGCTTGCATCACCTAAGCTCATTCAACTTAAAACTAGCTCAAAATAGCTTATTCAATTCGGCCAAGATAATCCAAGCTCCAAACAGCTCCAAATAGCTCGAGATAGCTCAAGGACTCTGAAAGACAAGCTCACCTAGCTAAAGGTAGCTCGTAGCAGCTCAAACAAGCTCAGAAACTAAGTGAAGCTTATTCTGCTCAACGCTCAGATCAAGTCAGCTCATGCCTAGCTCAAGTAGCTCATCTCAGCTCAAGCTACCATACCCAGCTCAACACCTAAAGGGCATGTCCCCTCCCAAAAGACATGACCGACCAGCCTTGGAGGGAACATGCTTGGGCGGCAACCTTTGGAGGGAAAACTTGGTGGCAAGGACTTGGAGGGAGTCACCTAGGCATGCCAAAACATCATCACACCTTCATGAGAAGGCTCCACCACTATTCAGCCACCCTTTCATCCCTGTACATGCCTATTCGGCAGCCCCTTAGAAAACTATAAATAGGGGATGATAAGTCCTACGAATAAGAAGAAAAACACATAATGAATACTAATATTTTAAAGTAATATTAAGCTTAAAGTAAAGATATGGTTATACTTAATATGAATGCATGAACACTACTTCATGTGCAAAGTGTAGGGTATAATGTATGGAAATGTGTCATGGTACCCGAAAACATTAAGCATGATGTTAAACATAAATTGATACATGCATGAGCGGGGTCAAATTATTCATATTGGACAAGAAGCTGAATTTGTTCGATGCAAACAATAAAGGCCAAAAAAATGCACACATAGGAGGTCAAAATGATGCATCTTGGACAAGAAACCGAATTTGTTTGTGAATTCTGGAAAGTCAGCCAACTTGCGCCTTGTTTTCGGATGGGATCCAGGAATTTATGGGTTGAGTTGTCTTCTGACAAATTGTTCTTCATTAGTTACCTTTCCAACGCATCTTGAAACTCATCAATCGGACATCAGGAACTCAAGATACGTCCAATTTACTAAAGACTGCGATGCAGAAAACTAGATACTAGATTTTGTAAAATTCAGCCCAAAAGCTAACATATAAGGCTTTGGACGAATTAAACTTAGCCCAATGTATTTTTATCATTTAAAATGATGTTTTTAGGGTTTTATATACTTTAGGAACCAGCCACCCTTCTCCCAAACTGTTAGATCAAGTCCAATTTAATGGACCAGATTTGTTTGTTTATTTTATTCATTCTTAGCTTTAGGTTAAAGCCATCCTTCATCTATAAAGGATGATTTTTCTTCTTTGTTTGATAGATTTCTTTGATTTATGAAATATTTAGTGAGTTTGTTTTTGCAAGTGCTGATTACTTGTGCCTTCAAAGTCTTCTTCAACAAAAGTTCGACGAGTTCTTGTGAAGGAGATCATCTTCACACTCTTGCTTGCCTAGATAATCGCGTCTAGGAGGGTGGGTTAGAGCCGCTTGAGGTTGCTTGCTTAGATAATTGAGTCTAAGAGGGTGCCGATGACAAAACAACATCAACAATTCGCAAGCCATCTTCATCTTCAACCTTCACACCATCTTCCATAATTCCATAAACAAAGCTGGAATTTTCAGATTTGTTTTACCTATCCTTATCTTAGTCTTTTTAATCTTTTTGTTTTTATTCTTATTAATCATCATCTTGTCTTCCCTCTTATCTTTGTTTCTTTTAATTTCCAGCATTAAATCTGAAATTTTCAAGAAAAGCCTTCTCTTTTCTCTTGAATTTTCAGATCTGCCCAAAGCTTTCTTGATTGAGTCTAAAGCTCCTAGTTCTTGCAACAACTTGGTTGAAGGCTTCCAAAACCAAGATTGCGCTACTCTATCACTTAGCTAGGTGAGCTAGCCCTTGAGGCTTGTGAGCTTCTTTAGAGTGCTTTCCTTGTCTTTGAGCTGATCCGAGCTTCTATTATTCTTGAGCTAATCTGAGCTGCCTTGAATGTCCTGGAGCTAATCCGAACTACCTTGCTGGTCTTAACCGAAAATCTTTAAGGTTTTTGATCTAGCATCTTCATCCATAGTACCTAAGAAGCATTAAACAATGTGTGAGATGCGTTTAAGCTAAAAATAAGATGCATAAGCTAATAATGCAATGCAATGCAAACATGCTTTAACTAACTTAACTAAATATAAAGATGTGTAGAAATGCAATGCATTACATAGTAACATGTAACACATTGTATAACTTATTATCTAAGGCTGAGTTTTCGTCAAATGATTTAAAAATACAAAGGCACTTATGAGGTTGCTTGCTTAGATAATTGCGTCTAAGAGGGTGCCGAGGATAAAACAACATCAACAAATCGCAAACCATCTTCATCTTCGATCTTCACACCATCTCCACAAGCCATAAACAAAGCTGTAAATTTCAGATTTGTTTTATCTATCCTTTTATCAATCTTTTTCAATCTTTTTAACTTTATTCTAGTTATTCAACTTCTAATCATTCACTTTGTCATCTTTTCTTTAAATTTTCAGCCTTGAATCTGAAAATTTCTAAAAATCCCTTCTCTTTTCTCTTGAGTTTTCAGATCTGCCCATACTTCCTTTGAGTCTAGAGCTCCTAGTTCTTGCAACAACTTGATTGAAGGCTTCCAAATCCAATATTGCGCTACTCTATCATTTGGTATCAGATTTGGGACAATTCTTGGCAAGAATTTTGGCTTTTTGGGTGAAAAACTCGAAAATTAGTGAAAATTCCTCAAATTCAAACGAGCGAATTTTGAGCTGAAAATTTCCAGATCAGATCTACACCTTTGGGGGAGTCACCAAATAAAATTTCAGAATCTTTTGACATCCGGAACACCTCGAACAAAGTTAATCAAGTTTCAGCAAAATTAGGGTTTTCCCCTACTTTAACCCTATTTTCATTATTTTTCTTCAATTTTTGTTATTTTCAGTTTATTTACCTTGTAAAAAAAAAAAAAAAAAAAAAAAAAAAAGAAAAGAAATAAAAGTGAAGAAAAGTGAGAAAGCTCATACCTAGTCATCAACCACCACAAGCATCACAATTGAAGTGGATTCAACATTGGATTTCTTCCTTCAAGTTGTTTCCTGGTTTTGGGGTTATCATCTTTCTCGACTAATTTTTTTCTACTCTTAGTTTTTCTTAAGTTCCTTTGTTTTGCTTTCTCTTTCTTCTATTACGCCACTAATACCTTCTTGTTTCCTTGTGTTAGTAGGATTAAAAGTTGCATACTCTTCTTTCTCCTTGCAACTATAATTCTATTGGTGTCTAACCTTTTCGTTGGATTCTTAAAGCAATTATGATGTTTTATTCTCTTTTAAGCACGCGTTATTCTATACCAATAAATATCTTTCGGTCATGATGTAGGATACAAGGTAAACTATGTTCTTTAATTATTGATGGTGACAGTCGTGTAAACCTAGTGAGCAGCTTCATTGTTGATGCACTCGATCTACCATGCCAAGAACACCCTAAGCTGTATTATCTTCAACGGTTTAATAGCGGACCAGATATGAAGGTAACTGAACGTTGTTTAATCTCTTTTACTCTTGGAAGCTATTGTGATGATGTATGGTGTGAGGTGGTTCCTATGGAAGTCACCCACTTGCTATTAGGAAGACCTTGAAAAAATGATCGAGACGTTGTCCAACAAATCAATACAAATGGATACCCGGTTGTGCATCAAGGCTGAATCAATTAACCACCAAGGCAACCAACCATGAAGACATCCCAAAACCAGAAGGTACACATGATTCTCTTCGCATTTCTACTTCTAGCATTCGTGCAAATGTTGATGTTGGAGAAGAACCATCTCCCAAAAACAAGAGGATAATGATAGTGAACACATTAGACAAGATGACAATGCTTCTAATCCCTCTTGTGAAGTAGTAGGTCCTGATAGAGTAGCGCAAATCAAAATAAAAAAATAAAACAAACCCAAAATAATTAACAAATCTGAAACTTCGGATTTGCTTATGGTGGTGGTGTCAATGGAGAAAGCTTGAATATGTGGAGATGGGGTGATGAATTGATAGTTGTCCTCGGCACCCTCTTAGACGCAATTATCTAAGCAAGCAACCTCAAGCGGCTCTAACCCACCCTCCCAAACGCGATTGTATGGGCAAGAAGGAGTGTGAAGATCCTCAACAACAAATCCCGGAGAACTTGAAAATCGATTTGCTTCTAAAACACAAGATAATGTTCTTGCAAGTTGGAGCTCAAAAGAGAATTTTATATAATCATTCAAATCTTAATTACAATGTGGGTGAAGCCTCCTTTATATGCCTCATGGAGAAGTTCTAATCCTACTAAACTTAGGAATTAAATACAATAAATAAATGCTAAAATCTAATCTCCTAATTAGATAAGTAACTTCTAATAATAAATAAACGCTAACAATAAAATCCTAATTAAATAAATCTAATCCTAATATATATTGCAGAATCCTATATTGATTTAAATTACAAATAATCAAATAAAATCTTGAAAATTCGTAATTATCCAAAAATCCCGTATTGGAATTTTTGCATGCACTGTCTTTGCTAAAATAGACGTATCTTGAGATCTAGATGTCTGATTGAGGCGTTTCAAGATACGTTGGAAAGCTAATTGACAGCCAGAAGTTTTAAGAAGACATGGTGACCCATAAATGCCTGAATCCCATCCAAAAATGCTTTACAAATTGACTGATGTTTCTGACTTGCAAAGTAGTTTCAAATTCTTTTCAAAGATGATTATTTTGACCCCTCTCATGCTCGTATCAGGTCCACTTGCTATACTCTTATCACCTCCACACAAAGAAAGTAAGTGTAATTATAACTCTTCATTTGATTCTTGTCCTATAATTCTGTTAGAAACACTTTCTCCTCTACAGAAATTGTACATTGATGATAGTTTTTGTGAGAGGGATATGGGATGTGAGATACAAAAGGTTGAGAGTAAAGAGGCCGAGAGTGAAAAAAGTCAAATTAATTGCCCAAATTTGGTGAGTGAAAATATATATGAGGTAAAACCTAATCTAATTAAAAATAAAAAAATAATAGCCTTTAAACTCCTTGTGCTTGTGTAGCAAGGGATAGGGTGATAAGACAAGTGATAAGCTGATAAGGCCTGGTTGCTTGGGCAGCAAGTAAGCTTGATGAAGGCTCGAAGATGAAGATGGTTTGCGATTTGTTGATGTTTTGTCCTCGGCACCCTCTTAGACACAATTATCTAAGCAAGCAACCTCAAGCAACTCTAACCCACCCTCCTAGATGCAATTACCTAGGCAAGCAAGAGTGTGAAGATGATCTTCCTCATAAGAACTCGTCGAACTTATGTTGAAGAAGACTTCGAAGGCACAAGTAATCAGCACTTGCAAAAACAAACTCACTAAATATTTCATAAATCGCAAAAACAAACTCACTAAATATTTCATAAATCAAAGAAATCTATCTTACAATGAGGGAGGCTTCATCCTTTTATAGGTGAAGGATAGACAAAGTAATTTAACTTTTACTAAAACAAGGAAAACTTAATCTAATTAAAAATAAAAAAAAATAACAGCCTTTAAACACCTTGTGTGGCAAGGTGGCATGGGATAGGTTTATAAGGCAAGTGATAAGCTGATAAGGGCTGGTTGCTTGGGCAGCAAGTAAGCTTGATGAAGGATGGTTTGCTTGGGCATCAAGTAATGGGCTGATAAGAGTTGTTTTGATTGGGCAGCAAGTAGGAGTTGATAAGGGCGTGATTTTGTTTTGACAAATCATTACAAATGTTCGAGTAGTGTTGTCTTATTTTTTCAGGATTTGTTGAACCATTGAGAGGAGCTCAATTAGACCACTCCACATACAACAAAGAAGCATTTTTAATTGAAGTTGATGATTGTTCTCTCATTGCCGATTTAGGTTCGAGGACGAATCCTTTTGAGGAGTGGGGGAATGATACATGCATGAGTGGGGCAAACTATTCATATTGGACAAGAAGCTGAATTTTTTCGATGTAAACAATAAAGGCCAAAACAATGCATCTTGGACAAGAAACTGAATCTATTTGTGAAGTCTGGAAAGTCAGCCAACTTGCGCCTTGTTTTCGGATGGGATCCAGGCATTTTAGGATCGAGTTGTCTTCTAACAAATTGTCCTTCATTCAATTACCTTTCCAACGCATCAATCACACATTGGGAACTCAAGATACGTCCAATTTATTGAAGACTGCGCATGCAGAAAATTGGATACAGTATTATTATGGGATTTTGTAAAATTCAGCCAAAAAGCTAACATTATAAGGCTTTGGACGAATTAAACTTAGCCCAATGTATTTTGTTATCATTTAAATTGATGTTTTTAGGGTTTTATATACTTTAGGAACCAATCACCCTTCTCCCAAGCCGTTAGATCAAGTCCAATTTAATGGACCAGATTTGTTTGTTTATTTTATTCATTCTTAGCTTTAGGTTAAAGCCATCTTTCATCTATAAAAGGATGATGCTTTCTTCTTTGTTTGACAGATTTCTTTGATTTATGAAATATTTAGTGAGTTTGTTTTTGCAAGTGCTGATTACTTGTGCCTTCGAAGTCTTCTTCAGCATAAGTTCGACGAGTTCTTGTGAGGGAGATCATCTTCACACTCTTGCTTGCCTAGGTAATTGCATCTAGGAGGGTGGGTTAGAGCCCCTAGAGGTTGCTTGCTTAGATAATTGCGTCTAAGAGGGTGCCGAGGACAAAACAACATCAACAAATCGCAAACCATCTTCATCTTTGATCTTCACGCCATCTCCACAAGCCATAAACAAAGCTGGAAATTTCAGATTTTTTTATCTATCATTTTATCAATCTTTTTAACTTTATTCTAGTTATTCATCTTCCAATCATTCACTTTGTCATTGTTTCTTTAAATTTCAAGACTTGAATCTAAAAATTTCAAGAAAATCCCTTCTCTTTTCTCTTGAGTTTTCAAATCTGCCCAAAATTCCTTGATTGAGTCTGGAGCTCCTAGTTCTTGCAACAACTTAATTGAAGGCTTCCAAATCCAAGATTGCACTACTCTATCATAAATGAAATGCAAGAATAGATGATAAGTATATGTGCATGCATAACTAGTAGTATCATAATTATATAACTAAGATTAATGTTAAAAAGGTAAGTAAAAACTCCCTCGTCCTTCATCCATGGGAACAAAGATGAAAGTATGGTGAAACTGAGTAATGTGTAAAACAATATCGCATCATCTCCCCTTCTTTAAAGCGATTTATCCTCAAATCGAAGCCTATCATCCTTGGACAATCCTTTGTTTTTGGGACAACTGAATCCTTGTTTGCATCTCCCCATGGTTGCTTTGTTTAGGTCCATTATCATGCGCATCAAAAGAGAAGGAAAATTCTTGTGGTTTGTTAGAAAAATTAACCTCGATCATGGGGCGTGTCAAAAGACATTTCCTAATCATCTCTTGGCTGGTGTATGCTCTTGTTCTCTTTGGTTCCTTTTCTTTAGGCTTATCTTTGGCCCGTTCGTTCTTCCAAGCGTCTATGCTTTTCTTCATCAAACTCTGGTCATTTTGCACTTGTTTTAGCGTTAGTGGTGAAAGAACAACCTTCTTACCCTCGTCCTTGAAAGAGTAGCTATTGGTGAAGCAATCATGTATGGTTCTCTGATCATTTGCCACGGCCTTCCAAGGAGAATATGGCTGGCATGCATAGGCACAACGTTGCACATAACTCCATCTTTATAATTGCCAATTGAGAAGGGAATTAGAACCTGTTTGGTGACCTTTAATTCGCCTCCATCATTTAACCACTGAAGCTTGTATGGTGTACGATGCTTTAGAGTTTTTAATCCCAACTTCTCCACCATGATAGTGCTAGCAACGTTGGTGCAACTACCACCATCTATGATCATGAAACATGCCTTGTTGTTCACATGACACCGACTATGAAAAGTGTTCTCCCTTTGTTGTTGCTCTTCGTCCATTTGCGCATTAAGGAGCCTTTTAACCACTAGAAGTTCTCCATCAATAGCTGGTTCAATCTCTTCTTCTTCCTGCTTAGATTCCTCCTAAACTTCATCCTCGTATTCAGATGTGATTTTGTCGTTATCCATAAGCAGCTAGTATTCCAGTTCGGACATTGCTTAGCCATATGGCCCCGTCCTAAGCACTTAAAACACTTGATATCACTTGAACGCTTCTTACCATCTACTTGCTTGCCTTGAATATTCTCCACCATTGCTGGTTTTGGCTTAGAGGTCTCGGTTGGTTCTTTGATTTGTAAGGGTGTAGCCTTCCGGGTGTTTGTTTGGTTCCACATGGGGACAGTGGTGTTGGTAGGCCTTGCTGTGACCTTTCTTCATTGTTGCCGCTCAACCTCCATGGCCATGTGTACCATTTCATCAATCTCAATTCAGTGTTGTAACTCCACCACATCGGCAATTTCTCTATTAAGCCCTGCTAAAAATCTGGCCATGGTTGCCTCTCTATCCTCATCAATATTGGCTCGGATCATTGCAACCTCCCTTTCGTTTTAATAGTCTTCTGCAATTCGGTTGCCTTGTTTAAGGTTCTGCAATTTTTGAAACAAATCACTGTGATAATGAACATGTTATCTTCTTCTCATGATGCTTTTCATTTCATGCCAAGTACTAATTGGCCTTTCACCATTTCGTCTTCTAGTTCTTGTCAATTGATCCCACCACACCAAAGCATAGTCAATGAACTCCATGGCAGCTACTCGAACCTTTTTATGTTCTAAATAGTTGTGGCATTCAAAAATATGTTCCACTTTACTTTCCCAATCTAGATATGCTTGTGGATTGGTTTTGCCTTGAAAAGGTGGAATTGTAACTCGGATGTTACTGAGGTTGTCATCAATTTGGGCACGCCCTCGATATCTTGGAGTAGTTCTCTATGATGCTTGCTCAACCTCTTCCTCATCATTATCGTCCACAAACTCATTTTGTTGCTGATGTTGTCTCCTAATGCCTAGAACATTGCCTTGTGACTATTCCAACCGATCCATTCTGATACATGCATGAGCGGGGTCAAATTACTAATATTGGACAAGAAGCTGAATTTGTTCGATGCAAATAATAAAAGCCAAAACAGTGCATGCATAGGAGGTCAAAAACGATGCATCTTGGACAAGAAATTGAATCTGTTTGTAAAGTCTGGAAAGTCAGCCAACTTGCACCTTGTTTTCGGATGGGATCCAGGCATTTCAGGATCGAGTTGTCTTCTAACAAATTGTCCTTCATTCAATTACCTTTCCAGCACATCTTGAAACGCATCAATCAGACATTGGGAACTCAAGATACGTCCAATTTACTGAAGACTACGCATGCAGAAAATTGGATACAGTATTATTACGGGGATTTTGTAAAATTCAACCCAAAAGCTAACATATAAGGCTTTGGACGAATTAAACTTAGCCCAATGTATTTTGTTATCATTTAAATTGATGTTTTTAGGGTTTTATATACTTTAGGAACCAATCACCCTTCTCCCAAGCCGTTAGATCAAGTCCAATTTAATGGACCAGATTTGTTTGTTTATTTTATTCATTCTTAGCTTTAGGTTAAAGCCATCATTCATCTATAAAAGGATGATGCTTTCTTCTTTGTTTGACAGATTTCTTTGATTTATGAAATATTTAGTGAGTTTGATTTTTGCAAGTGCTGATTACTTGTGCCTTCGAAGTCTTCTTCAACATAAGTTCGACGAGTTCTTGTGAGGGAGATCATCTTCACACTCTTGCTTGCCTAGGTAATTGCATCTAGGAGGGTGGGTTAGAGCCCCTAGAGGTTGCTTGCTTAGATAATTGCGTCTAAGAGGGTGCCGAGGACAAAACAACATCAACAAATCGCAAACCATCTTCATCTTTGATCTTCACGCCATCTCCAAAAGCCATAAACAAAGCTGGAAATTTCAGATTTTTTTATCTGTCATTTTATCAATCGTTTTCAATCTTTTTAACTTTATTCTAGTTATTCATCTTCCAATCATTCACTTTGTCATTGTTTCTTTAAATTTCAAGCCTTGAATCTAAAAATTTCAAGAAAATTCCTTCTCTTTTCTCTTAAGTTTTCAAATCTGCCCAAAATTCCTTGATTGAGTCTAAAGCTCCTAGTTCTTGCAACAACTTAATTGAAGGCTTCCAAATCCAAGATTGCACTACTCTATCATAAATGAAATGCAAGAATAGATGATAAGTATATGTGCATGCATAACTAGTAGTATCATAATTATATAGCTAAGATTAATGTGAAAAAGGTAAGTAAAAACTCCCTCGTCCTTCATCCATGGGAACAAAGATGAAAGTATGGTGAAACTGAGTAATGTGTAAAACAAGATCGCATCATCCCCCATTCTTTAAAGCGATTTATCCTCAAATTGAAGCCTATCATCCTTGGACAATCCTTTGTTGTTGGGACAACTGAATCATTGTTTGCATCTCCCCATGGTTTTGCTTTGTTTAGGTCCATTATCATGCGCATCAAAAGAGAAGGAAAATTCTTGTGGTTTGTTAGAAAAATTAACCTCGATCATGGGGCGTGTCAAAATACATTTCCTAATCATCTCTTGGCTGGTGTATGCTCTTGTTCTCTTTGGTTCCTTTTCTTTAGGCTTATCTTTGGCCCGTTCATTCTTCCAAGCGTCTATGCTTTTCTTCATCAAACTCTGGTCATTTTGCACTTGTTTTAGCGTTAGTGGTTAAAGAACAACCTTCTTACCCTCGTGCTTGAAAGAGTAGCTATTGGTGAAGCAATCATGTATGGTTCTCTTATCATATTGCCACGACCTTCCAAGGAGAATATGGCTGGCATGCATTGGCACAACGTTGCACATAACTTCATCTTTATAATTGCCAATTGAGAAGGGAATTAGAACCTGTTTGGTGACCTTTAATTCGCCTCCATCATTTAACCACTAAAGCTTGTATGGTGTACGATGCTTTAGAGTTTTTAATCCCAACTTCTCCACCATGATAGTGCTAGCAACGTTGGTGCAACTACCACCATCTATGATCATGAAACATGCCTTGTTGTTCACATGACACCGAGTATGAAAAATGTTCTCCCTTTGTTGTTGCTCTTCGTCCATTTGCGCATTAAGGAGCCTTTTAACCACTAGAAGTTCTCCATCAATAGCTGGTTCAATCTCTTCTTCTTCCTGCTTAGATTCCTCCTAAACTTCATCATCGCATTCAGATGTGATTTTGTCGTTATCCATAAGCAGCTAGTATTCCAGTTCGGACATTGTTTAGCCATATGGCCCCGTCCTAAGCACTTAAAACACTTGATATCACTTGAACGCTTCTTGCCATCTACTTGCTTGCCTTGAATATTCTCCACCATTGCTGGTTTTGGCTTAGAGGTCTCGGTTGGTTCTTTGATTTGTAAGGGTGTAGCCTTTCGGGTGTTTGTTGGTTCCACATGGGGACAGTGGTGTTGGTAGACCTTGCTGTGACCTTTCTTCATTGTTGCCGCTCAACCTCCATGGCCATGTGTACCATTTCATCAATCTCAATTCAGTGTTGTAACTCCACATCGACAATTTCTCTATTAAGCCCTGCTAAAAATCTGGCCATGGTTGCCTCTTTATCCTCATCAATATTGGTCGGATCATTGCAACCTCCCTTTCATTTTAATAGTCTTCTGCACTTCGGTTGCCTTGTTTAAGGTTCTGCAATTTTTGAAACAAATCACGGTGATAATGAACATGTATGAATCTTCTTCTCATGATACTTTTCATTTCATGCCAAGTACTAATTGGCCTTTCACCACTTCGTCTTCTAGTGCTTGTCAATTGATCCCACCACACCAAAGCATAGTCAATGAACTCCATGGCGGCTACTCGAACTTTTTATGTTCTAAATAGTTGTGGCATTCAAAAATATGTTCCACTTTACTTTCCCAATCTAGATATGCTTTTGGATTGGTTTTGCCTTGAAAAGGTGGAATTGTAACTCGGATGTTACTGAGGTTGTCATCAATTTGGGCACGCCCTCGATATCTTGGAGTAGTTCTCTATGATGCTTGCTCAACCACTTCCTCATCATTATCGTCCACAAACTCATTTTGTTGCTGATGTTGTCTCCTAATGCCTAGAACATTGCCTGGTGACTATTCCAACCGATCCATTCTGATACATGCATGAGCGGGGTCAAATTACTAATATTGGACAAGAAGCTGAATTTGTTCGATGCAAACAATAAAAGCCAAAACAGTGCATGCATAGGAGGTCAAAAACGGTGCATCTTGGACAAGAAATTGAACCTGTTTGTAAAGTCTGGAAAGTCAGCCAACTTGCGACGAGTTTTTGGATGGGATCCGGGCATTTCTGAGTCAAGTTTTCTTCTAACGATATGTCCGTCATTCAGTTAACTTTCCAACGCATCTTGAAAAGCGTCAATCGGACATCAGGAACTCAAGATACGTCCAATTTACTGAAGACTGCGCATGCGTAAAACTAAATACGGGATTATTACGGGATTTTGTAAAATTCAGCCCAAAAGCTAACATATAAGGCTTTGGACGAATTAAACTTAGCCCAATATATTTATTATCATTTAAATTGATGTTTTTAGGGTTTTATATACTTTAGGAACCAACCACCCAGCCCTTATCAGCTAATCACTTGCCTTATATCACCCTATTCCTTGCCACACAAGCACAAGGAGTTTAAAGGCTGCTATTTTTTATTATTATTTTAATTAGATTAGGTTTTCCTTGTTTTAGTAGAAGTTAAATTACTTTGTCTATCCTTCACCTATAAAAGGATGAAGCCTCCATCATTGTAAGGGAGATTTTCTTTGATTTATGAAATATTTAGTGAGTTTGCTTTTGCAAGTGCTGATTACTTGTGCCTTCGAAGTCTTCTTCAACATAAGTTTCGACGAGTTCTTGTGAGGGAGATTGATAGAGTAGCACAAATTCGAATAAAGAGAACAAACCAAAATAAAGAACAAATCTAAAAATTCAGATTTGCTTATGGTGGTGGCGTCAATGGAGGAAGCTTGAATATGTGGAGATGGCGTGATGAATTGATAGTTGTTATTTTGTCCTCGGCACCCTTTTAGACGCAATTATCTAAGCAAGCAACCTCAAGCGGCTCTAACCCACCCTCCTAGATTCAATTACCTAGGCAAGCAAGAGTGTGAAGATGATCTCCCTCACAGGAACTCGATGATCTTATGTTGAAGATGACTTCTAGACAAGTTTATCGAACACTTGCAAACTGAAAGAATACTAAAATCTCCAAAGAGAACTTTTTAGTAATCAATGAAATCTGAATTACAATGTGGATGAAGCCTCCTTTATATAGGCCATGGAGAAGTTTTAATCCTACTAAACTTAGAAATTAAATACAATAAATAAATGCTAAAATCTAATCTCCTAATTAGATAAGTAACTTCTAATAATAAATAAATGCTAAAAATAAAATCCTAGTCAAATAAATCTGATCCTAATAGATATTGCAGAATCCTATATTGATTTAAATTACAAATAATCAAATAAAATCTTGAAAATTCGTAATTATCCAAAAATCCCGTATTAATCCCGTATAGGAATTTCTGCATGCGATGTCTTCGCTAAAATAGACGTATCTTGAGATCTAAATGTCCGATTGAGACGTTTCAAGATGCGTTGGAAAGATAATTTGCAGCCGGACAAGTTTTAAGAAGACATTTTGACCCATAAATGCCTGGATCCCATCGAAAAATTCATCGCAAGTTAGCTGACTTTCCAGACTTCACAAACAGATTCAGTTTCTTGTCCAAGATGCATCGTTTTTGACCTCCTATGCATGCATTGTTTTGGCCATTATTGTTTGCATCGAACAAATTCAGCTTCTTGTCCAATATGAGTAATTTAACCCCGCTCATGCATGTATCATTCCCCCACTCCTCAAAAGGATTCGTCCTCGAATCTAAATCGGCAATGAGAGAACAATCATCAACTTCAATTAAAAAGGCTTCTTTGTTGTATGTGGAGTGATCTAATTCAGCTCCTCTCAATGGTTCAACAAAATCCTGAAAAAAATAAGACAACACTACTCGAACATTTGTAACGACTAGTCAAAACAAAATCACTTGTCACGTTCTTTTTCTTGTCTTTTTCTTTTGGGCTTTGTGTGACTTTTACCTCATATGTATTTTTACTCACCAAACTTGGGCCATTAATTTGACTATTTTCACTCTCGGCCTCTTTACTATCATTCTTTTGTATCTCACATCCCATATCCCTCTCATAAAATTTATCATCAATGTACAATTTCTGTAGAGGAGAAAGTGTTTCTAACGGAATGATATGACAAGAATCAAATGAAGGGTTAGAATTACACTTACTTTCTTCGTGGAGAGGTGATGAGAGTATAGCAAGTGGACCTACTACTTCACACAAGGGATTATAAGCATTGTCATCTTGTCTAATGTGTTCACTATCACTATCCTTTTGTTTGGGAGATGGTTCTTCTCCAATATCAACATTTGCACAAATGCTAGAAGTAGAAGTACGAAGAGAATCATGTGTACCTTCTGGTTTTGGGATGTCTTCATGGTTGGTTGCCTGTGTGGTCAATTGATTCAGCCTTTTGCGCTTCCAATCTTTTTCGTTTTATCCTCTCACACTGTTTTTTTGCTTTTTCTATTTCTTCATCTACTTTTTCTGGCTCTATTGTAGCAAACGAGAGCTTCTGGCCTTGGTGCACAACCGAGTATCCATTTGTATTGATTTGATGGACAGTACCCCGATCATTTTTCCAAGGTCTTCCTAATAGCAAGTGGGTGACTTCCATAGGAACCAGGTCACACCATACATCATCACAATAGCTTCCAAGGGTAAAAGAGATTAAACAACGTTCGGTTACCTTCATATCCGGTCCGCTATTAAACCCTTGAAGATGATACGGCTTAGGGTGTTCTTGGCATGGTAGATTGAGTGCATCAACAATGAAGCTACTCACTAAGTTTACACGACTATCACCATCAATAATTAAAGAACATAGATTACCTTGTATCTTACACCGTGACCGAAAAATATTTATTGGTATACGATAACGAGTGTTGAAAAGAGAATAAAACATCCTAATTGCTTTAAGAATCCAAAGAAAAGGTTAGACACCAATAGAATTATAGTTGCAAGGAGAAAGAAGAGTATGCAACTTTTAGTCCTACTAACACAAGGAAACAAGAAGGTGTTAGAAGATGTGTAAGAAGCAATAAAAGCTAAAACTAACGAAAACTAATGGATAAGAATGAAAGAAAATTAGAAAAACCCGGAAAACCCTATAATTTTGCAGCACTTGATCTACTTCGTTCGAGGTGTTCCCGATGTCAAAAAATTCTGAAATTTTATGTGGTGACTCCTCCAAAGGTGTAGATCTGATCTGGAAATTTTCAACTCAAAATTCGCTCATTTGAATTTGACGAATTTTCCCTAATTTTTGAGTTTTTCACCCAAAAACACCAAAATTCTTGTCAAGAATCATCCCAAATCTGATACCAAATGATAGAGTAGTGCAAACGAATAAAGAGAACAAACCAAAATAAAGAACAAATCTAAAAAATCAGATTTGCTTATGGTGGTGGCGTCAATGGAGGAAGCTTGAATATGTGGAGATGGCGTGATGAATTGATAGTTGTTGTTTTGACCTCAGCACCCTCTTAGACGCAATTATCTAAGCAAGCAACCTCAAGCGGCTATAACCCACCCTCCTAGATGCTATTACCTAGGCAAGCAAGAGTGTGAAGATGATCCCCCCTCACAAGAACTCGATGATCTTATGTTGAAGATGGCTTCTAGACAAGTTTATCGAACACTTGCAAACTCAAAGAATACTAAAATCTCCAAAGAGAACTTTTTATTAATCAATGAAATCTGAATTACAATGTGGGTGAAGCCTCCTTTATATAGGCCATGGAGAAGTTTTAATCCTACTAAACTTAGGAATTAAATACAATAAATAAATGCTAAAATCTAATCTCCTAATTAGATAAGTAACTTCTAATAATAAATAAATGCTAAAAATAAAATCCTAGTCAAATAAATCTGATCCTAATAGATATTGCAGAATCCTATATTGATTTAAATTACAAATAATCAAATAAAATCTTGAAAATTCGTAATTATCCAAAAATCCCGTATTAATCCCGTATAGGAAAATTTCTGCATGCGCTGTCTTCGTTAAAATAGACGTATCTTGAGATCCAGATGTCCGATTGAGGCGTTTCAAGATGCGTTGGAAAGCTAATTTGCAGCCGGACAAGTTTTAAGAAGACATGTTGACCCATAAATGCCTGGATCCCATCCAAAAATTCGTCGCAAGTTAGCTGACTTTCCAGAGTTCACAAACAGATTCAGTTTCTTGTCCAAGATGCATCGTTTTTGACCTGCTATGCGTGTATTGTTTTGGCCATTATTGTTTGCATCGAACAAATTCAGCTTCTTGTCCATTATGAGTAATTTAACCCCGCTCATGCATGTATCAGAGATCATCTTCACACTCTTGCTTGCCTAGATAATTGCGTCTAGGAGGGTGTGTTAGAGCCGCTTGAGGTTGCTTGCTTAGATAATTGAGTCTAAGAGGGTGCCGAGGACAAAACAAAATCAACAATTCGCAAGCCATCTTCATCTTCAACCTTCACTCAATCTTCCATAATTCCATAAACAAAGCTGGAATTTTCAGATTTGTTTTACTTATATCTTTCTCAATCTTTTTTAATCTTCTTTTTATATTCTTATTCTTACCATAAAATCCTTCATCTTATCTTTCTTTCTTTAAATTTCCAGCCTTGAATCTGAAAATTTCAAGAAAAGCCCTTCTCTTTTCTCTTGAATTTTCGGATCTGCCCAAACTTCCTTGATTGAGTCTAGAGCTCCTAGTTTTTGCAACAACTTGATTGAAGGCTTCCAAATCCAACATTGCGCTACTCTATCACATTCTCTCATGAATGGGTTCAAACAATAGCTTGTGTTTGGAGGTTTTGGGGTTGTTGGCTTCCTCCTCGGTTTGAAGATTCAGAATGCTGTGACATGGTTAGCAAAGAAAATAAAACTAAAACTTCACCAAAAAAAGAAAGCCTCCCGGTCACTCCTAGGAAAAATTAATGTCACTCCACTCAACACTCGTGTTTCACTCTTGGGAATTAGGCATTTACTTCCCCTTCTGTGCTCACAACTCCCTTGCCTTTTACCACTCGATTCTTTCATCACAAGTTCTTGAAAGAACTTACTCAAAACCTGTCAAAACTTTAAACTAATGGCGTTTGGGCTGCAAATGAGGTTAGGCTAGAAAAGAAAAGGAATAAAGGAAATGAAAAAGGAATGGAAAGAAAAAATTGAAAAGGTAGGTTATAAGAAGAATAGAAATGAAATGAAATAGAAGAAGGTAAAACAAACGTACCACAAAACTCACTTACAACTCGATTGAGAAACAATCAATCTTGATGTACTTCTTCGAGCCTAGTTGCTTGTTTGCTTTGTATTGCCTTCACCACCTTTGTGTTTCACTATCCTTTTTTGTACTACTTTGAATTCCTTAGACGTATGAAGAAGGAATTCTGATTTTGCTCCTTTTTGTACTTTTTATCACAAAAATTAAATCACAAAAGATAGGGGGCTTACTTGATTCTTCCAATAGCTCTGATTACCTTATGATACGCTCCAACTCTCTAATTGATGTTGTTGAGAGAAGCTTGATTGTTCCCAACTGTGAACAAAAGCAAGCCTTGTAATTCGAATGCTTTGAAGATGAAATGTTGAAGGAAAGATGTTGAAATGTTGGGTGCAGAAGCAGTGTTTCGTGATGTTTAATGGAATGGATGAAAAGGATGAAAAAGAAAGGTTTAAGTGTTTTAGGGTAGGTTCGGATATGGTGTATTAAATGGAAAAGAAAGATGGTGAAATGAAATGGAAAAGGGTGTTAGTATTCAAAGGATTCAGAGGAAGAAACTATGCTATAAGAAGCATAACCCCGGTCCTTAAAAGAATGGCTTTGTGGGTGGTGATAAGGCCTTGGACCCTTTGGTTATGATGCAATCATGTTTCACATACTACTCAGTTTCACCATATTGTCATCCTTGTTCACATGGATGGAGGATGAGGGAGTTTTACTTGCCTTTTCACATTAATCTTAGTTATATAATTATTATACTACTAGTTATGCATGCACATATAGTTATCATCTATATTTGCATTTCATTTATGTTTAACATCATGCTTAGTGTTTTCAGGTGTCATAACATCTTTCAATACATTATACCCTACACTTTGCACATTAAGTAGTGTTTCATGCATGCATACTAAGCATAACCACATCTTTACTCTAAGTTTAATATTACTTTATAATATAAGTATTCATTATGTGTTTTTCCTTTTCTTATTCGTAGGACTTATCATCCACATACAAGGGGGAGGATTGAAGGGCAGCTCGCCTAAAGCTCATTCAGCTTAATGCAAGCTCAAACCAGCTCATGCAATTCGGTTCAAGCTTACACAAGCACATTCAACTCCAAACAAGCTCCAAACAAGCTCATTTAGCTAAGGACAGCTTGTAGCAGCTCAATTCAGCTCAAACACTAAGTGAAGCTCACTCAGCTCAAGCCAGCTCACTCCTAACTCGACCAGCTCAACTCAGCTCAAGCTACCATCTTCAGTTCAACACCCAAAGGGCACGAACCCTCCAAAGAGACATGTCCAGCCACTTTGGAGGGAACATGAGTTTGGGCGCCAAAAACTTGAAGGGAAACACATGGAGGGAGGCACCATTCGGCTGAATGGTTGCTTGGCTTGTGGAGGGAGACACGACCGGCATTTGGAGCGATACTTGATACATGCATGGGAGGGCTGGAAAGATGCATTGAAGACAAGAAGTTGAAACTATTTTCTAAGTATGGAAAATCAGTTGATTTGAGGCGACTTTTCGAATGGGATCTAGGCATTTTTGGGTCAAGTTGTCTACTAAAGAATTGACCAATATTCAGTTACCTTTCCAACGCATCTTGAAACGCATCATTTCGATGTCGGGAACTCAAGGTACATCCATTTTACTAAAGACTGCACATGCAAAAAACTGGATACGAGATTATTACGGGATTTTGTAAAATTCGGCCCAAAAGCTAACATATAAGGCTTTAGACTAATTAAACATAACCCAATGTATTTATTATCATTTAATTGATGGTTTTAGGGTTTTATATACTTTAGGAACCAGCCACCCTTCTCCCAAGCCGTTAGATCAAGTCCAATTTAATGGACCAGATTTTTTGTTTATTTTATTCATTCTAAGCTTTAGGTTAAAGACATCCTTCATCTATAAAAGGATGATGCTTTCTTCTTGGTTTTTCAGATTTTTTATTGATTAATAAGAAGTTCTCTTTTGAGATTTTAGTATTCTTTTGAATACGTGTTTGCAAGTGTTCGGTAACTTGTCTAGAAGCCATCTTCAACCGTTTCAACCGGGTTGATAGTTGCTGATCATCACACTTCTACTAGGAGGGTCGGTTTCAAGCCATATCAAGGAGGTTGCCTAGTTAATCGCGACTAGGAGGGTTCCGCTGGCATATCCTCTATTCCATAATCCACCATCATCTTCTTCAACTCGACTCCATTGTCGCCATCACCATCATTGAAATCTGGAAATTTAAGATTTGATTTTCTATCTTTTAAATTTATCTTTATCGATCTTTTTAGTTTCATTCTTATTATTCATCATCTAACCCTTCTTGACTTTGTTTCTTTAATTTTCCAGCTTTAATTCTGAAAATTTCAAGAAACGTCCTACAAGTTTCTCTTGAAATTTTAGATTGGCGTCTAACTTTCTTGATTGAGTCTAAAGCCCTAGGTTTGCTTCCAAGCCATCAAATTGAAGATTCCAACATACCGAGGCAGGCTCTTATCATTTGGTATCAGATTGGGCCGATTCTTGGGAAAAATTTTGACGTTTTGGGGTGAAAATTCAAAAAAACAAAGAGTAAATTCGCAAAACCCAAATGAACAAATTTTGAGATGAAAATTTCCAGATAAGATCTAAACCATTTGAGGAGTCACAACACAAAATTTTAGAATTTTTTGGCATTGGGAACACCTCAAACAAAATGTATTAAATTGCTGCAAATTTTAGGGTTTTTCGGGTTTTCTAATTTTCTTTCATTCTTAACTATTAGTTTTTTTGTTTTAGCTTTTTTTACTCTTATACATCTTCTAACACCTTATTTTTTCTTGTGTTAGTAGAAATTTAAAAGTTGCATAAATTCCTTCTTCCTTGCAACTCAATTCAATTGGTGCCATAGATCCTTTGTTTGGAGTGAATAACGGCGAGGATTTGGTTCGTTTTTTCTTTCTTTTGTGAAATTTCAGGATGTGTTACACTTGCCGCACTAAACCTTCTTTGTCTATACCAACGCACAACATTCCTTCATTCGATGGAACATCCGACCCATATGCTTATTGTGAATGGGAGTACGAGATTGATGATATGTGATACATGTACCACAAGGCAAATCCAAGGACAAGATGGACTTACTTTTCCACTTGGCCCAATAACCCGAGCCAAGTCTAAGCTAATCAAGGACAAGCTGAATTCGACCGTCCAAGTATTCGTGAGCCAAGGATTACAAGCTGCCATGAAGAAAGAAGAATTTCTTGAAGGAAGTCCACACTTAACATCCTTCAAGAATAATTGGGTCACAAAAACTCAACTTGCTGCACCTTTGGAGATGGATATCCATGAGCCTTTAGATGTCCATTAATTAGCCCTTTTTATTGTAATTAGACCCAATACTTGTTACTATAAAAGATTGGTCAGATTTTTATTTTTAGCCCAAATTAGGATTTACAAGTGTTTTTAGGCCTAGTTAGCTTTTTAAACAGCCCACACATGCCTCCTTGTCCAAGAACCAATTTCTTATCATCTAAACCAGCCCAAATACCCTTAAATTCGTCCAAATAAAGGCCCTATCAACTTTTACTTGCTGCCCAATCAAAACAGCTCTTATCAGCCCATTACTTGATACCCAAGCAAACCAGGCTTCATCAAGTTTACTTGCTGCCCAAGCAACCAACCCTTATCAGCTTATAACTTGCCTTATCACCCTATCCCTTGCCACACAAGCACAAGGAGTTTAAAGGCTGTTATTTTATTATTTTTTAATTAGATTAGGTTTTCCTTGTTTTAGTAGAAGTTAAATTACTTTGTCTATCCTTCACCTATAAAAGGATGAAGCCTCCATCATTGTAAGACAGATTTTCTTTGATTTATGAAATATTTAGTGAGTTTGTTTTTGCAAGTGCTGATTACTTGTGCCTTTGAAGTCTTCTTCAACATAAGTTCGACGAGTTCTTGTGAGGGAGATCATCTTCACACTCTTGCTTGCCTAGATAATCGCGTCTAGGAGGGTGGGTTAGAGCCGCTTGAGGTTGCTTGCTTAGATTATTGAGTATAAGAGGGTGCCGATGACAAAACAACATCAACAATTCGCAAGCCATCTTCATCTTCAACCTTCACACCATCTTCCATAATTCAATAAACAAAACTGGAATTTTCAGATTTGTTTTACCTATCTTCTTCTTAATCTTTTCTCATCTTTTTATTTATATTCTTATTTCTTATCATCTAATCCTTAATCTCGTCTTTCTTTCTTTAAATTTCCAGCCTTGAATCTGAAAAATTCAAGAAAATCCCTTCTCTTTTCTCTTGAATTTTCAGATCTGCCCAAACTTCCTTGATTGAGTCTATAGCTCCTAGTTCTTGCAACAACTTGATTGAAGGCTTCCAAATCCAAGGTTGCGCTACTCTATCATTTGGTATCAGATTTGGGACGATTCTTGGCAAGAATTTTGGCGTTTTGGGGGGGAAAAAAACTCAAAAATTAGGGAAAATTCGTCAAAACCAAACGAGTGAATTTTGAGCTGAAACTTTCCAGATCAGATCTACACCATTGGTGGAGTCACCACACAAAATTTCAGAATTTTTGGAGTTCGGGAACACCTCGAACGAAGTGGATAAAGTTTCAGCCAAATTAGGGTTTTCCCCCTTCTTTAACCCTATTTTCATTATTTTTTTCTTCAATTTTCGTTATTTTCAGTTTATTTACCTTGTAAAAAGAAAAAAAAGAGAAAAAATTAAAAAATAAAAAAGAAAAGAAAAGAAAGAAAAGTGAAGAAAAGTGAGAAATTATACCTAGCCACCAAACCACCATCAAGAATCATCAAGATCACCATCATCAACCACCACAAGCATCACATTGAAGTGGATTCAACATTGGATTTCTTCCTTCAAGTTGTTTCTGGGTTTTGGGGTTATCATCTTTCTCTACTAATTTTTTTCTACTCTTAGTTTCTTAAGTTCCTTTGTTTTGCTTTTTCTTTCTTCTATTACGCAATTTAACACCTTCTCTTTTCTGGTGTGAGTAGGACTAAAAGTTGTATTCCAATCCTTCTTTCTTGCAACTATATTCAATTGGTGTCAAGCCTTTCATTGGACTCCTAGTACAATTAGGACTCATTGTTAGAATTAAACTCTGATTGTAACTTGTTGACTTGTGGCAGGAAGGTCTTTAAAGAGCACGAGATCTGTTTACTTGCCTCGCTAAATATTTATTCCTTGGAGTGTTTAGTGAGATTTCTAGTTTTCTTTTGCTTTTCACCTTTTTAAATCTGAGTGTTTCAGGATGTCAGAAACGAGTAACGACGAAGAAGCACATGAAGTGACTCTTCAAGAAGTTTCGAATACTCTCAATAAACTTGAACGGATTGTAACCTCTTTGGCAGCCAAGCTTGAGCACATCGATACAGTCGTAACCGCAATCACTCAAACCATTGGGAGATTAGAAACCACTGCAATTGCAAGCGATACTGAAGAGCCTAGGCATCCAAATCTTGTTCCCATTTAGAATAGACGCCAAAACCCCCTGCATGAGCACAATCCTCGCATAGAGCCGAGATGAGCAATAAACACCTTAGCCAAACCAAAAATCATTGTACCACCTTTTCAAGGAAGGTATGACCCTGATGCTTATTGTGACTGGGAAAATCGAGTTGATCTTCTATTCGAGTATTATCAATGCCCCGAAGAGGATCAAGTTCCACTATTGACTCTCGAATTCACTGAATACGCATCCATTTGGTGGTCCCAATTGGTTCACAATCGTCGTCTCAATGGAGAAGCCAAGATAACCTCATGGGGAGAACTTAAAGAAGTCATGCGAGAACGATTCGTTCCCCCATTATACCGGCGAGAGATCAAACAAAAGTTACAAAGAATCCAACAAGGCTACAGGACTGTTGATGAGTATCTCAATGAGATGGAATCATTGATGCAAAGAGCCCATATCCAAGAGGATGAAGAGGATACAATGACTAAGTTTATTGTCGGACTCAATGACAACGTTCTTGAGGTACTTGAACTCAAAACCTACTACACCCTTCAAGAGGCATTCCAATTCGCCATGACAATTGAAAAGCGCATCAAAGATCGACAACGATATCGACAAAAGAATTATCACTATGACAAAGGTATCACTCAACCTTTATCTCATTCTAATTCTTCTAAACCTTTGCTCGACCCAAGTAGACCAAAGCAGAAAATTGAAACATCCAAGTCACTGGACAAAACCAAGACAAAACCCCCATGTTGGCGGAAAACACACAAACACTCAAACAAACTCGGGAGATTGTATGCTTCAAGTGCAACGGTCATGGACACTATAAAAGAGACTGCCCGAATACAAGACTCTTTCTTATTCGAGAAGATGGGAGCTACTCATCCGAGTCGGAGGAGGAATTGTCCGACTGAATTCATCGCTGGTGGTTACTCCAGTGATGAACCTAATCCTAAAAGCTTGGTGATTCAACGTTCACTTAATATCCAAGCAATCGACGATACAGAGATGCAAAGAACAAATATTTTCCACACAAGATGTTTGATCAGAGGCAAACTATATTCTGTCATCATTGATAGCGAAAGTTGTTCGAATGTGGTGAGCAGCTATCTAGTTGATGCACTTGACCTACCTTGTCAACTCCATCCAAAGCCATATTATCTCCAATGGCTTCATGAAGGGTCAGAATTAAAGGTAAACAAACGTGCCTTAATCACTTTTACTATGGGTAAATATTGTGATGACGTTTGGTGTGATGTTATCCCTATGCAAGCATCTCGCTTACTTTTAGGACCACCGTGGCAGTATGACCGTGATGTGACTCACCATGGTAAGTTAAATAAGTATTCCTTTGTATACCATGGCAAAAAGTATACCTTGGCTCCACTCGATCCAAAAGAGGTGTACAAAGATCAGATGCGAATGAAGAAGTTTTGTGAGGAGGTGGGAATAAAAAAGATGAAAAAGAAAAAAAGAATGAAAAACAAAAGGCAAATACAAAAGAGGCCAGTAGTGATAAAAGCCAAATAAGTATAGGCCCAGGGGTGGTGAGTGATCCTAAATGTGAGAAAAAAAGAGTGTCTCAAAATATTTATGCGAGAGAAAAAGAAGTGAGGCAAGCCCCCTTCCTTAAACAGCCTTGCATCCTCATCCACTTTAGGGAACAACTTTTTTCTATCACTAACAATAACAAAAGTTTGCCTAGTGTGTTTGTTTCTCTTTTGCAGGACTTCAATGATGTTTTAGGTGATCCACCTGACGGTTTGCCACCCTTAAGAGGAATTGAACATCAAATTGACCTAATTTCGGGTTCTTCTATTCAAAATAGACTAGCATATAGATGTAATCCCGACGAAACCAAGGAGTTAGAAAAGCAAGTGGAAGAACTACTCAACAAAGGCTACATTCGTGAGAGTTTAAGCCCTTGTGCCGTTCCAGTACTTTTGGTGCCAAAGAAAGCTGGTTCATATAGAATGTGTCGATTGTCGGGCAATCAACCGAATAACAATCAAGTATAGGCATCCTATTCCACGATTAGATGACATGCTTGATGAACTCTACGGTGCATGCATCTTCACCAAGATTGATTTGAAGAGTGGTTATCATCAAATTCGAATGAAAGAAGGAGATGAATGGAAAACCGCTTTCAAGAAAAAGTTCGGTTTATATGAATGGATAGTTATGCCATTTGGTTTGACCAATGCCCCTAGCACATTCATGAGATTGATGAACCATGTCCTTCGGGAGTTTAGAGGTAAGTTTGTTGTTGTTTATTTCGATGATATTCTTATCTACTCTTATTCTTTTGATTTACATATCTTTCATGTGAGATCGGTCTTCGAAGTTCTCCGAAGAGAACAATTATATGCTAACATGGAAAAGTGCGTGTTTTGTAGTGAAAGTCTTAGTTTTCTAGGCTTTATAATAAGTGCACAGAGTATCCATGTTCACAATGAAAAAGTCAAAGCAATTCAAGAATGGCCCACGCCATCATCCATAACCGAGGTGAGATCCTTCCATGGCCTAGCAAGCTTCTACCGTCGCTTTGTCAAGGATTTCTCTACCATTGCCGCACCATTGACAGATATCATTAAAAAAACGGTACGTTTTCATTGGGGTGAGGCACAAGAACAAGCCTTCAAAACACTAAAAGGCATAGGTGCAGTTCTTTTACAGGAAAAACAACCAATCGCTTACTTTAGCGAGAAGTTAAAAGGAGCACATTTGAACTACTCAACTTATGATAAAGAGCTCCTTGCATTAGTTCGTGCACTTGAAGTTTGGCAACACTACCTTCTTCCAAAGGAGTTCATCATACACACCGAACCACGAATCATTGAAGTGGCTAAACGTCCAAGGTAATTTGAGCAAGAGACATGCTCGGTGGGTGGAGTTTATTGAAACATTCCCTTATGTGATCAAGTACAAAAAAGGTAAGGATAATGTAGTAGCAGATGCACTATCTAGAAGGTATACCCTAATTACTCAAATGCATGCTACTATATTAGGATTCAAACATATAAAGCAATTGTATCCTAATGATCCAGATTTCAAGGAAATTTATACTCATTGTTTAAAAGGTGCTTTTAACAAGTTTTATCTTGTAGATGGGTTTCTTTTCCGAATAAACAGGTTGTGTATACCACAAGGCTCCATTAGAGAATTGCTAGTCCATAAATCACACTCCGGAGGCTTAATGGGGCACTTTGGCATCTCCAAAACGTTAGACATGGTAATGGAGCATTTTTTTGGCCACATATGAGGAAAACCGTGGAAAAGGTATGCGTATCTTGCATCGTATGTAAACAAGTAAAATCCAAGGTAATTCCTAACGGTTTATACACCCCTTCCCTATCCCTTCTTTCCCTTGGGTCAATTTATATATGGACTTTATTCTTGGATTACCTCGTACCAAAAAGGGTTGAGATAGTATTTTTGTTGTGGTCGATAGGTTTTCAAAGATGGCTCACTTCATACCATGCCATAAAATGGATGATGCAACACATGTAGCCGATCTCTTCTTTAGAGAAGTAGTACGACTTCATGGAATTACACGCACCATCGTTTCCGATAGAGATGTAAAGTTCATAAGCCATTTTTGGAAGGTTTTGTGGGGAAAGATAGGTACCAAACTTCTTTATTCTACTACTTGTCACCCACAGACGGATGGACAAACCGAGGTAACAAATCGGATCTTAGGTGCATTACTCAGAACTGTTGTCGGTAAGAATACAAAAACTTGGGAAGAATATCTACCTTTTGTAGAGTTTGCCTACAACCGTTCTATTCATTCATCCAACGGTTATTCTCCATTTGAAGTAGTTTATGGTTTTAACCCCTTTTGTAGAGTTTGCCTTCATCATTGTAAGACAGATTTTCTTTGATTTATGAAATATTTAGTGAGTTTGTTTTTGCAAGTGCTGATTACTTGTGCCTTCGAAGTCTTCTTCAACATAAGTTCGACGAGTTCTTGTGAGGGAGATCATCTTCACACTCTTGCTTGCCTAGATAATCGCGTCTAGGAGGGTGGGTTAGAGCCGTTTGAGGTTGCTTGCTTAGATAATTGAGTCTAAGAGGGTGCCGAGGAGAAAACAACATCAACAATTCGTAAGCCATCTTCAACCTTCACACCATCTTCCATAATTCCATAAACAAAACTGGAACTTTCAGATTTGTTTTACCTATCTTCTTCTTAATCTTTTCTCATCTTTTTATTTATATTCTTATTTCTTATCATCTAATCCTTCATCTCGTCTTTCTTTCTTTAAATTTCCAGCCTTGAATCTGAAAAATTCAAGAAAATCCCTTCTCTTTTCTCTTGAATTTTCAGATCTGCCCAAACTTCCTTGATTGAGTCTAGAGCTCCTAGTTCTTGCAACAACTTGATTGAAGGCTTCCAAATCCAAGATTGCGCTACTCTATCAATATGTTTTATAAGCACTGCGATATGATAACTTGTTCGTTAGCTATCAGTGGATTCACTAACCATGCTACTATTTGGTGGAATAGATTAGTGAAAGACTAAAGGTTTTAGGGCAAATGACAGATTGATTCCTGGAGTGATTAAAAGCGGATTATGAGGATTCATTATGTCCTACCAGAATATTATGAGGACATCGAGAGAAAGCTTCAACAATTGACACAGGGTACAATGTACGTGGAAAAGTACTTCAACACCATGCTAGTACTTATGCACCACTGATATCATTGAAAAAGAATGAGACATAGTAAAATGGTTCTATTTCATATTAAATGAAGAGATCGCCAGCAACAAATTCCATCCGTATGAAAATATGATGGATTTCGTCGAACAAGCATCTTAATAGAACATCAACTACAATAGTCCACAGCCCGTCAGATGTCATACTCATCCATTGATATAGATACATCTCCACCTTCCACTTTTCATAACCCTACTAATAACCATGTCGACTCTAGTAGGACAAATTCAAAGGAAGAAGACTCATCCCTAGTCCAAGGGGATAGGGTAGACAAACCATTGAGGAGTCATGTTACAGAGGTTGTCAAAAATCTACTCTTGCCCTATGACGAGGAAGAAATTCTCTATCCTGAAATATGGTGGGAAGATGCTGACTTGTCATGTTGTGACAAAGAAAATGATCATCATCCAACGGCAAATACAGACGATGATGTGAATGAGTTGCCTTGTAACCCAAATGAGACTGATGATTATGTTGTCACTGAGAAGAAACTCGTACATAACATGGCCGAAGGAGACTCAAAACAAGAATCCTTTGACACGACTTATCTCCCACGGTACTTTGATGACCTAGTCCCCATCACTGATTCAGATTCGGGGACGAATCTTTTTGAGTAGTGGGGGAATGATACATGCATAGGGGGCTAGAAATATGCATTAAAGACAAGAAGTTGACACTGTTTCACATGCCCGATTTTCTTCCCTTTGATACTTTAAATTCGAGGCTGAATCCTTTTTTAGGAAGGAGAGGTTGATACGTGCATGGTGATGAGATCATGGCATCGCCACCACCACCACCCTTGGACCCAGAGGAATTTCCCTTAGGCCCCATTACTCGTGTAAGGACAAGGAAGTTTAGAGATGCCAGCAACAAGTGCAATCATGCATGAAAGATTATTGAAGCTACCGACGTTGAACCAATGCCCTGCAACGTGGGAGATTCATGCAACGTGAAAGTGATGTGAGCATGCCTCCAAAAGATCTAGAAGTTATGCCACCAGGACACTAGAGGACACTAGAGGATAAGCTCACCTAGCTAAGGGTAGCTCGTAACATCTCAAACAAGCTCGAAAACTAAGTGAAGCTCACTCAACTAGCTAGCTCAGCTCAAGCCAGCTCACTCCTAGCTCGATCAGCTCATCTCAGCTCAAGCTACCACCTTTAGCTCAACCTCGAAGGGACATGTCTCCTCCCCAAGGGACACAACCGACCAGCGTTGGAGGGAACTTGCTTGGCACCACTATTTTGAAGGGAAAATGGACGGCACATGTTGGAGGGGACACCACTCTAGCTGAATCATCACATGCCCTTGCCGAACCATCACAAGACCCTACATGCCCATTCGGCACCTATTCATCCTTGTACATGTCCATTCGGCCAACCCCTTGAAAAATTATAAATAGGGTTTCATTTTGCATTTTGTAACACACAACTTTCTTGAAATATATTTTATCTTTTATGAGGTTTTCTCTCAAACTTGTTCTTTTAAGAACTTTATCAACTTACAAGCTTTGCTTGTGGCATCTCCTATCTTCCATCTATACTTCGGGTTCATGGTTTATATAACCAAAGGGTCCAAGCCCCTTACCACCCTCAAAGTCATTCTCCAAAGAAACGAGATTATACTTTTTAGTATAGTTTCTTTCTTTGAATCCTTTGAATACTACCACCCATTTCCATTCCATTTCACTATCTTTCTTTTCCATTTCATCCACCATATCCTACCCAACACTTAACCATTTTCTTCCTTTTCCATCCATTTCCTACACACCACGCATCCATCACTTCCGCACCCTAAACTATCAACATCTTTCCTACTTTATTTCACTTCAAAGCATTCAGATTACAAAGCTTACTTGCATTCACGGTCGAGAACAATCAAAGCTTCTCTCAATAACATCAATTGGAGAGTTGGAGCGTATCAGAAAAGGAGTCCATGGAACGTGTTGCATGTTTATTTTTGATGCATACATTCCATTTTATTATTATTATTTTAGTGTGTTCATGTTTTCTATTATGTTGTAGGTTGTTTATTTTACCAGCATTAGTGTATGTTGAATCACATAACATATATTTATTACATTTAACATGCATAATATTTCCTTGTCTATTTTTGATCATATTTCTCGTATTTACAGGTGTTATGCAAGGACAATGAATAGAAACATCATTAGGGTGATTCAGAGAATTGTGACTATTGGAGAGGTGCTTGCTTAGCTTTGGAGGTGCTTGCTTACGTTCACATGTAAATTGACATGCTTGCTTACGTTCACATAGAAATTAGCATGCTTGCTTACGTTTGGACGCCAATTCTAGATAGGTGCTTGCATGTGACCTGCTTGCTTGACATGCTTGCTTATGATTACATTGGGCGGCAAAGGCATACGTTTCAAGGTTTCTTTTTTTAATTCATTATCCCTTCACACCACCCTAGGGATGTTGGCTGATCACTTCATTTTGTAAAGCCTATAAATAGAGGCTGATATTTTAATTGTAAGGGACACTTTGATTTTAGAAAAATTTAGTTTTATATCTTTCGTTCTTTTGAGAACTTTTGATACGCTCCAACTCTCCAAATGGCTTTGTTGAGAGAAGCTTTGATTGTCCCGATCTTGAATGCAAGCACGCTTTGTAATCCCTATGCTTTAAGGATGAAATGATGAAGGAAAGATAGTGGATAGGTAGGGCGGAATAGTTTAGGGTGGTGTATGAAGGGAAATGATAAGAAATGAAATGGAAGTGTTTAAGGGAAGATTCATATATAGTGATGGAATTGGTGAAAGAAAGTGATGGAATGAAATGGAAGATGATGATAGTATTCAAAGGATTCAAAAGAAGAACCTATGTTATAAGAACATAGACCCAATCTTTAGGAGAATATCTTTGAGGGTGGTAGATGACTTAGACCCGTTGGTTATAGAGAACCAAGAGCCTAAAGTATGGTGGAAAGAAAGTGACGCCAAAAGCAATGAAGCTTGATAAGTCGGATAGTTCTAAAAAGAACAAGTTTGAGAGATAAACTCACAAAGATAATTTTATATAATTCAAATGTGTGATTACAAATGAAATAATCAGCCCTATTTATAGTTTTCTAAGGGCTGGCTGAATGGGCACAATACAATGATGAAAAGATGGCCGAAAAGGTATGTATAGGGGTGGTGATGCTTCGGTTAGGGGTTGGTGATGCTTCGGTTGGGTTTGTGCCTCCCTCCAAGCAATTGCCGCCCATTCTTCCCTCCAAATGTTGGCGCCAAGCATGTTCCCTCCAAGTCTGGTCGGTTGTGTCCCTTGGGGAGGGACATGTCCCTTCAAGTGTTGATCTGGGAGTGGTAGCTTGAGCTGAGATGAGCTCCTCGAGCTAGGCAATGAGCTAACTTGAGCTAAGCTAGATAGCTAGCTAGCTAGTTGAGCTACATTTAGTTTTGGAGCTGAATTGGGCTGCTTTGAGATATCCTTAGCATGGTGAGGTTGTCTTTAGGAGTCCTTGAGCTATCTCAAATCAATTGGAACTGTGAAGAGCTGACTGGAGTTGTATATGAGCTAGTTTCCCTTGGCCGAATTTGATTGAGCTATTTGAGCTGTTTTGGAGCTAAACGAGCTAAAGATGAGCTACCATTCCATCCCTTTACTTGTGTGGATTATATGATAGAGTAGCGCAAATTCGAATAAAGAGAAAAACAAAACAAACCAAAATAAAGAACAAATATAAAAATTCAGATTTGCTTATGGTGGTGGCATCAATAGAGGAAGCTTGAATATGTGGAGATGGCGTGATGAATTGATAGTTGTTGTTCTTATTAGTGAAGCAAATATGCCTTTAAATAGGCTACAAATGAAGAGTTCAACTTTAATTAGGAAAAGTAAAGATAATAATAAAATAAATAAACATATTTTATCTAACCTAAAAAACTAATAAATAAATAACAAATCTAATCCTAAATCATCTAAATATCTTCATAAAGAATCCTAGATTAAATTTAAGTACAAATAATCAATAAAATTATTGAAAATTCGTAATAAATAATATTTCCCGTGATAAAATCGTATAGAGATTTCTGCTCGCACATTCTTCACTAAAATGGACATAACTTGAGATCCCGATGTCGGATTGATGAATTGGAAAGATAAGAGACAGACGAATATGTTTGAAGAAGACATGTAGACTCAGAAATGCCCGGATCCCATCCGAAAATTCGATGCAAGTTGGCTGAAATTCCAGACTTATAAAACAGCTTCAACTCTTTGGCTACAATGCATCATTTTAGCCCCCCATACATGTATCATTCTCCCCCTGTTCAAAATGATTCATGCCGAAACTTAAGAGTTGTTGATCACAACCTTCAAGTCTCTTGAGATGTCTCCAGGAATGAAATATTAAAACTATGATCTATATAGAGAATTATATATTTTTTCTTTTTTCTCAACTACTAAAACAACAGTAAAAGATAATTGTTTCAAACACCTAAACCAAGGCTCTGATTACCAAATGATAGAGTAGCGCAAATTCGAATAAAGAGAAAAACAAAACAAACCAAAATAAAGAACAAATCTAAAAATTCAGATTTGCTTATGGTGGTGGCGTATCATCTTCAAGGGTTTAATAGCAGACCGGATATGAAGGTAACCGAACGTTGTTTAATCTCTTTTACTCTTGGAAGCTATTGTGATGATGTATGGTGTGACGTGGTTCCTATGAAAGTCACCCACTTGCTATTAGGAAGACCTTGGAAAAATGATCGGGGCGCTGTCCATCGAATCAATACAAATGGATACTCGGTTGTGCACCAAGGCCAGAAGCTCTCGTTTGCTACAATAGAGCCGGAAAAAGTAGATGAAGAAATAGCAAAAGCAAAAAAACAGTGTGAGAGGATAAAACAAAAATGATAGAGCAGCGCAAATTCGAATAAAGAGAAAAACAAAACAAACCAAAATAAAGAACAAATCTAAAAATTCAGATTTGCTTATGGTGGTGGCGTTAATGGAGGAAGCTTGAATATGTGGAGATGGCGTGATGAATTGATAGTTGTTGTTCTTATTAGTGAAGCAAATATGCCTTTAAATAGGCTACAAATGAAGAGTTCAACTTAAATTAGGAAAAGTAAAGATAATAATAAATAAACATATTTTATCTAACCTAAAAAACTAATAAATAAATAACAAATCTAATCCTAAATCATCTAAATATCTTCATAAAGAATCCTAGATTAAATTTAAGTACAAATAATCAATAAAATTATTGAAAATTCGTAATAAATAATATTTCCCGTGATAAAATCGTATAGAGATTTCTGCTCGCACAGTCTTCACTAAAATGGACATAACTTGAGATCCCGATGTCGGATTGATGCGTTTCAAGATGCGTTGGAAAGATAAGAGACAGACGAATATGTTTGAAGAAGACATGTAGACTCAGAAGTGCCCGGATCCCATCCGAAAATTCGATGCAAGTCGGCTGAAATTCCAGACTTATAAAACAGCTTCAACTCTTTGGCTACGATGCATCATTTTAGCCCCCCATACATGTATCATTCTTCCCCTGTTGAAAATGATTCACGCCGAATCTTAACAGTTGTTGATCACAACCTTCAAGTCTCTTGAGATGTCTCCAGGAATGAAATATTAAAACTAGGATCTATATAGAGAATTATATATTTTTTGTTTTTTCTCAACTACTAAAACAACAGTAAAAGATAATTGTTTCAAACACCTAAACCAAGGCTCTGATTACCAAATGATAGAGTAGCGCAAATTCGAATAAAGAGAAAAACAAAACAAACCAAAATAAAGAACAAATCTAAAAATTCAGATTTGCTTATGTTGGTGGCGTATCATCTTCAAGGGTTTAATAGCGGGACGGATATGAAGGTAACCGAACGTTGTTTAATCTATTTTACTCTTGGAAGCTATTGTGATGATGTATGGTGTGACGTGGTTCCTATGGAAGTCACCCACTTGCTATTAGGAAGACCTTGGAAAAATGATCGGGGCACTGTCCATCGAATCAATACAAATGGATACTCGGTTGTGCACCAAGGCCAGAAGCTCTCGTTTGCTACAATAGAGCCAGAAAAAGTAGATGAAAAATAGCAAAAGCAAAAAAATAGTGTGAGAGGATAAAACAAAAATGATAGAGTAGCGCAAATTCGAATAAAGAGAAAAACAAAACAAACCAAAATAAAGAACAAATCTAAAAATTCAGATTTGCTTATGGTGGTGGCGTCAATGGAGGAAGCTTGAATATGTGGAGATGGCGTGATGAATTGATAGTTGTTGTTCTTATTAGTGAAGCAAATATGCCTTTAAATAGGCTACAAATGAAGAGTTCAATTTAAATTAGGAAAAGTAAAGATAATAATAAAATAAATAAACATATTTTATCTAACCTAAAAAACTAATAAATAAATAACAAATCTAATCCTAAATCATCTAAATATCTTCATAAAGAATCCTAGATTAAATTTAAGTACAAATAATCAATAAAATTATTGAAAATTCGTAATAAATAATATTTCCCGTGATAAAATCGTATAGAGATTTCTGCTTGCACAGTCTTCACTAAAATGGACATAACTTGAGATCCCGATGTCGGATTGATGTGTTTCAAGATGCGTTGGAAAGCTAAGAGACAGAAGAATATGTAGACTCAGAAGTGCCCGGATCCCATCCGAAAATTCGATGCAAGTCGGCTGAAATTCCATACTTATAAAACAGCTTCAACTCTTTGGCTACAATGCATCATTTTAGCCCCCCATACATGTATCATTATATGTCCTACAAGAAGCACAAAATAATATAAGTAGGTGCAATTAAAAATGTGAATTATTACCAATGATACATAAATGACTTAAAACTTAAGTAACAATGTTGTGTGATCTAATGTATTAGAGGTCAACATGTAATACATTCCACAATTTCTTTTCTAAGATCATTTGACCTCCAAAGGCTGAAATACATTTATGAGAAAATACTTCTGATACGAGCATGAGAGGGGTCAAAATAATCATCTTGGAAAAGAAGTTGAAACTGCTTTGCAAGTCAGAAACATCAGTCAAATTGCGAAGCATTTTTGGATGGGATCCAGGCATTTATGGGTAAACATGTCTTCTTAAAACTTGTCCGGCTGTAAATTATCTTTCCAACGCATCTTGAAACGCCTCAATCGGACATCTGTATCTCAAGATACGTCTATTTTAACGAAGATGGCGTGATAAATTGATAGTTGTCCTCGGCACCCTCTTAGACGCAATTATCTAAGCAAGCAACCTCAAGCGGCTCTAACCCACCCTCCCAAACGCTTTTGTATGGGCAAGCAGGAGTGTGAAGATCCTCAACAACAAATCCCGGAGAACTTGAAAATCGATTTGCTTCTAAAACATAAGATAATGTTCTTGCAAGTTGGAACTCAAAAGAGAATTTTATTTAATCATTCAAATCTGAATTACAATGTGGGTGAAGCCTCCTTTATATAGGCCATGGAGAAGTTCTAATCCTACTAAACTTAGGAATTAAATACAATAAATAAATGCTAAAATCTAATCTCCTAATTAGATAAGTAACTTCTAATAATAAATAAATGCTAAAAATAAAATCCTAATTAAATAAATTTGATCCTGATAGATATTGCAGAATCCTATATTGATTTAAATTAAAAATAATCAAATAAAATCTTGAAAATTCGTAATTATCAAAAAATCCCGTATTAATCCCGTATAGGAATTTCTGCATGCGCTGTCTTCGCTAAAATAGACGTATCTTGAGATACAGATGTCCGATTGAGGCGTTTCAAGATGCGTTGGAAAGATAATTTACAGCCGGACAAGTTTTAAGCAAACATGTTGACCCATAAATGCCTAGATCCCATCCAAAAATGCTTCACAAGTTGACTGATGTTTCTGACTTGCAAAGCAGTTTCAACTTCTTTTCCAAGATGATTATTTTGACCCCTCTCATGCTCGTATCAACTTCCCTGGGTTGTTTAGCCTTTGAATGGGTAATAGGTCCTGGTGGCATGACTTTTGGATCTTTTGGAGGCATGCTCACATCATCCCCCCTTCTTTAAGGTGATTTGCCCCCAAATCGTCACTATCTTCAAATAAAGAGAGGTCTAAAACATTAAAGGTTGCACTCACGCTATATTCTCCTTGTAGGTCCAATTTGTAGGCATTGTCATTTACTTTCTCAACCACTTGGAAAGGACCGTCTCCTCTTGGTAGTAACTTGAATTTTCTTTGATTTGAAAATCTCTCATTTCGAAAATGAACCCAACCTAGTCTTCAACTTCAAAGGTAAGGTGCTTACGTCCCTTGTTAGCCTTTTGCTCATATTGGTGGGTTCTTCTCTCTATATTCTCTCAGATCTGTTGATGTAGCTTCTTTACAAACTCTGCCGTAGCCTTGCCATCTTTTCATCAGGCAAAGGTAAAAGATCCAAAGGAGTTGGGGGATTAAAACCATATACCACTTTAAATGGTGAGCATTTTGTTGCCGAATGAACTGATTGATTGTAGGCAAACTCCACATGTGGTAAACATTCCTCCCATGTTTTGATGTTCTTGTAGACAATGGACCTCAATAGGGTGGATAGCACTCGGTTTACTATTTCACGCTTGTTTGTTAGTTTGAGGATGACTTGTGGTGGAGAAGAGTAATTTCGTACCAATTTTGTTCCAAAGTGTTCTCCAAAAATGACTCAAGAATTTGACATCTCGATCTAAAATGATAGTTCTTGGAATTCCATGTAGTCTTACTACCTCTTTGAAGAATAGGTTGGCCACAAGTGTTGCGTCGTCGGTCTTATGGCATGGAATGAAATGGGCCATCTTGGAGAATCGATCCACTATCACAAAAATGGAGTCCCGTCCTATCTTGGTCTTTGGTAATCCAAGCACAAAATCCATTGAAATGTCCACCCACGGTTCGGTTGGAATAGGTAGAGGCATGTACAATCCATGAGGCGTGACTCTTGATTTTGCCTTTTTGAAAACAATGCATTGTTCACACATTCTTTCAACGTCCCGTTTCATCTTTGGCAAGAAGAAATGTTCCATCAAGGTGTTCAATGTTTTGCTTATTACGAAATGCCCCATCAAGCCTCCTTCATGTGCTTCTTTCATTAATACCCTCTGAATGGATCCTTGGGGAATGCATATTTGTCCTTCCTTCAAGAGGTATCCGTCTTGCTTGTGTACTTTCCAACTGCGAACTTGTCACAAGATTCATACATTTTCTCGAAAATCATGATTAGTAGCATAGAGATCCTTGATGAAAGAAAAACCAAGAATTTTGGAACCTAAAGAGCTAAGAAGTACATACCTCAACCACGACGTTATCTTTACCTTTCTTATAATGAATGACATAAGGAAAAGATTCAAGAAATTCCACCCACTTTGCGTGTCACTTGTTAAGCTTTATTCTGTCCTCGATATGCTTCAAGACCTCGTGATCAGAAGGGATAACAAACTCCTTAGGCCATAAGTAATGTTGCCATGTTTCAAGGGCTCAGATAAGTGCATACATTTCTTTATCATAGGTTGGATAATTCAAAGTAGCACCTTTGAGTTTTTCCCTGAAATAGGCATTAAGGCGCCCTTCTTTAGTCAAAATAGCACCTATCCCGATTTCGGACGCATCACACTCCATTTCAAAAGTTTTATCAAAGTTTGGTAATGCTAATAGGGGCGCTTCAGTTAAACATATCTTCACTTCCACAAATGCCTCTTCTTGTTCTTTACCTCATTCAAAGTTGGAATTCTTTTTAATGATCCCTGTTAAAGGGGAGGTAATAGAACTGAAATTGGCCACAAACCGCCTATAAAAACTTGCCAATCCATGGAAGCTTCTTACTTGACTGACATTGGTGGGTCTCGGCCATTCTTGTATTGCCTTGATTTTCTTGGGATCTACCTGCAAACCTTGTGAACTTACAATAAATCCTAAGAAAGAAAGTTCGTTAGTGCAGAAAACGCATTTGTTAAGATTGGCATACAATTGCTCATCTCTTAAGGTTTTAAGAACAAGCCTGAGATAGTAGTCATGATCTTCCATGGTGTGGCTGTAAGTTAAGATATCATCAAAATAAACAATGCAGAACTTACCGATATAGGGGCGTAAGACGTGGTTCATCAACCTCATGAATGTGCTAGGCGCATTGGTTAAACCGAATGGCATAACCATCCACTCGTACAAACCTTGTTTTGTCTTGAATGTTGTTTTCCACTCATCCCCCTCTCATACAAATTTGGTGATAGCCACTCTGAAGATCAATTTTTGAGAAAATCCACACACATCCTTCACATTCTATCCTTCACGGTATAGGATGCCTGTATTTGATGGTGATTTAATTTATGGCACGACAATCCACACACATCCTTCACGTTCTATCCTTCTTTGGAACTAACAAAACTTGTACTACAAATGGACTCAAACTTTCTTGAATGTATCCTTTCTCCAGAAGTTCTTCAATCTGCCTTTGAAGTTCTTTTGTCTCTTCCGGGTTGCTCCTGCGGGCCGGTCGATTAGGAATGGTTGCTTCTGGCATGAAATCAATCTGGTGTTCAATCCCTTTAATTGGTGGTAAACCACTAGGGATTTCTTCAAAAAAAAACATCTCTAATATCCTGCAAAAGAATGGAAATGGAGGAAGGCAAGCCTTCAGATGGATTAGTGTTAAAATAGCTCTCCTTGTACATGAGTACAAGTAAAGTTGGCCGTGCAGATAGGTGTTTTCTGAGATCTCTTTCAAGAGCATAAATGTTCGTTTTTTTGGCGTTTCTTTTGTTGGATTCTTCCTTCATGATTTCCATGCTTTTATTTAATGCAACTTGGTCTGCTTTCACTTGGCTTGGTGTAAAAGGTGCCAAGATCATCTTCTTGCCTTCAAAAACAAAAGAGTATCCGTTTGTGAAACCATCATGGGTGGCCCTTTTATCGTACTGCCACGGACGACCAAACAATAGGTGACTTGAATGCATGGGAACCATATCGCATAACACTTCGTCTTTGTATCGTCCTATGGTGAATGGAACCCGAACTTGCTTTGTGACTTTCATTTCTCCTCCATCATTTATCCATTGAAGCTTGTAGGGATTCGGGTGTTTTGAAGTCTTCAATCCAAGCTTTTCAATCATTAAGGTGTTGGCTACATTTGTACAACTTCCTCCATCAATGATCACACTACAAACTTTACCATTTACATGGCAACGAGTGTGAAAGATGTTCTCACGCTAGTTGTCTTCCATTGACTGAATGTTTAAGGTCCTTTTAACTATGAGAACCTGCCCTGAAGTAGATGGAAGATCACAAGAAACTGGTGACATTGCTAGAAAGAAAACAAAAGTAAATTAAACCTCACCAAACATACACAAAGCCTCACGGTCTCTCCAAGGAAAATTAAATGTCACTCAATCACTCAACACACGTGTTTCACTCTTGGGAATATGTTTTTGGCTTTTGTAATTCCTCTTCTGATCTCACACACTCTTTATGCCTTTTTCCACTCGAATCTCTCGACACAAGTTCTTAATAGAACTAATCAAACCTATCAAAACTTCAAATACTTGTTGTCGTTTGGGCTGAAATTAAGGTTAGGCTAAGAAATAAAGAGAAGTGAAGGAAATGAAATGAAAAGAAAGAAAATAAAAATGGTAAGAAAGTAGGAATGAAATGAAATAAGAAAAACCCTTCTTTAAGGTGATTTGCCCCCAAATCGTCACTATCTTCAAATAAAGAGAGGTCTAAAACATTAAAGGTTGCACTCACGCTATATTCTCCTTGTAGGTCCAATTTATAGGCGTTGTCATTTACTTTCTCAACCACTTGGAAAGGACCGTCTCCTCTTGGTAGTAACTTGGATTTTCTTTGATTTGAAAATCTCTCATTTTGAAAATGAACCCAAACCTAGTCTTCAACTTCAAAGGTAAGGTGCTTACGTCCCTTGTTAGCCTTTTGCTCATATTGGTGGGTTCTTCTCTCTATATTCTCTCGGATCTGTTGATGTAGCTTCTTTACAAACTCTGCCGTAGCCTTGCCATCTTTTCATGAGGCAAAGGTAAAAGATCCAAAGGAGTTATGGGATTAAAACCATATACCACTTTAAATGGCGAGCATTTTGTTGCCGAATGAACTGATCGATTGTAGGCAAACTCCACATGTGGTAAACATTCCTCCCATATTTTGATGTTCTTCTAGACAATGGACCTCAATAGGGTGGATAGCACTCGGTTTACTACTTCTGTTTGTCCGTTAGTTTGAGGATGACTTGTGGTGGAGAAGAGTAATTTCGTACCAATTTTGTTCCAAAGTGTTCTCCAAAAATGACTCAAGAATTTGACATCTCGATCTAAAATGATAGTTCTTGGAATTCCATGTAGTCTCACTACCTCTTTGAAGAATAGGATGGCCACAAGTGTTGCGTCGTCGGTCTTATGGCATGGAATGAAATGGGCCATCTTGGAGAATCGATCCACTATCACAAAAATGGAGTCCCGTCTTATCTTGGTCTTTGGTAATCCAAGCACAAAATCCATTGAAATGTCCACCCACGGTTCGGTTGGAATAGGTAGAGGCATGTACAATCCATGAGGCGTGACTCTTGATTTTGCCTTTTTGAAAACAATGCATTGTTCACACATTCTTTCAACGTCCCGTTTCATCTTTGGCCAGAAGAAATGTTCCATCAAGGTGTTCAATGTTTTGCTTATTACGAAATGCCCCCATCAAGCCTCCTTTATGTGCTTCTTTCATTAATACCCTCCGAATGGATCCTTGGGGAATGCATATTTGTCCTTCCTTCAAGAGGTATCCGTCTTGCTTGTGTACTTTCCAACTACGAACTTATCACAAGATTCATACCTTTTCTCAAAAATCATGATTAGTAGCATAGAGATCCTTGATGAAAGAAAAACCAAGAATTTTGGAACCTAAAGAGCTAAGAAGTACATACCTCAGCCACGACGTTATCTTTACCTTTCTTATAATGAATGACATAAGGAAAAGATTCAAGAAATTCCACCCACTTTGCGTGTCACTTGTTAAGCTTATGCTGTCCTCGATATGTTTCAAGACCTCGTGATCAGAATGGATAACAAACTCCTTAGGCCATAAGTAATGTTGCCATGTTTCAAGGGCTCGGATAAGTGCATACATTTCTTTATCATAGGTTGGATAATTCAAAGTAGCACCTTTGAGTTTTTTGCTGAAATAGGCATTAAGGCGCCCTTCTTTAGTTAAAATAGCACCTATCCCAATTTCGGACGCATCACACTCCATTTCAAAAGTTTCATCAAAGTTTGGTAATGCTAATAGGGGTGCTTCAGTTAAACATCTCTTCACTTCCACAAATGCCTCTTATTGTTCTTTACCCCATTCAAAGTTGGAATTCTTTTTAATGATCCTTGTTAAGGGGGAGGTAATAGAACTGAAATTGGCCACAAACCGCCTATAAAAAACTTGCCAATCCATGGAAGCTTCTTACTTGACTGGCATTGGTGGGTCTCGGCCATTCTTGTATTGCCTTGATTTTCTTGGGATCTACCTGCAAACCTTGTGAACTTACAATAAATCCTAAGAAAGAAAGTTTGTTAGTGCAGAAAACACATTTGTTAAGATTGGCATACAATTGCTCATCTCTTAAGGTTTTAAGAACAAGCCTGAGATGGTAGTCATGATCTTCCATGGTGTGGCTGTAAGTTAAGATATCATCAAAATAAACAAAGCAGAACTTACCGATATAGGGGCGTAAGACGTGGTTCATCAACCTCATGAATGTGCTAGGCGCATTGGTTAAACCGAATGGCATAACCATCCACTCGTACAAACCTTGTTTTGTCTTGAATGTTGTTTTCCACTCGTCCCCTTCTCTCATACAAATTTGGTGATAGCCACTCCGAAGTTCAATTTTTGAGAAAATGTTGGCTCCACTGAGTTCATCTAGCATATATCATCAAGTCGCGGTATAGGATGCCTGTATTTGATGGTGATTTGATTTATGGCACTACAATCCACACACATCCTTCACGTTCCATCCTTCTTTGGAACTAACAAAACTTGTACTACAAATGGACTCAAACTTTCCTGAATGTATCCTTTCTCCATAAGTTCTCCAATCTGCCTTTGGAGTTCTTTTATCTCTTTCGGGCTGCTCCTGTGGGCCGGTCGATTAGGAATGGTTGCTCCTGGCATGAAATCAATCTGGTGTTCAATCCTTCTAATTGGTGGTAAACCACTAGGGATTTCTTCCGGAAAAAACATCTCAATATCCTGCAAAAGAATGGAAATGGAGGAAGGCAAGCCTTCAGATGGATTAGTCTTAAAATAGCTCTCCTTGTACATGAGTACAAGTAAAGTTGGCTGTGCAGATAGGTGTTTTCTGAGATCTCTTTCACGAGCATAAATGTTCATTTTTTGGCGTTTCTTTTGTTGGATTCTTCCTTCATGATTTCCATGCTTTTATTTAATGCAACTTGGCCTGCTTGCACTTGGCTTGGTGTAAGAGGTACCAAGGTCATCTTCTTGCCTTTAAAAACAAAAGAGTATCCGTTTGTGAAACCATCATGGGTGGCCCTTTTATCGAACTGCCACGGACGACCAAACAATAGGTGACTTGAATTCATGGGAACCATATCGCATAACACTTCGTCTTTGTATCGTCCTATGGTGAATGGAACCCGAACTTGCTTTGTGACTTTCATTTCTCCTCCATCATTTATGCATTGAAGCTTGTAGGGATTCGGGTGTTTTTAAGTCTTCAATCCAAGCTTTTCAATCATTAAGGTGTTGGCTACATTTGTACAACTTCCTCCATCAATGATCACACTACAAACTTTACCATTTACATGGCAACGAGTGTGAAAGATGTTCTCACGCTAGTTGTCTTCCATTGACTGAATGTTTAAGGTCCTTTTAACTATGAGAACCTGCCCTAAAGTAGATGGAAGATCACAAGAAACTGGTGACATTGCTAGAAAGAAAACAAAAGTAAATTAAACCTCACCAAACACACACAAAGCCTCACGGTCTCTCCAAGGAAAATTAAATGTCACTCAATCACTCAACACACGTGTTTCACTCTTGGGAATATGTTTTTGGCTTTTGTAATTCCCCTTCTGATCTCACACACTCTTTATGCCTTTTTCCACTTGAATCTCTCGACACAAGTTCTTAATAGAACTAATCAAACCTATCAAAACTTCAAATACTTGTTGTCGTTTGGGCTGAAATTAAGGTTAGGCTAAGAAATAAAGAGAAGTGAAGGAAATGAAATGAAAAGAAAGAAAATAAAAATGGTAAGAAAGTAGGAATGGAAATGAAATAAGAAAAAGTAAAACAACGTACCACAAGAACTTACTCACAAACTGATCGTGAACAATCAAACTTGAGGAACTTCTCAGAGTTGGATGTTTGCTGATTTGTTTGTTCTACCACCTTTGTGTTTTGTTTATGGTTTTTGTTTCTCTTCTCCTTTTTTGTACTATTTGAATTCTTTAAGAAATGAAGAAAGAATTCTTTTTTCTTTTCTATCCTTTTTATAAGAATAATAACGAAATGAATCACAAATGGTAGGCTTACTTGATTCTCCCTTTGCTCTGATTACCATATGATACGCTCCAACTCTCCAAATGGCTTTGTTGAGAGAAGCTTTGATTGTCCCTATCTTGAATGCCAACAAGCCTTGTAACCGTATGCTTTAGGGATGAAATGATGAAGGAAAGATAGTGGATAGGTAGGGTGCAGAATAGTTTAGGGTAGTGTATGAAGGGAAATGATAAGGAAGGAAATGGAAGTGTTTAAGGCAGATTCGGATATGGTGATGGAATTGGTGAAAGAAAGTGATGGAATGAAATGGAAGATGATGATAGTATTCAAAGGATTCAAAAGAAGAACCTATGTTATAAGAACATAGACCCAATCCTTAGGAGAATATCTTTGAGGGTGACAGATGACTTAGACCTGTTGGTTATAAAGAACATAAAACCTGAAGTATGGTGGAAAGGAAGTGACGCCACAAGCAATGAAGCTTGATAAGTCGGATAGTTCTAAAAAGAACAAGTTTGAGAGATAAACTCACAAAGATAATTTTATATAATTCAAAGGTGTGATTACAAATGAAATAATCAGCCCTATTTACAGTTTTCTAAGGGCTGGCCGAATGGTCACAATACAATGATGAAAAGTTGGCCGAAAAGGCATGTATAGGGGTGGTGTTGGTTCGGTTAGGGGCTTGTGCCTCCCTCCAAGCAATTGCCTCACATTCTTCCCTCTAAATATTGGCGCCAAGCATGTTCCCTCCAAGTCTGGTCAGTTGTGTCCATTGGGGAGGGACATGTCCCTTCAAATGTTGAACTGGGAGTGGTAGCTTGAGCTGAGATGAGCTCCTCGAGCTAGGCATGAGGGACTTGAGCTATGCTAGCTAGCTAGTTGAGCTACACTTAGTTTAGGAGCTGAATTGAGCTGCTTTGAGATATTCTTAGCTAGGTGAGCTTGTCTTTAGGAGTCCTTGAGCTATCTCGAATCAATTAGAACTGTTAAGAGCTGATTGGAGCTGTTTATGAGCTAGTTTCCCTTGGCCAAATTTGAGTGAGCTGCTTGAACTATTTTGGAGTTGAACGAGCTAAAGATAAGCTACCATTGCATCCCTTTTCTTGTGTGGATTATATGTCCTACAAGAAGCAAAAAATAATATAAGTAGATGCAATTAAATATGTGAATGGTTACCAATGATAAATAAATGACTTAAAACTTAAGTAACAATGTGGTGTGATCTAATGTATTACATGTCAACATGTAATACATTACACAATTTCTTTTCTAGGATCATTTGACCTCCAAAGGCTGAAATACATTTATGAGAAAATACTTCCCTTAGTCATTTAGCCTTTGAACGGGTAATAGGTCCTAGTGGCATGACTTCTGGACCTTTTGGAGGCGTGCTCACATCAACTTTATAGATCCTTCAAGTTCTTCTTGTTGAATCAAAACCTTGATATCTTTGGTTCTAGTTCTACTTAACTATTGGGTCAAGATCCTTATTTTGTTTAGAGACCGTTATAGGGTTTAGGTCACACTTTTTAGTGTTGGTTCAATTCTCAAGTCCTAAACTACTTTTCATCTTCCATCATCCAATTCTACCACCACCATTGAACACATTAACCTTCCAAAATTCCAAAAATTTTTTATTCTCATCACTTTCTATATCGTTACACACCACCACCCTTTAAGCCATCCAAACCATTGCAAGTTTTACAACACAAAGTTACTTCATTTATGATCAGGTAAATCAAGCATCTCGGTAAATTCCAAGACGAGATCACATCATATGGTAATAAGAGCTTTAGGCTAAATCAAGCAAGCCTTTGTGTTTTGCTGTTAATAAAAAAAAAAATAGAAAAAAAAGAATTATTGTGAAAAAGAGATTAAAAAAAGAGAAAGAAAATCGATAACAAGGGTTGATACATTTTTTCCTTGTTTCAGAATTGTTATTTCTTCGTTTCAATATTCTAACTTTGAACCATACGCCTTTTCTTCTAAGCCTACCTTATACACTATATCTTTCCAAACCTTAACATTTATTTTTGCAGCCAATTTAGTAAGTATTTTGGAGGATTTTGAGAAGTTCGATTCAAAAACTTTTGAGATAAAAAAGCGGTAAAAGGCACGAGAGTGTGAGTACATCTGAGGGTAAAAGCCGAAGAGAATGGGTGAATTTTTTTTATTTATTTTTCCTCTTTCTTTTCCTTTTGGAGTGAACTGGGAGCCATGAACGCGGATAAAAATATAGGGGAGTCTAATGAAGGACCAATAGGAGGAATCTTGAGACTACAATTTCAAGCACTTGTTCAAGAATTGGGACAACTTATGGATCAAAAACTCGAGTCCATACATGAGCGGATTGACGGCCTTAAAGAGATATATGTGGGAGCCCCAATCGTTCTAGCACAAGGTAACCAAGGACAAGGCATCCAAGAAGAGGAGATTGAGCAGATTGTGACGCAATTATCTAAGCAAGCAACCTCAAGCGGCTCTAACCCACCCTCCTAGATGCAATTACCTAGGCAAGCAAGAGTGTGAAGATGATCTCCCTCACAAGAACTCGATGATCTTATGTTGAAGATGGCTTCTAGACAAGTTTACCGAACACTTGCAAACTCAAAGAATACTAAAATCTCCAAAGAGAACTTTTTACTAATCAATGAAATATGAATTACAATGTGGGTGAAGCCTCCTTTATATAGGCCATGGAGAAATTTTAATCCTACAAAACTTAGGAATTAAATACAATAAATAAATGTTAAAATCTAATCTCCTAATTAGATAAGTAACTTTTAATAATAAGTAAATGCTAAAAATAAAATCTTAATTAAATAAATCTGATCCCAATAGATATTGCAGAATTATATGTTGATTTAAATTACAAATAATGATAGAGTAGCGCAAATTCGAATAAAGAGAAAAACAAAACAAACCAAAATAAGAACAAATCTAAAAATCCAGATTTGCTTATGGTGGTGGCGTCAATGGAGGAAGCTTGAATATGTGGAGATGGCGTGATGAATTGATAGTTGTTGTATTGTCCTCAGCACCCTCTTAGACGCAATTATCTAAGCAAGCAACCTCAAGGGGCTCTAACCCACCCTCCTAGATGCAATTACCTAGGCAAGCAAGAGTGTGAAGATGATCTCCCTAACAAGAACTCGATGATCTTTTGTTGAAGATGGCTTCCAGACAAGTTTATCGAACACTTGCAAACTCAAAGAATACTAAAATCTCCAAAGAGAACTTTTTATTAATCAATGAAATCTGAATTACAATGTGGGTGAAGCCTCCTTTATATAGGCCATGGAGAAGTTTTAATCCTACTAAACTTAGAAATTAAATACAATAAATAAATGCTAAAATCTAATCTTCTAATTAGATAAGTAACTTCTAATAATAAATAAATGCTAAAAATAAAATCCTAGTCAAATAAATTTGATCCTAATAGGTATTGCAGAATCCTATATTGATTTAAATTAAAAATAATCAAATAAAATCTTGAAAATTCGTAATTATCCAAAAATCCCGTATTAATCCCGTATAGGAATTTCTGCATGCGCTGTTGTCTTCGCTAAAATAGACGTATCTTGAGATCCAGATGTCCGATTGATGCGTTTCAAGATGCGTTGAAAAACTAATTTGCAGCCGGACAAGTTTTAAGAAGACATGTTGACCCATAAATGCCTGGATCCCATCCAAAAATTCGTCGCAAGTTAGCTGACTTTCTAGACTTCACAAACAGATTCAGTTTCTTGTCCAAGATGCATCGTTTTTGACCTCCTATGTGTGCATTGTTTTGGCCATTATTGTTTGCATCGAACAAATTCAGCTTTTTGTCCTAGATGCAATTACCTAGGCAAGCAAGAGTGTGAAGATGATCTCCCTCACAAGAACTCGATGATCTTGTGTTAAAGATGGCTTCTAGACAAGTTTATCGAACACTTGCAAACTCAAAGAATACTAAAATCTCCAAAGAGAACTTTTTATTAATCAATGAAATCTGAATTACAATGTGGGTGAAGCCTCCTTTATATAGGCCATGGAGAAGTTTTAATCCTACTAAACTTAGGAATTAAATACAATAAATAAATGCTAAAATCTAATCTCCTAATTAGATAAGTAACTTCTAATAATAAATAAATGCTAAAAATAAAATCCTAGTCAAATAAATCTGATCCTAATAGATATTAAAATCCTATTGATTTAAATTATAAATAATCAAATAAAATCTTGAAAAGATCCAAAAATCCCGATTGAATTTCTGCATTTCAAGATCGCTAAAAAGACTAATTTGAGATCCAGATGGACATTGAGGCGTTTTTGTTGAAAAGCTAACATGACAAGTTTTAAGAAGACATGTTGACAGATAAATGCCTGGATCCCATCCAAAAAATTCATCGCAAGTTAGCTGACTTTCAAGACTTTACAAACAGATTCAGTTTCTTGTCCAAGATGCATCGTTTTTGACCTCCTATGCGTGCATTGTTTTGGCCATTATTGTTTGCATCGAACAAATTCATCTTTTTGTCCTAGATGCAATTACCTAGGCAAGCAAGAGTGTGAAGATGATCTCCCTCACAACAACTCGATGATCTTGTGTTGAAGATGGCTTCTAGACAAGTTTATCGAACACTTGCAAACTCAAAGAATACTAAAATCTCCAAAGAGAACTTTTTATTAATCAATGAAATCTGAATTACAATGTGGGTGAAGCCTCTTTTATATAGGCCATGGAGAAGTTTTAATCCTACTAAACTTTTAAATACAATAAATAAACTAAAAAACTAATTAGAGGAGTAACTTCTAATAATAAATAAATGCTAAAAATAAAATCTAAATCTCCTAATTAGATAATTGATTTAAATTACAAATAATAAATAAATGCTGAAAAAATAAAATCCAAAAAGTCAAATAAAATCTTGAGATCCTAAAATAGATGTATCTTGAGATCCAGATGTCCGATTGAGGCGTTTCAAGATGCGTTGAAAAGCTAATTTGCAGCCGGACAAGTTTTAAGAAGACATGTTGACCAATAAATGCCTGGATCCCATCCAAAATTCGTCGCAAGTTAGCTGACTTTCCAGACTTCACAAACAGATTCAGTTTCTTGTCCAAGATGCATCGTTTTTAACCTCCTATGCATGCATTGTTTTGGCCATTATTGTTTGCATCAAACAAATTCACCTTTTTGTCCTAGATGCAATTACCTAGGCAAGCAAGAGTGTGAAGATGATCTCCCTCACAAGAACTCGATGATCTTGTGTTGAAGATGGCTTCTAGACAAGTTTATCGAACACTTGCAAACTCAAAGAATACTAAAATCTCCAAAGAGAACTTTTTATTAATCAATGAAATCTGAATTACAATGTCGGTGAAGCCTCCTTTATATAGGCCATGGAGAAGTTTTAATCCTACTAAACTTAGGAATTAAATACAATAAATAAATGCTAAAATTTAATCTCCTAATTAGATAAGTAACTTCTAATAATAAATAAGTGCTAAAAATAAAATCCTAGTCAAATAAATCTGATCCTAATAGATATTGCAGAATCCTATATTGATTTAAATTACAAATAATCAAATAAAATCTTGAAAATTCGTAATTATCCAAAAATCCCGTATTAATCCCGTATAGGAATTTCTGCATGCGCTGTATTCGCTAAAATAGACGTATCTTGAGATCCAGATGTCCGATTGAGGCGTTTCAAGATGCGTTGAAAAGCTAATTTGCAGCCGGACAAGTTTTAAGAAGACATGTTGACCCATAAATGCCTGGATCTCATCCAAAATTCGTCGCAAGTTAGCTGACTTTCCAGACTTCACAAACAGATTCAGTTTCTTGTCCAAGATGCATCGTTTTTGACCTCCTATGCATGCATTGTTTTGGCCATTATTGTTTGCATCAAACAAATTCAGCTTTTTGTCCTAGATGCAATTACCTAGGCAAGCAAGAGTGTGAAGATGATCTCCCTCACAAGAACTCGATGATCTTGTGTTGAAGATGGCTTCTAGACAAGTTTATCGAACACTTGCAAACTCAAAGAATACTAAAATCTCCAAAGAGAACTTTTTATTAATCAATGAAATCTGAATTACAATGTGGGTGAAGCCTCCTTTATATAGGCCATTGAGAAGTTTTAATCCTACTAAACTTAGGAATTAAATACAATAAATAAATGCTAAAATCTAATCTCCTAATTAGATAAGTAACATCTAATAATAAATAAATGCTAAAAATAAAATCCTAGTCAAATAAATCTGATCCTAATAGATATTGCAGAATCCTATATTGATTTAAATTACAAATAATCAAATAAAATCTTGAAAATTCGTAATTATCCAAAAATCCCGTATAGGTATTTCTGCATGCGCTGTCTTCGCTAAAATAGACGTATCCTGAGATCCAGATGTCCGATTGAGGCGTTTCAAGATGCGTTGAAAAGCTAATTTGCAGCCGGACAAGTTTTAAGAAGACTTGTTGACCCATAAATGCCTGGATCCTATCCGAAAATTCGTCGCAATTTAGCTGACTTTCCAGACTTCACAAACAGATTCAGTTTCTTGTCCAAGGTGCATCGTTTTTGACCTCCTATGCGTGCATTGTTTTGGCCATTATTGTTTGCATCGAACAAATTCAGCTTTTTGTCCTAGATGCAATTACCTAGGCAAGCAAGCGTGTGAAGATGATCTCCCTCACAAGAACTCGATGATCTTATGTTGAAGATGGCTTCTAGACAAGTTTATCGAACACTTGCAAACTCAAAGAATACTAAAATCTCCAAAGAGAACTATTTATTAATCAATGAAATCTGAATTACAATGTGGGTGAAGCCTCCTTTATATAGGCCATGGAGAAGTTTTAATCCTACTAAACTTAGGAATTAAATACAATAAATAAATGCTAAAATCTAATCTCCTAATTAGATAAGTAACTTCTAATAATAAATAAATGCTAAAAATAAAATCCTAGTCAAATAAATCTGATCCTAATAGATATTGCAAAATCCTATATTGATTTAAATTACAAATAATCAAATAAAATCTTGAAAATTCGTAATTATCCAAAAATCCCGTATTAATCCCGTATAGGAATTTCTGCATGCGCTGTCTTCGCTAAAATAGACGTATCTTGAGATCCAGATGTCCGATTGAGGCGTTTCAGGATGCGTTGAAAAGCTAATTTGCAGCCGGACAAGTTTTAAGAAGACATATGAAGGATTAGATGATAAGAAATAAGAATATAAATAAAAAGATGAGAAAAGATTAAGAAGAAGATAGGTAAAACAAATCTGGAAATTCCAGCTTTGTTTATGGAATTATGGAAGATGGTGTGAAGGTTGAAGATGAAGATGGCTTGTGAATTGTTGTTGTTGTTTTGTCCTCGGCACCCTCTTAGACGCAATTATCTAAGAAGCAACCTCAAGCTGCTCTAACTCACCCTCCTAGACGCGATTATCTAGGCAAGCAAGAGTGTGAAGATGATCTTCCTCATAAGAACTCGTCGAACTTATGTTGAAGAAGACTTCGAAGGCACAAGTAATCAGCACTTGCAAAAACAAACTCACTAAATATTTCATAAATCAAAGAAAATCTGTCTTACAATGATGGAGGCTTCATCCTTTTATAGGTGAAGGATAGACAAAGTAATTTAACTTCTACTAAAACAAGGAAAACCTAATCTAATTAATAATAATAATAATAAAATAACAGCCTTTAAACTCCTTGTGCTTGTGTGGCAAGGGATAGGGTGATAAGGCAAGTTATAAGCTGATAAGGGCTGGTTACTTGAGCAGCAAGTAAACTTGATGAAGGCTGATTTGCTTGGGTATCAAGTAATGGGCTGATAAGAGCTATTTTGATTGGGCAGCAAGTAAAAGTTGATAGGGACTTTATTTGGACGAATTTAAGGGTATTTGGGCTGGTTTAGATGATAAGAAATTGGTTCTTGGGCAAGGAGGCATGTGTGGGCTGTTTAAAAAGCTAACTAGGCCTAAAAACACTTGTAAATCCTAATTTGGGCTAAAAATAAAAATCTGACCCAATCTTTTATAGTAACAAGTATTGGGTTTAATTACAATAAAAAGGGCTAATTAATGGACATCTAAAGGCTCATGGATATCCATCTCCAAAGGTGCAGCAAGTTGAGTTTTTGTGACCCAATTATTCTTGAAGGATGTTAAGTGTGGACTTCCTTCAAGAAATTCTTCTTTCTTCATGGCAGCTTGTAATCCTTGGCTCACGAATACTTGGACGGTCGAATTTAGCTTGTCCTTGATTAGCTTAGACTTGGCTCGGGTTATTGGGCCAAGTGGAAAAGTAAGTCCATCTTGTCTTTGGAATTGCCTTGTGGTACATGTATCATCCCCTCCCTCCTCAAAAGGATTCGTCCACGAATCTAAAACATCAAAGGGAGAAAGATCAGAAACATTAAAAGTTGTACTCACATTATACTCACCTGGTAGATCAATTCGGTATGCATTGTTGTTGATCCTTTCAAGGACTTGGAATGGTCCATCTCCTCGTGGATCCAATTTGGATTTCCTATGGTTCGGAAATCTTTCTTTACGCATGTGCAACCAAACCCAATCTCCTGGTTCAAAGACAACTTGGCGTCGGCCTTTGTTGACTTTGGCAGCAATATTTTCATATATTTTCTCCATTCTTTTCTTTGCCTTAGTGTGAATGGATTTAACTAACTCAGCTTTCTTTTCGCCATCTAAGCTGCTAATATTATTAATAGGTAAAGGAACAAGGTCTAATGTAGTTAAGGGGTTAAAACCATAAACTACTTCAAATGGAGAATAACCGGTGGATGAATGAATAGAACGGTTGTAGGCAAACTCTACAAAAGGTAGAGATTCTTCCCAAGTTTTTGTGTTCTTACCGACAACAGTTCTGAGTAATGCACCTAAGATCCGATTTGTTACCTCGGTTTGTCCATCCGTCTGTGGGTGACAAGTAGTAGAATAAAGAAGTTTGGTACCTATCTTTCCCCACAAAACCTTCCAAAAATGGCTTATGAACTTTACATCTCTATCGGAAACGATGGTGCGTGGAATTCCATGAAGTCGTACTACTTCTCTAAAGAAGAGATCAGCTACATGTGTTGCATCATCCGTTTTATGGCATGGTATGAAGTGAGCCATCTTTGAAAACTTGTCGACCACAACAAAAATACTATCTCGACCCTTTTTGGTACGAGGTAATCCAAGAATAAAGTCCATAGATAAATCGACCCAAGGGAAAGAAGGGATAGGAAGGGGTGTATATAAACCGTTAGGACTTACCTTGGATTTTGCTTGTTTACATACGATGCAAGATGCGCATACCTTTTCCACGATTTTTCTCATATGTGGCCAAAAAAATGCTCCATTACCATGTCTAATGTTTTGGAGATGCCAAAGTGCCCCATTAAGCCTCCGGAGTGTGATTCATGGACTAGCAATTCTCTAATGGAGCCTTGTGGTATACACAACCTGTTTATTCGGAAAAGAAACCCATCTACAAGATAAAACTTGTTAAAAGCACCTTTTAAACAATGAGTATAAATTTCCTTGAAATCTGGATCATTAGGATACAATTTGATGTTCAATTCCTCTTAAGGGTGGCAAACCGTCAGGTGGATCACCTAAAGCATCATTGAAGTCCTGCAAAAGAGAAATAAACACACTAGGCAAACTTTTGTTATTGTTAGTGATAGAAAAAAATTGTTCCCTAAAGTGGATGAGGATGCAAGGCTGTTTAAGGAAGGGGCCTTGCCTCACTTCTTTTTCTCTCGCATAAATTTTTTGAGACACTCTTTTTTTCTCACATTTAGGATCACTCACCACCCCTGGGCCTATACTTATTTGGCTTTTATCACTACTGGCCTCTTTTGTATTTGCCTTTTGTTTTTCATTCTTTTTTTATTTTTCATCTTTTTTATTCCCATCTCCTCACAAAACTTCTTCCTCCGCATCTGATCTTTGTACACCTCTTTTGGATTGAATGGAGCCAAGGTATACAAAGGAATACTTATTTAACTTACCATGGTGAGTCACATCACGATCATACTGCCACAGTCGTCCTAAAAGTAAGTGAGATGCTTGCATAGGGATAACATCACACCAAACGTCATCACAATATTTACCCATAGTAAAAGTGATTAAGGCACGTTTGTTTACCTTTAATTCTGACCCTTCATGAAGCCATTGGAGATAATATGGCTTTGGATGGCGTTGACAAGGTAGGTCAAGTGCATCAACTAGATAGCTGCTCACCACATTCGCACAACTTCCGCTATCAATGATGACAGAATATAGTTTGCCTCTGATCAAACATCTTGTGTGGAAAATATTTGTTCTTTGCATCTCTGTATCATCGATTGCTTGGATATTAAGTGAACGTTGAATCACCAAGCTTTTAGGATCAGGTTCATCGCTGGAGTAACCACCTGCGATGAATTCATTATCGGAAAATTCCTCCTCCGACTCGGATGAGTAGCTCCCATCTTCTCGAATAAGAAAGAGTCTTGTATTTGGGCAGTCTCTTTTATAGTGTCCATGACCGTTGCACTTGAAGCATACAATCTCCCGAGTTTGTTTGAGTGTTTGTGTGTTTTCCGCCAACATGGGGGTTTTTGTCTTGGTTTTGTCCAGTGACTTGGATGTTTCAATTTTCTGCTTTGGTCTACTTGAGTCGAGCAAAGGTTTAGAAGAATTAGAATGAGATAAAGGTTGAGTGATACCTTTGTCATAGTGATAATTCTTTTATCAATATCGTTGTCGATCTTTGATGCGTTTTTCAATTGTCATGGCGAATTGGAATGCCTATTGAAGGGTGTAGTAGGTTTTGAGTTCAAGTACCTCAAGAATGTTGTCATTGAGTCCGACAACAAACCTAGTCATTGTATCCTCTTCATCCTCTTGGATATCGGCTCTTTGCATCAATGATTCTATCTCTTTGAGATACTCATCAACAGTCCTGTAGCCTTGTCGGATTCCTTGTAACTTTTGTTTGATCTCTCACCGATATAATGGGGGAACAAATCGTTCTCGCATGACTTCTTTAAGTTCTCCCCATGAGGTTATCTTGGCTTCTCCATTGAGACGCCGATTGCGAACCAATTGGGACCACCAAATGGATGCGTATTCAGTGAATTCGAGAGTCAACAGTGGAACTTGATCCTCTTCGGGGCATTGATAATACTCGAATAGAAGATCAACTCGATTTTCCCAGTCACAATAAGCATCAGGGTCATACCTTCCTTGAAAAGGTGGCACAGTGATTTTTGGTTTGGCTAAGGTGTTTGTTACTCGTCTCGGCTCTATGCGAGGATTGTGCCCATGCATGGGGTTTTGGCGTCTATTCTGAATGGGAACAAGATTTGGACGCCTAGGCTCTTCAGTATCGCTTGCAATTGCAGTGGTTTCTAATCTCCCAATGGTTTGAGTGATTGCGGTTACGACTGTATCGGTGTGCTCAAGCTTGGCTGCCAAAGAGGTTACAATTCGTTCAAGTTTATTGAGAGTATTCGAAACTTCTTGAAGAGTCACTTCATGTGGTTCTTCGTCGTTACTCGTTTCTGACATCCTGAAACACTCAGATTTAAAAAGGTGAAAAGCAAAAGAAAACTAGAAATCTCACTAAACACTCCAAGGAATAAATATTTAGCGAGGCAAGTAAACCGATCTCGTGCTCTTTAAAGACCTTCCTGCCACAAGTCAACAAGTTACAATCAGAGTTTAATCCTAACAATGAGTCCTAATTGTACTAGGAGTCCAATGAAAGGCTTGACACCAATTGAATATAGTTGCAAGAAAGAAGGATTGGAATGCAACTTTTAGTCCTACTCACACCAGAAAAGAGAAGGTGTTAAATTGCGTAATAGAAGAAAGAAAAAGCAAAACAAAGGAACTTAAGAAACTAAGAGTAGAAAAAAATTAGTAGAGAAAGATGATAACCCCAAAACCCAGAAACAACTTGAAGGAAGAAATCCAATGTTGAATCCACTTCAATGTGATGCTTGTGGTGGTTGATGTGGTGATCTTGATGATTCTTGATGGTGGTTGGTGGCTAGGTATAAGCTTTCTCACTTTTCTTCACTTTTCTTTCTTTTCTTTTCTTTTTTCTTTTTTTTTTCTCTTTTTTTTTCTTTTTACAAGGTAGATAAACTGAAAATAACGAAAATTGAAGAAAAAATAATGAAAATAGGGTTAAAGTAGGGGGAAAACCCTAATTTGGCTGAAACTTTATCCACTTCGTTTGAGGTGTTCCCAAACTCCAAAAATTCTGAAATTTTTTGTGGTGACTCCACCAATGGTGTAGATCTGATCTGGAAAGTTTCAGCTCAAAATTCACTCGTTTGGTTTTGACGAATTTTCCCTAATTTTCAAGTTTTTTTCCCAAAATTCTTGCCAAGAATCGTCCCAAATCTGATACCAAATGATAGAGTAGCTTGAGCTTCCTCGAGCTACCCTTAGTTAGGTGAGCTATCCCTTGAAGCTTGTGAGCTTCCTTAGAGTGTTTTCCTTGTCTTTGAGCTGATTTGAGCTCTTATTGGACTCCTTGAGCTAATCCGAGCTGCCTTGTTGGTCTTTGAGCTTAGCTAAACAATCTTTAAGGTTTTCAATCTAGTATCTTCATCCATAGTATCGAAGAAGCATTAAACAGTGAGTTACGTTTAAGCTAAAAATAAGATGCATGCTTTAGCTAATAATGCAATGTAATGCAAACATGCGTTAAATGACTTAAACTAAATATAAAGATGTGGTTGTATGTTATTTTAGGCAACTTATTTAATACAGGGACCAAACTGTACTAACTTAATCCATAATATGAAATGCATAATGAAAATGTAATAATAAGGCATGCCATGTATTAGAATTAAACTAAGTGTGCCATGGATGATGTAAATGACATATAAATGTAACCCCCTTGACCTGGTCTAGTCGCCAGATTAAACCGAGCGAGTTACAGTGGTTTTGTCGAAACAAACCTAAAAGAATTACAATGAGAATGGTCCTTTTTTTCATTTTGGTCTTATCTAAATGTGTAATTACGTCCTAAGGTGATCATGCTGGCAGCGGTGAAATTTACAACTCAATCGGGCGTCACATTAACATCCAATTGAACAAGAACGTACTTCAGGGACCAAATTGTAGTTTTCAAAAATTATAAGGACTTCCTTAAATCCAAAGTTACCAAACCTTAACTAGTCAGGTTTCATGCATACCGGTTAAATTCCAGCTTGAAATAATCATCCAAACTCATTTAATTGAACGATCAATAAACATGGACTAAATTGCAAAGTTTCAAACTTCATAATATAGCAAAATACCATAACTAACGGCCTGGCTACCGATACAGCCCTTGTCCGTATCACAACGGTTGCATTTTATGAAGTGGTATCAGTACGGTCCTCAAGCGTAATGATACATGTATTCAATTTTAAAATAGAGAATTCTAGTGGCTAAAGGGTGTACCAATACGATTGCCTGTGTACCGACACCAAGCTTAATTTTTAGCTACACGTACCAATACAATGCTAGGCGTATCAATACACCTATGCAATTTTACACATAATTGAGCTGAGACAGGCCCTACATACCGATCCCCAAGGACCTGTACCGGTACGGACTGGCCTGTGATGACCTCTTGGTCGAACATATGACACTTTGACTCAATCTAACATACTCCAAGCACTACTTAAACATCATGTAACGTTTCAAGCACCCTTTCCACAATCATATAGGCATGGTAGAGGATCATTCACAATATAGCATTTCCAAACAAGATCCTATAGGCATGATCTCTACCCAAGCATGCAAAACATATCCCAACCCCTCAAAGCAAGACATTTAACATCATATAAGTCCAAAACATCAAATGTAACTTGTTCAAACCAGGGAGTAACCAAAACAACCCTCCTAATTACATCTTGGTCACATTGCCTCTTATTACTACATTGTATTTATAAAACCATACTTGAAATTACTTTGCTATTGGATTGCCCCTTGCTTGCTTGCTATCCGAAAGGTCTACTTCTCTGCATTGATGAGAAAGGAGAGTGTAAGCTTATAAAGCCTAGTGAGGGAATCTCAAAAAAACTCATTAATGCATTTAAAAACATTTTGTTTTCAAATAAGTACTAAAGCTCATGCCAAAATCATCTCATGCTTCTATAATCTTTAGAAATATGCACTTTTAAACAATTGCAACTCATGTATCATGGATTTCTAGCTTAAACCTCAATTTAAGCTTTCTCATGCTAAAATCTCAAGAATAGCAAGCTTAAAGAGAATCTCATGTATAAACCATATTATACAAAATATAATCTGTAATGACCTGGATTTTAGAATCTGAGAGTCAGGTTAATCAGGAGCATGGGCTCCGTACGTGGGCCTTATTGTTATGTAGTAGGAGCCTTGTTGGGCTTCAGGAAAGCTTTGGGCTTGTGTTGTTGGTTTGTTAATGGGCTAGAGTGAAAATAAAAAGGGGAAAATGAGTAATTTCTTGATGGAAGGCAAAGAGGGGGGATTCATTTATGTTCTGCAAAAAAAAAAGGTGAAGGGGTGAAGTCACCCTTGTTTCTCACTTTTCCTCATCTTCATCTTCCTTCTCAAGTTTGAGGTTCAAGGTGTAATCTTTGAGTGTTTGAGTGAGAATCACATTTTGGCAATTGAGAGAAGTTTGTTTAGTAGCAAAGGATCTACAAACCAAGGTAAAGATGAGTTAAAATGGTGGAGTTTGAGGTTTTGGTGGGGTTAGTGTGGATGAACGGGAATGGGTCTTTGAAGGCTTCTTCATCAGCTTCAATCCAAGGTTAGTACACTACTAACTCCTATAGCTTCCTAGAAGTCGTGAAAATAGATCTTGTTGCATGTTTATGGTGCTTTTTGGTTGAGATTGAACCTTGGTTTCTCTTTAATGGCAAATTATGAAATTCATGTTAATAAGGCTTAAAATTGATAGAAACCGACCCTAAACACCTTCCATAAGTTGCAGGTTGAGTTTTGGGGTTATCAAGTTATTTTGGGGGTTAAAGATGAGAAATTCAAACCACATACCTGGAAATTAGGGGTCGCATAGCGGTACGGGTGGTTTGGTATTGGTACCCCTCTCTATGTAAAGAATTGAATCATGAAGTGCGTACCGATACAACTTCTTGAGTATCAGTACCCCTTGTTTAATGGGAATTCCAGTAACATTTTTGCGTACCGATACTCTAGAGGGCATATCAGTATTATCGTTCTATTACTTGAGGAAGGCTTTCGTGTATCGGTACACAAAGGTGGGAGTACCAGTATGGGTAGGGGTCAGCAGAGGGTGGTTCACATACTGATACTACGTACCAATACGGGGGGAGCATATTAGTATGGCTTGAGGACTCATTTCTTTCGAACCTAAATTGAGTATCGATACTCATGGAGGAGTACCAGTACCTAGAGAGGCATACCGATACCCATATAGGAGTATCGTTACTCGCTGGGCAATTTGCTCAAGGAATTTGAGTTTGTGTTTGGGGGTTTTATAATTCGAGGGAAAGGGCTAAGGGGTATCCTAAGGTATAAAATGAATACTGGAACTAAGAAATTGGTGTTTAAACATTGTAAGTGGAATAAATGGCTAATAACTTGGTAATTATTGGTTGAATTGCTTAAGATAGTAACCAATAGAGATCTTTGGTGGATCAAATGATGTTGCACGGTAATTAGGGGCCTTGTTGTGTGCTGTAGGGTTGCCTATATAGTTGGTTCACCTTGAATAATAAGATAAACTAATGAAAGCGGCTAATGTGCACCGTCCTAACATATTAATAAATAGATATGTTTAATGGGGTGGCATAATGATTGATAGAAATCATAAGGTGATGGTAAATGTGTTAGAACTGTGTGCAGTATGGCATTTGTGTCGTTGTTGTGTGCTGCGTAGAAGTAGGGTCCTTGCTGTGTGTTGATGGGACACCTACTTAGTTGAGTCTTTGATGGATGGGATCCGGATACCCAATAATATATGTTGCAACACTTTGAAGACTCCCGACTGAAGGATCCTGATGTTGTGTGGATGCAGGCCTCATTCGAAGATGCATGATAGGAGATTTTGAGCATGGATGAAGGATCCTGATGTTGTGTGGATGCGAGCCTCACTCAAAGTGATACAATCCTGTTTCAACATTCATTCATAAGCTCACTTTCCTCTTTGTCACTAAGGATGAAAGAAAATGGACTTTTTATCGATCCCACACATCTTTATATATTTAGTAACTCACATACATATGTACTTATCTTATTATGCTTAATCATACCCTTAATATAATCTATGCCATGCATTTCATCCTAGAATACATATTAATACACCTTAGTCCTTATACTATGCATATTACTTAATTATCATAAGACATTACATCAAACCACATCTTTAAGCATAAGTTACACATCTTTTAATTATGATTTAGCATACTTAGATTAAGCTTGCATATGCTAATTACATAACCTTAGTTTATACATATCTAATATGCATGTTTACATGTTTTATAGGTACATGGGTGAATGATATTAGCTCAAGGCAGCTCGAGGATACTTAATTCAACTCAAAGGCATCACTAGGAGCTTAGATTAACTCACAAGTAAAAGGAGTACTCATATCAGCTCAAAACCTAAGGAGGACATTCTAAAGGAGCTCACAAGCTTGAAGGACCAGCTCACCTAGCTAAAGTCATCTTAGAATAGCTCAAATTAGCTTGAAGATTGAGCTACCTCTTTTAGCTAGTTAGCTCAGCTTAATCCAGCTCACTCCAAGCTCAACCAGCTCTTTTCAGCTCCATCTACACATGCTAGCTCACCACCCCAAGGGTCATGTCCCCTCCTAAGGAACATGTCCCTATCTAATTGGAGGGAAATAGAAATGGGCGGCAAATGCAATGGAGGGAAAGCCTTTTTGCGCCAAAACCAAGTGGAGGGAGGAGACACCAAGATGGCCGAACCATCACCAGCCCCTTGGAGGGAGTCACGACTAGCCTTGGAGGAAGACACCTACCTATTCGACTACCCCTTCATCCATGTAGTGCCTTTTCGGCCACACCCCTAGAAAACTATAAATAGGGCATTCATTTCATTTTGTAAACATATCATCTCATTTTATCAATCAAATTACTTGTGAGATTTTTCTCTCTTTTAGTTCTTTTTAGAACTTTATCGACTTAACAAGTCTTTGTGCTTGTGGCATCAACCCTTCTATTTCCCTTGATACTTTTTGGTTCCTATCTCTTTATAGATAATGGGTCAAAGCCCTTTCTACCACCCCTTAAAGATATCATATAAGGTTCAGGTTTAGGCTCTCTATAGCCTAGGTTCTCCCTTGAATCTTTAAGATACTATCACCCCATATTTTACCCTACCATTATCACTACCCTTCATCCATCTTCTCATCCAATTCACCCTACAAAAACAATCCACTACACTTCACCAAATTTGCCCAACTTCATCATATTTCCACACATCCTTATCACCTTACTTCATCTTCCATTTAAGCCTATCTTGCTTGCAGGTTTCTTCCTTCCTTCCTAGATCCAACAATCAAAATAGCCATCCCCAACATCATCAAGAATGGTCTTACATCATAAAGTGTAGGATCCTGATGCTGTATGGACATGGGCCTCACTCAGGAGTGTACGATCCTGATGTTGTGTAGACGCGGGCGTCACTCCAGGTTTGTGGTATGACTTGTTTGTTTAGCTCAGATGATCTGGTGAGATCCCGAGTATGATTGGTCCTTGTGGGCCATTTATGATGTTTTGCTTAGTTGAGAGCATGTGTTTAGGCGACTAGTGCAAGCGCCATCGTCATCTTTCCATGATATTGTGTACGTGTAGCATTGTTCTTATTTATGATTTGCATGAAGCATGATTGAGTGGTTGTGTATCCACTGAGCTTTGTTAGCTCAGCATTCAGAATTGTTGTTTCCATTCGTAGGTTAGTAGGTTTGACATGTTGCTTGGAAGAGCACCATTAGTGAAGGATTCTAGTGCCTCGTCTCTCTAGAGTACATAACTTAGGTCTTTGGGCTATGTATTCCTAGGAAACTATTGTACATTATAACTTGTATTGTATTTCTAAAACAATAGAGTCAAACATTTTATAATGTAATTTTAAAAGAAGCTCCATTGTATATGTTTCTAATATAACTTATACTTTAAAAGGAGATCCTTTGCACTAGGTTGAAAATTTTATGGTTGGGTTTTAGGCTTGTGGCCCAAATATGAAATCTGGGTCGAGGGTGTTATATTTAGTGGTATTAGAGCATAGGTTTAGCCAGTTCTAGGAAGACCCCAGGGTGGTTAGGACTCTTGGATAGGTGTGTAGCGAATATGAGCCCTTGTGTCTAAGTTGTACTCTTTCAAGACTAGAATCTAGATGGTGTACCCTATGTGCAACATTAAGATAGATTCAATTGCGATCGTGAGGGCCGTAATGATGGCTGATTTCTTTGAGGATGATTTTGAGATCATAGTTATCTCAGACATTAAGCTTGGGTTCATAAAAGAATGAAAGAGTTGAGAGCATGCCCTCCTCCCATCACTCAAATAGTAATCATGGCTATGTGCCATAAGCTACTTTGAAGTCTTAAAAGTTCATAGTGAGAACCTTCATTGGCTAGATTCCACGAGTTGGTGGGTGACCCTTATAGAACGAATAAGTGGACTTATTTTTGATCAACTAGTGGTAGTATGTCAATCGGGGTCCCTTCATCCATAGTAAGTGATCCCTAATGGTAGGGTACCATATGATGGGGATGTAGCACACCTGACAGATATGTATTTCTGTTTAATGTTTGGAGGAACTTGATGATTATGAGGTCCCAAGTTCGCTCCTTGTAAGCTGAATGCTTGGAGGTTCAAGCAGTGTACGCTTGTTTTGAATTCTATATACTAGTAGCTGAAGGGACATCATTGGATTTGCGCAAGGCAATACTCAAGTATGGCTTGAGGATACGTGGTTGACAGACTCAGTGGAGTTGTATTTTAATGAATTGATATGATCTTGGCCATTGATTGTTTGTTCGAACGAGCTACATGAGATGACAAGCATCGTGTTAGAAGCTTCGAGGTTCAAAGAGAATAGAACCCTTGGTTGAGAATGATGAACTACCACATTCTTAATGCAGTTCAGACTAGTTTTGGTTTGGTGGCGTGGGACATGACCAAGAGAGTTGTGAAGAGAGCCATGTTTCTCAAATGAAGAGGTATCATTGTTATGGACCTAAGTATATTGAAAGGTCAGGAGCGGGTAACCCAATCAAGCAGATCAGTGGTTAAAAGACCTAAGACGATTTTGAGGTAGGTGTAAGGTAGTCCTAAAAGTGATCTTGATTTTATTGTCTTTTTCTTAAAGGTAATGCATACGAATGGTGAGAGACTGTTGAGTTGGGAGCCACAGTCTATACTCTCAACATGGGATATTTCCTTGGATGAGAGTGAGGAAAAAGTACGTTAGTGAAGCTCTTATGAAGGAGATGAGAGATCAGTTCTTGCAGCCGGTTCAAGGTGTCAAAATAGTGTGAGTATGAGTAAGATTTTCTACAATTGAGCCGTTATGCCTAGAGTTTGTTGCTATCGAAGAGTAAAGGTGGTTGAAGTTTAGACTTGGATTCAAAACTGGCATATAGATGCACGTGACAGCGGGTTCACTTGGGATATTTTTTGAGTTAGTCGATAGTGCAAAGGCACTTGAATGAATTTAGAGCCAACATTGAGTCAGTTTGAGGATTTTATAGGTCGTGTTGTGAGGACCTAAGACATCATGAGTTCTTAGGCTCTATTAAGGGATTTTGTGCCTTGAGGGGAATCAAAGAGAGTTGTTTTGGATCGGCTACCGAGGGTTGGTTGAAGACCTAGATTGAAGGTTGTGGGGGCTTTTTGATTTCTACTCTAGTGGGGAGTGTTGTTGGTTTGGCCGGAGCATCTTTTCCACCGGATCATGAGTATTGTGGGTGTCATCACCTTGGGTATGCTTTTTGCTTGGAGGAATTGTTATAGGTGCCAGGCACCAGGCCTTATGGCGAGGGACTACCTAGTTATGGATGTTGGTGCACCAGTTTAGTCTTAGAGGTTGAATTCTTCCTGGAATGGTTAGGGTTCTACGAGAGGCGGTGCTAGAGCGTCATCAGGGCATTAGGGTAGAGGTTTTGTAAGATCCACCATCAGAGTCGACGATCGAGCTATTGCTAGGCAGTCTGCCATTCAGGCCAGAGATGACAACTTTGCCATCGATGATATGTCAAGTACATGTGTTTGTTTTGGTTTCAGTTGTTACATTGATGGAATTTGATTTCTCGTTCATGTAATAATGTTGGCTCTTATTGGATAAGTGTTGTTGTATGTTGGATTGATTAATTTATCAATTTTGTAAGTTCTTGTAAGTAATGTTCTTACCGTGGGTAGTAAGTGGGGATTGAGAGTAATAGTCCTCGTGAACTTGTTAGATTTACTGATGCAAGGCTGTTCTTGATGTTGTTAAAGATGGCTACTTTGATTGTAGGATCTAGGAAGGCAAGAAAGTGATTCCTGCAAAGTAAGATGGCTACAAGAAAAAGGTTTTAATGGTATGGTGATGTGTGGAAGTGATGTAGGATGATTGTTAGGAAAATGAAGCTGGAAATGGAAGGAAATGTAAGGGTGATGGATGTTTTGGATATGGTGGTGTTTAGGGAAGGAAAAGGTGAAGATAGTATCTCAAAGAATCAAGGAAGAGACTAGGCTATAGAGAGCCTAACCCCGAACCTTATATGATATCTTTAAGGGATGGTAAAAAAGACTTTGGACCTGTTGGTTATAAAGAACCAAGAACCTGAAGTATCAGGGTGGATAGAAAAGTTGACGCCACAAGTACAAGTACTTGATAAGTTGATAAAATTCAATTAAGAGTTAAAGAGAGAAAATTCTCATAGAAGGAAATTTTTATAATATGAAATGAGATGTTTATAAAATGGAAATACAAATTATATTTATAATGGATGAAAGGGCATGGCCAAAAAGACCCTTAACTATTCGTCTAGTGATGGTGTCTCCCTCCAAAGAAGCTTTAACCATTCAGCCAAGTTGGCATCTCCCTCCATAGGGATTTTGACGCAAAATTCAATTTTCCCTCCATATAGTTTGCTGCCCATTCAAGTTCCCTCCAGAGTGTAGGGACATGTTCCTTAGGAGGGGACATGACCCTTTAGGTGGTGAGCTGGCATGTGTAGGTGTGAGCTGGCATGTGTAGGTGGAGCTGAAGTGAGCTTGGTGTGAGCTGAATGAGCTAGCTTGATCTTTGAGTTGTTTTGAGCTTCCTTTAGCTAGGTGAGCTAGTTCTTTAAGCTTGTGAGCTCCCTTAGAATGCTTTGCTTTGTTTTTGAGCTGATCCGAGCACTCCTTGTGGTTTTGAGCTATCTTGAGCTTATGCTTTCATCCATAGTACCTAAAAGAACAATAAACAATGTGTGAGCTTAGATAAAGTTATAATAAGATGCATGCTTAAGTATATAGATGCAATGCAAACATGCTTAAATAAGTAGAAACTAAGTAAAGATGTGGATTAAGATATTATTTAGGCAAACTTATGTAATATAAGGACCTATGTGCATAAGCACGACCTTTAATTTAATATGCATAATATAAACTATGTAAATGTCATTATAAGGTATGTTATGCAACCAAAATAAATTAAGTGTGTCATGAGTAATATATATAACTAAAAGATGTGTAAGGTTTTAAAAGCTCCCTCTTCTTTCATCCCAAAGATTAGAGATAAAAGGATGATGATGAATAGATGCCAAGGCTGGATTGTATCATCCTCCCCCTCTTTTAGGAGATTTGTCCTCAAATCAAAAGTCTTCTTCATAGGCCACTTCTTTGCCGTAGAGATGGTTGGATCTTCAAGTTCTCCTTCCTTTGACCATTCTTTCATTCCCGGTGTACTTTGCAAAACAAAATGAGAAATACTTTGAAAAATAGGGTTAGCATGGAAATCCTTTATCATAGATTGTGTCATAAGACACGATCATTTGGTTGAAAAGGCACTCTTCCTTTGAACTCCTTGCTTGGGTTGGTTCGAATCATCATGTCCTTTGGTGAAGGGTAATGATTTTTGGGATCCTCCTCAAAGCTATTCCTCATGTTCCTTGCGCATGGCCTCAATGTTCTTTCTCATTTGCATTTGGCCTTGTTGTACCTCATTTGGTGATAAAGGTACCAAAATGAATTTCTTCCCTTCATGCTTAAAGGAATATTGGTTGGTGTAGCAGTCATGAATCATTCTTTTATCGTACTGCCATGGCCTTCCAAGCAAGATATGACCTGCATGCATAGGGACTACATCACATAGTACCTCATCTTTGTAATTCCCAATTGAGAATGGCACCAATGCTTGTCACATTTAATTCTCCTCCATCATTCAACCACTGAAGTTTGTAAGGCTCGGGATGCTTTAAGGTTTTTAAACCCAACTTCTCGATCATAATATTGCTGGCTACGTTCGTACAACTCCCACCGTCAATTATCATGAAACATACCTTCCCATTGATGTTGCACTTTGTATAGAATATATTTTCTCTTTGTTGTTCCTCGATGGTTACTTGAGTGTTAAGCAAACACTTCACCACATAAATTTCTCCTTCAGCAGTAGCAACAATTTTTGGTTCTTCTTCAACATCCTCAAAATCTTCTTCTTCTTTCCCATCTTCATGATCAGAAGCGACCTCTCCATTGTCCAAAAGTAACATGGTATTTCAATTTGGACACTGATTGGCCATATGACCTCATCCAAGGCATTTAAAACACTTGATCTCGCTCAAACGTTCTTTTGCCCTCTATTATCTTGCCTCAGTTGGTCTCCGTCATGGTTGGCTTTGGTTGGAGGTCTCGGCTTGTTCTCTGAGTTGGAGGGGTGTGTTCTTTGGTTCACTACTCCATTTAGGTCCGTTGGCGTTGTTGTGTCTTGTAACAGTCCTTCTCTTTTGCTGCCTTTCGACCTTTATTGCCATATGCACCATCTCATCAATTTCCACATAATGTTGTAATTCTACAACATAAGGAATCTCTCTATTCAACCCAGTGAGAAATCTGGCCATTGTTGCTTCTCTATCTTCATCCATGTTGGCACTGATCATTGCAACCTCCATTTCTTGGTAATATTCTTCTACGCTTTGATTGCCTTGCTTTAAGGTTTGTAACTTATGGAAAAGGTCTCAGTGATAATGAGTTGGAATGTACCTTCTCCTCATAATGCTTTTCATATCATGTCATATAGTGATTGGTCATTCTCCATTTTCCTCCTAGACAAGGTTAATTGGTCCCACCAAATAAGTGCATAATCAATGAATTCCATGGCTGCCAATTGTACCTTTTTCTGTTTGGAGTAATTATGGCACTCAAATATATGGTCCACCTTGCTCTCCCAATCTAAATAGGCTTCCGGGTCTGTTTTTCCTTGAAATGGTGGTATGGTGACTTGAATATTGTTAAGGTTGTCATCAACTTAGGCACGCCCTCCTTGATATCACGGAGTAGTTCTTTGGGATGTTTGCTCGATTACCTCATCGTCTTCATTGTCATCTACGAATTCTTGTTGTTGATTCTACCTTCCTCGCACATTGCCTTGTGACCCTTCCAAGCGATCCATCCTCTCATAAATGGGCTCAAGTTCTTCTCGTAGCAACATTTGCATTGCCTGAATCATTGCTTACATCTGAAGATTTGGGACTTGTTGTCCACCCTTCGGACATGAAGTTCCAGAATTTTGAGACATGTTGTTAGTGAAAGTAAAAGCAAACAAAATTGAAAGACCTTACCAATATGCACTCAACAAAATTTCACAGATTCACTCCAAAGGAAATTTCACTCCACTCAACGCTCATGTTTGCACGATGAGATGTTATTTGGCTTTTATTATCCCCTTCTGATCTCACACTCTCAAATTGCCTTTTCCCACTCCTTTCTCTCTTGTAAAGTTCTTTAAGGAATTTACTCAAGACTTAGCAAGTATTGTACTTGTGCATCGCCGAAATGGTTAGTTTAAGTAGAAAAGGAAAAGAACGTGGTGTAAAGGTATGTTTAGAAAATAAAAGGAAAAAAAGAAGAAAAGGGTTACTTACTTGGCAAGAAACTCACACCTTCCTTGACCAACAATTAAAGTCTTGAAGAAGATGGCTTCAGGCTTGATGTTGAAGATGATGTTGTGCTTTTCACCCTTGACTTGTGCTATTCGAAACTTTCTCTTCTTTTCTCTCTCTTTTTTTGTACTTTTCGAATCTATTTTTCTTCTTATCTTTCTTTCTTTAATAAATTGAAATGACAAAGGATAGTCACTTACAACTTCTTGAATCGGGCTTCACTTGATGCACTTTCTTCTTCCACCAATAACACTAATACCTAATGATGCAAGTCCATTCTTGATGTTGCTGGAGACGGTTACTTTAATTGTAGGATCTAGGAAGGCAAGCAAGTGATTCCTGCAAAGTAAGATGGCTGCAAGAGAAAGGTTTTAATGATATGGTGATGTGCGGAAGTGATGTAGGATGATTGGTAGGAAAATGAAGTTGGAAATGGAAGGAATGTAAGGGTAATGGATGTTTCGGATATGGTGATGTTTATGGAAGGAAAAGGTGAAGATAGTATCTTAAAAAATCTTTGAAGATGGAAAGATGTTGAAGTGTTGGTTATATGATATATTTAATGGATGGTAAAAGGACTTGGACTGAAAGTTAAAAGAAATGAGAAAGTGTTTAGGGTGGATAGAAAGGTTCATGCGATTGAAAGTAAAAGAAGATGGTAAATGGAATGAAAAAGTTCAGTATTCAAGAATTCAAAGAAAGAAACTATCTCTAAAAAGTGAAATTTTTATAGTTTGAAATGAGAATGATTTACAAAATGGAAATACAAATTATATTTATAGTGGATGAAAGGGCAAAACCAAAAAGGCCCTTAACTATTCGGATAGTGATGTGTCTCCCACAAGCAAAGCTTAATAACCATTCATAAAGTTGGTGTAAAAGAACAAGTTTGAGAGAAAACCTCACAAATCCATTGTTTGACCCAAAATTCCAAAGTGTAGGACAAAATGCAAATTGAACCCTGATTTATAGCTGGCATGTGCAGGTGGAGCTGAATGAGCTTGGTGTGAGCTGGATTGAGCTTATGCTCTAGCTGAAAACCGATGGTGACTCTTTGAGTTGTTTTAACTATTTGAGGTGAATGGTGTCCTCCAATGCATTTTGCTGCTCTCTTCAAGAATGCTTTCCTTTGTTTTTGAGCTGATTTGCTTTATTTATTTCCTTGTGGGTTTTGGGCATATTTCGAGCTTATACTTTCATCCATAGTACCTAAAAGAATAATAAACAGCTTGAGCTGAGATGAAGTTATAATAAGATGCATGCTTAAAAATAGATGTAATGCAATGCAAACATACTTAAATAAGTAGAAACTAAGCTAAAAAGATGTGGATTAAGATATTATTTAGGCAAGTTTATGTAATATAAGGACCTACGATCAAAGCACAAGCTTTAATATAAATGTATAATATAAACTATGAGTAAATGTGATTACAAGGTATGTTAAACAACCAAAATAAAATTAAATAATTGAAATAAGAAATATATATAACTAAAAATTTGGTTATTTAGGATATGCATGCATTTCTTTCATGATAAGATTAAAATAAAGGATGATGATGAATAGATGCCAAGGCATTATAATATCATTTACATCTGTCCATGAAGTCAGGTAGATGTAGTCATATTAGAAGATACATGCATGAGTTTGAGGTATTCCTTGGTATTGGACAAGAAGCTCAATTTTTTGGGTTCAAACAATAACCAAAAGTTTGGAAATGGAGGTCAAAAACCATTGCATCTTTAGAAGAAACTTTTTTTGTTGTTGAAGTCTGGAAACCAACTTTCCAATTGATGTTGTTAAGAATTTTTTGATTGATCCAGGCATGAATGGGTCAACATGTCTTCTTAAAACTTGATAAAGATGCAAAGTTTGCTTTCCAACGCTATCTTGAATGGTGTTAATCGGGGATTGGATGAAAGAAAGGAAATGATTTTAAGTGTTTAGGGTAGGTTTGAAATGGCGATTTAAAGGATTAAAAGAAGATTTTTGAAATGGAATTAAAATTTTCATAGTATTTTATTTGATTATTTGAAATTTAAAACTATATAAATTCTGTAATATCTATTAGGAGAATGATTTATTTGGTAGGTTTTATTTTTAGCATTTATTTATTAAACCACTTTTCTAATTATATGATTAGATTTTAGCAATTATTTACTGTAAATTTAATTCTAAAGTTTTAAAAGAACAAGTTTGAGAGAAAACCTCACAAATAGGAATTGTATTGAATGAAAATTGTGTCTTACAAAATGCAAATTGAACAGATCTATAGTTTTAATAAAAAGTTCTCTTTGGAATTTTAGTATTCTTTGAGTTTTCAAGTCTCCCCTCCAAAACTGATGGTGACTCCTCCAAGCCATCTGTAACTATAAGATGAATGGTGTTCCTCCAATGCATTTTGCCATCTTCAAATTCTTGTTTGACTAGGAAATGGCGCCACTTTATGTTCCTTCCAAGGGTGATGGGCATGTTTCTTGGGAGGGAACATGTCCCTCTAAGTGGGTGTTGTTGGACAAAGCAAGAACAGCTGGTCAAGCCATCCTTTAGCTAAAATAAGCAAAGCTGAAATTCCATATTTGTTTTATCTATAGCTAATCTTAATCTTTTTCAAGTTTTTACTTTTGTTCAAAGATTAATTGTCTTTAATTTTCCTTTGTACCTTGAGCTTTTTGACCTACAATCAAAGTAAACAAATATAAGTAAATGCATATAATAGGAAATAAGAAATATACTAACTAAAGATTTGGTTATATAGGATATGCATGCATTACTTTACTTGATAAGCAAAATATAGGGTATGATGTATGGCAATGCATTATAATACCCAAATACATAAGGCATGAAGTCAAGCATAGTCATATTATGAGTATGGATGATATGAGTAACTATGATGTGTGCATGCATAACAAATAATAATAGTAATGTGTAATCATAAAGAAGGTAAGTAGAAACTCCCTCATCTTTAATCCTTGTAAACAAAGATGAAAGTATGGTGAACACTAGTAGTTGGTGGATTAGGATCGCATCACATGTGATGGTTGTTTAAGAGGGTCTTGTGGGTTGCAAGACGTTCTTTAGCCCATGTTGGATACGAGGGTTAAGAGTCCAAATCTTTAAAGTTACAGATTGTTAAGACCATGTTAGAGTGCTCTTTGAAGAATGAACAGGCTTACCTCTTGATCGTGAATTAGAACCCGAGATAGAGGTGACGTCGAGTTTGGTGTTTGTGTCCCTCACCCTGTGGTATGTCACAGACTAAACTTTTAGGGTAGGGACTCATTTGAAAAAGTGAGTGAATATGGGTGTCTTCGCCAAGTGGTTTACCCTTGGGCATACCTAGGTTGGTATAGCAAGAGTAGTGGCATTGGATATGATGAGTCAACGTGTAACGATAGAGGACCGCTACACGTTCCTTGGGGATTGATAATCTTGTAAATGTTTGAAGAGTTTTGAGATTTCCATGAGATCGTTTAGAAGTTGGGTCTCGTAAGTTAAAGATTAAAGATAATTAGTGATAAGATTTGGGGTTCAATGTGATGTTTGGACTCTAAGGACGAGTCGTAAGATGGTTTGGACTCAGGAGTGTGTTGGTATATTCTTAAACTCAATGTTTTAAGAGTTGTTTTATTGGGTTTGAGATGGATTGTTTTCATGAATGGTAAAATAAGGTGAAGATTTCTATGCAGCTTAGTGAAATTGTGGGTTTTAGCTATGATAGTGTGGAATCAGATTCACGTGTTGCAATGGATTTTGTTAGAACAATATTTGGAAATCCTTGAGGACTGCCAGAGTTCAGCACATCTAATATTTGGAAATGAGAGAATTGATAAAAAAAAAAGGTTTGGTAACCAAGATAATAAACATCCAGAGTGAGTTCGGTAGGTTGATGTTTGATAGTGCCATTGAAGTAATCCTTTCTTGATCCACTTTTAGATCTGAGGTGAGTGTTGTTTTAAACCGTATGCATTTTTGGAGAGAGAAGTGGATTAGTGGTTTATTGTTTAGCCTCACCTCTGAATATGGCTCATATATATGATGTTTTCCATGTGCCTATGTTGAGACGGTATCTTTTTGATCCTTCGTATGTGATCCCGCGAAGGGGTTTGATATCAACACCACTTTAAGGCGCGAAGAAGAGCTGATTAAAGTGCTTGACAAGGGAGTCAAAGAACATCACAATAAGTTCATACTCTTGTGAAAGTGTAGTGGAGGAACTTTAGAAGTCGAAGATGTTATGGTGGAGTTCTAACTGCATCTGTTTCCATTAGGTAAATTTCAAGGATGAAATTTTCTTGAAGGAGGGGAGAGTTGTAACTACCCAAATTTTAGACGAGTTAATTGAGAGCGTAGGCTCCGTGCGTGGGCCTTGTTGTTGGGCTTGTTAGAGCCTTGTTGGGCTTGAGGAAAGCTTTGGGCTTGTGTTGTTGGTTTGTTAATGGGCTAGAGTGAAAATAAAAATGGGCAAATGAGTAATTTCTTGATGGAAGACAAAGAGGGGGGATTCATTTATGTTTTGCAGAAAAAGGTAGAGGGTGAAGTCACCCTTGTCCCCTTGTTTCTCCCTCTTCCTCATCTTCATCTTCCTACCCAAGTTTGAGGTTCAAGGTGTAATCTTTGAGTGTTTGAGTGAGAATCACGTTTTGGTGATTGAGGGAAGTTCTTTTAACAGCAAAGGATCTACAAACCAAGGTAAAGATGAGTTAAATGGCTGGAGGTTGAGGTTTTGGTGGGGTTAGTGTGGATGACGAGGAATGGGTCTTTGAAGGCTTCTTCATCAGCTTTAATCCAAGGTTAGTACACTACTAACTCCTATAGCTTCCTGGAAATCATAAAAATAGATATTGTTGCATGTTTATGGTGTTTTGGTTGAGATTGAACCTTGGTTGCTCTTTAATGGCAAATTGTGAAATTGATGTTAATAAGTCTTAAAATTGATAGAAACTAACCCTAAACACCTTCCATAAGTTGTAGATTGAGTTTTGGGGTTACCAAGTTGGTTTGGGGGTTAAAGATGAGAAATTTAAACCATAGACTTAGAAATTGGGGTTCGTATACTAGTATGGGTGGTTCTGTACCGATACCCCTCTCTATGTAAAGAATTGAATCATAAGGGCATACCGGTACAGCTTCTCGAGAATTGGTACCCCTTGTTTAATGGGAATTCTATTAATATTTTTGCGTATAGGTACGCTAGGAGGCATATCGGTACTACTATTCTATTACTTGAGGAAGGCTTTCGTGTACTAGTATGCAAAGGTGGGAGTACCGGTATAGGTGGGGATTGGTACGAGGTGGTTCACGTACCAAAACTGAGTAACGATACGAGGGTGAGAGTATCGGTACGGCTTGAGGACCCATTTTTTTGAACCTAAATTGAGTATCAGTACTCGTAGAGGAGTATTGATACCTAGAGATGCATATTGGTACTCGCTGGGCAATCTACCCAAGGAATTTGAGTTTACGTTTGGGGGTTTTATAATTCTAGGCAAAGGGCCAAGGGGTCTCCTAAGGTATAAAATGAATACTGAAACTGAGAAATTGGTGTTTAAACCCCAGAAGTGGAATAAATGGTTAATAACTTGGTAATTATTGGGTGAATTGCTTAAGGTAGAAACCCATAGAGATCTTTGGTGGATCAAATGATGCTGCATAGTAATTAGGGCCCTTGTTGTGTGCTGTAGGGGCGCCTATATAGTATTTTGCCTTGAATAATAAGATAAACTAATGAAAGTAGCTAATGTGCACCTTCCTATCATATAATAAATTGATATGTTTAATGGGGTGGCATAATGATTAATAGAAACCATAAGGTGGTGGTAAATGTGTTAGAGCTGTGTGCGGTATGTCATTTGTGTCGATGTTGTGTGCTGCGTACAAGTAGGGCCCTTGTTGTGTGCTGATGGGACACCTACTTAGTTGAGTCTTTGTTAGATGGGATCCGGATACCCAGTAATATATGTTGCAACACTTTGAAGACTCCCGAATGGAGGATCCTGATGCTGTGTGGATGTGGGCCTCATTTGAAGATGCTTGATGGGAGATTTCGAGCATGGATGAAGGATCCTGATGTTGTGTGGACGCGACCTTCATCCCCAAGAGTGTAGGATCCTAATGTTGTGTGGACGCGAGCCTCACTCAAAAGTGTAGGATCCCGATGTTGTGTGGACGCGGGCGTCACTCCAAGTTTGTGGTATGGCTTGTTTGCTTTAGCTCAGATGATCTGGTGAGATCCCGAGTATGATGGGCCTTGTGGGCCATTTATGATGTTTTGCTTAGTTGAGAGCATGTGTTTAGGTGACTAGTGGTAGTGCCATCGTTATCTTGCCATGATATTGTGTATGTATAGCATTGTTCTTATTTTGATTTGCATGAAGCATGGTTGAGTGGTTGTGTATCCACTGAGCTTTGTTAGCTCAGCATTCGAAATCATTGTTTTTGTTTGCATGTTAGTAGGTTTGGCATGTTTCTTGGAGGAGCACCATCAGCGAAAGATTTCCAAGCGCCTCACCACTTTAGAGTATAGCATTTAGGTCTTTGAGCTATGTATTTGTAGGAACCTATTGTACATTGTAACTTGTATTGTATTTCTAAAACGATAGAGTCAAACGTTTTATAATGTAATTTTAAAAGGAGCTTCATTGTATATGTTTCTAATATAACTTATACTTTATTGGATTGAAATAAAATGTGTTTTGGAAATTTATTGTGGATTTAGCTATACTAGGATGGAAAATTTATGGTTGGGTTTCAGGCTTGAGTCCCAAATTTGACATCCGGGTCGAGGGTGTTACATAATCCATTTCTCATGATACATTATATCATATATTGGCATTCAAGTGACCCAAAACCATTTCCATCTATTTATAAAAACACATTGGATACATGAATTTCCAAGTGGTTCCTTCAACCACTTCACATGCATCCTTGAACCAGGGCGACTACAGTTATGATGTATAAATCCACCAACGTAAAAATTGACACACTTTTGACCCCTCAACCACTGTGATTCTCATGGTGGAGCATGGCACACTCTTGACCCCTTGACACACATGAGGCGACTTATTATAGTGCACTTTAAACCAACGTAAAAATTGACACACTATATTCGATAACTTTTAATCTCAGATACTTGCCAATATACTCTATAAAACCACATTACCTCATTGTTTTACATATGCATCAAATCAAACCAATTTCCAATACATTAAACCATGTATTCTAGTATTCTCAAAACTCTTTTCATAAACCATATGTGATAGAGTATGCTTTGGCACGTGGTAACCTTCAATTTGATGGCTTGGAAGCAAACCTAGGGCTTTAGACTCGAACAAGGAAGTTAGGCGCAAATCTAAAAATTTAAGAGAAACTAGTTGGGGGTTTCTTGAAAATTTCAGAATTAAAGCTGGAAAATTAAAGAAACAAGGTGAATATGATAGATTAGATGATGAGAAATAAGAATATAAATAAGAAGATTGAGAAAGAGGTAGATAAAACAAATCTAAAAATTCCAGCTTTGTTTATGGAATTATGGAAGATTGTGTGAAGGTTGAAGATGAAGATGGCTTGCGAATCGTTGTTGATGTTTTGTCCTCGGCACCCTCAAGCGGCTCTAACCCACCCTCCTCGATGCAATTACCTAGGCAAGCAAGAGTGTAAAGATGATCTCCCTCACAAGAACTCGATGATCTTATGTTGAAGATGGCTTCTAGACAAGTCTACCGAACACTTGCAAACTCAAAGAATACTAAAATCCCCAAAGAGAACTTTTTATTAATCATTGAAATCTGAAAAACAAAGAAGAAGACATCATCATTTTATAGATGAAGGATGGCTTTAACCTAAAAGCTAAGAATGAATAAAATAAACAAAGAAATCTGGTCCATTAAATTGGACTTGATCTAACTGCTTGGGAGAAAGGTGGCTGGTTCTTAAAGTATATAAAACCCTAAAAACATAATTTAAATGTTAATAATTAGGTTGGGTTAAGTTTAATTCGTCCAAACCTTATATGTTAGCTTTTGGGCTGAATTTTACAAAATCCCGTAATAATCCCGTATCAGTTTTCTGCATGCGCAGTCTTCAGTAAATTGGACGTATCTTGAGTTCCCAATGTCCGATTGATGCGTTTCAAGATGTGTTGGAAAGATAACTGAATGACGGATAATTTGTTAGAGACAAATCGACCCAGAAATGCCCGGATCCCATCCGAAAATTCGTCTCAAGTCGGCTGATGCTCCAGCTTTGCAAAACAGTTTTTCTTAATCTAAAATGCATCTCTTCACACCTCCTAAGCATGGATCACTTTGGACCTTGTTGTTTGCATCGAACAACTTCAACTTCTTGTCCCATATGAGTAATTTGATCGCGCTGATGCATATATCAATATGTCATATTCAATAATCATCATATATGATCGTTTGCAACATCTTTCATTTCTAAAACATGCATATAATAGTAAGTAATCAAAACCATAAACATGTGCATGAGATTGTATTTTGCAAAACCGAAAATGAGAGCAAGATCAACCAATACTTACTTCCAAGCTTAGACAAGTGTTTCAAACTTAATCTAAACTCCCAAAAACTATCTTCAAACCTTTTTAAAGCAGTAAACCATGTTTCCACTCACCGACAACCAAATGCTCCTCTAGCCGATGCGAAATCAATCTTCTGAAGCCTCCGAAACCTCTCCAAAGGATAAAGGATCTATCTCCCTATTTTTTCCCACACAACCTAGAAAATTAGCAAATCACTTAGTTAGTTTTGGGATTTCTTTTATTAATCTCTTCTCATAACATTAAAACATGTTCCAAATATGATCTAAAACAATTAGAATCAACATAAAACATATCCATAACAAGATACATCAAATTTCTCATCAAAACTCAATTAAAACCATAAAATCATGATTTAATCATAAAAATATAACAAAAATTAGTTGTAAAGGATCAAGAACTTGGGAATTTCGATAAAGAACCTTTAATTAGATGAGAGAAATGAAAATCACCTCTAATTCTCCCTTAATTAATTGGCAAAGTTTGAGTGAAATCTCTAAGAAAACAAATATGATTTGGTGTATGAATCAAAGGAATCAATTAGGAAATCAAAAGGAAATCTAAAAGGGATGTTTCCTAGGAATTTCAGAATGAAATTGATAGTTTGGCTGCTGAGAAAGTTGATAGAAAAGTAGTTACGTGAAAAAATGATTTTGACTCTTTAAAATCTTTTTAATCAAATCTATTTTATTTTTATTAAATATCCCTTTAAAAAACTTTTAAAAATTGCCTAATTTAAGGGAAAAATCTAATTAAAACTTTGGTAAATTAGCTCCTTAAAGATTCTAAGTTTTGACCATTTTATGATTTAGTCACCAAAATAGTTTTGAAAGCTTTACATTTTAGTCACCATACCAAAATGTCCCAAAATCTGATTTTATTTCTACAAATTGAGTTTTCCAAAACCCTTAGAATATTAATTAAACATTTTCTAGCATTTTTCCTTATTTTATTTTAACCAAAAACCATTTATTAAGAATTAATTCCCGAAACTAGCTCGAATCGCCTAATCCGTTTCCCTCGAACTGTCTAATTGATCTAACTAACGTCTAGGCCTAAATTTGGGGCATTATAACTCTCCCCCTCTTAAGAAATTTTGTCCTCGAAATTTACCTAAAGGAAAAAGGTAAGGAAACTGCTTCTTCATGTCCTCCTTACTTTCCCACGTTGCTTCCTCTACACCACGATGTCGCCACAATACCTTCACCAACTCAGTTGTCTTTTAGCGAAGAATCTTGCTGTTTGAATCCAGAATTCTCATCGGTTCCTCATCATAGGTCAAATCTAGATTCAACTCAATTTCCTCAACAGGCATCACATGCGATGGGTCTGATCTATATCTTGAAGCATCGATACATGGAAAACATAATGTATCTTTTCCAACTTTGCAGGCAACATCAACCTATAAGCAACTGGACCAACACATTCCAACACCTCATAAGGCCCAATGAACCTTGGACTCAACTTGCCTTTACGTCCAAACCTCATTGCCTTCTTCCAAGGCAAAACCTTAAGAAACATTTTGTCTTCAACCACAAATGCAATCTCCCAACGCTTCAAGTCAGTATATGACTTTTGCCGATCCAAAGCTGCCTTCAACCGATCACTAATAAGCTTCACCTTTTTATTAGTGTCCTTCAGCACATCAGTCTAAGAAACATACTTTTCTCTAGCCTCCGCCCAACAAAGTGGCATTCGACACCTCCTACCAGACAAAGCTTCGTACAGAGCCATTTGAATACTAGCCTGATAACTATTGTTATAGGCAAACTCCACCAATGGTAGTTTCTTCTCCCGCGTTCCTTGAAAATCAATGATGCAACACCGCAACATATCCTCCAACACTTGGATAACGTGTATAGACTGATACGCTCCAACTCTCCAATTGATGTTGTTGAGAGAAGCTTGATTGTTCCCGACCGTGAATGCAAGTAAGCCTTGTAATCCGAATGCTTTGAAGATGAAATGAAGAATGCAAGATGTTGAAATGTTGGGTGCAGAAGCTAGGGTGCGAAGTGTAAAAAGAAATGGATGAAAGAAAGGAAATGGTTAAGTGTTTTCAGCTATGGTGATTGAAAGGAAAAGAAGATAGTGAAATGGAATGAAAAGGATGATAGTATTCAAAAAAAAACTATACTAAAGAGTATAATCATGTTTCTTAAGAGAATGACTTTGAGGGTGGTAGATAGGACTTGGACTCATAGGTTAGATGAACCAAGAACCCGAAATATATGATGAAGGATAGGAGATGATGCCACAAGCAAAGCTTGATAAGTCGACAAAGTTCTAAAAAGAACAAGTTGATAGAAAACCTCACAAATAAAAATTGTATTGATATGAAAGTTGTGTGTTACAACATGCAAAATGAACCCCTATTTATAGTTTTTCAAGGGGTGGCCAAATAGGCATGTACAAGGGTGAAAGGTGGTCGAATAGGCATGGTGCCTTTCCCTAAGAGCATGGTGATGTTTCAGCTAGAGTGGTGCCTCCCTCCAAGTAATTGTTGTCCATTTCTCCCTCAAAAGTTGGTGCTCAAGTTTCCCTCCAAGGTTGGTCAATTGTGTCCCTTGGGGAGGAGACATGTCCTTCCGAGGTTGAGCTGAAGGTGGTAGCTTGAGCTGAGTTGAGCTGATCGAGCTAGGAGTGAGCTGGCTTGAGCAAAGCTAACTAGATAAGTGAGCTTCACTTAGTTTTTAAGCTTGCTTGAGCTGCCTTTAGCTAGGTGAGCTTATCCTCTAGTGTCCTTCAGCTTGCCTCTAGCTATTGGAGCTGAAAGTAGCTTGCATTCCTTTAGTTGAAATGAGTGAGCTGTGAGGAGCTAATTTGAGCTAGTTGAGCTAGCCATGAGTTGCATGATCAAAGACGAGCTTGCTCTTTAATTCATCCTATGTTCCTTGAGCTGTGATGACCTACAATCAAAGTAAACAAATATAAGTAATGCTTATAATAGGCACTAAGATAATATGCTAAGTAACGATGTGGTTCTACTTAATATGCATGCATGAAACATTACTTAATATGCCAAGTGTAGATGATGAATGGAAAGTTGTTATGGTACACAAATACACTAAGCATTATATTAAACATAAACATAATGTAAACATAAATGGTAAGTATTAGTGCATGCATGATTAGAAGTATGATAATTATATAGTTAAAATAAATGTGCAGAAAGTAAGTAAAAACTCCATTGGCTTTCATCCTTGTAAAACAAGTTGAAAGTATAGTGAATATGAGTAGTGAGTGAAATGGGATCACATCATCCCCCTTCTTTAAGGTGATTTGTCCTCAAATCAAAGCCTCTTATTTTTTGACAATCCTTTGCTATTGGGATAATTGAATCCTTGTATACATCCTTCACTGGTTTGCTTCCTTCATTACTATCCTGAAAATCAGAAGAAAACAAATTTTCTTGTAAATGATTAGAAAAATCTGCCTCGATCAAAGGGCGTGTCAAAAGATGTTCCCTAATAATCTCTTTGCTGGTGTATGCATTCATATTCTTTGGTTCCTCCTATTTTGGTTTATTCTTGGCCCGTTCAATCTTCCAAGCTTCTACGCTCTTCTTCATTAAATTCTGGTCATTTTGCACTTGTTTAGGTGTTAATGGTGCAAGAACAATCTTCTTTCCTTCGTGCTTGAAAGAGTAGCGATTGGTGAAACAATAATGAATGGTCCTCCTATCATATTGCCACGGTCTTCCAAGAAGAATATGGCTTGCATGCACTGGTACAACATCGCACATAACTTCATCTTTATAATTGCCAATAGAGAAGGGAATTAGAACCTGTTTGGTGAACTTTAGTTCGCCTCCATCATTCAGCCACTGAAGCTTGTACGATGTAGGATACTTCAACGTTTTCAAACCCAGCTTTTCCACCATGATTGTACTAGCAACATTGGTGCAACTTCCGCCATCTATGAACATAAAACACACCTTGTATTCACATGACACCGTGTGTGAAATATATTCGCTTGTTGTTGTTCTTCCTCAGCCATTTGTGCATTCAGAAGCCTTTTAACCACTAAGAGTTCGCCATCAACAGCCGATTTAATTTCTTTTTCCTCAGGCTCAGATTCCTCTTGAACTTCATCCTTGCAGTTTGATGTGATATCGCCATTATCCAGTAGCAGCATAGTATTCTAGTTAAGACATTTGTTAGCTATATGGCCTTGTCCTAAGCACTTGAAACATTTGATATCACTTGAACGTTCCTTGCCATCTACTTGCTTGCTTTGGATGTTCTCCACTATTGCTGTTTTGGCTTAGAGATCTCAGCTGGTTCCTTGATTTGTAAAGGTGTAGCCTTCAAGTGTTGGTTTGGTTCCACTTGGGGCCATCGGTATATTAATACCCCTTGCAGTGATCTTTCTCCATTGTTGCCGTTCAACCTTCATGGCCATGTGCACCATCTCATCAATCTCAATGTAGTGTTATAGCTCCACCACATCAGCAATTTCTCTATTGAGACCTGGTAAGAATCTGACCATGGTTGCTTATCTATCTTCATCAATATGGGCTCAGATCATTGCAACCTCCATTTCTTTGTAATAATCTTTGACACTCCAGTTGCTTATTTTAGAATTTGCAACTTGTGTAAAAAAGGTCCCAGTGATAGTGAGTTGGAATGAACCTTCTCCGCATGATGCTCTTCATGTCATGCCAAGTTGTAATTGGCCTTTCTCCGTTACGTCTCCTAGACAAGGTTAATTGGTCCCACCATATAAGATTATAATCTATGAATTTCATGGCAGCCAATCGTACCTTTTTCTGTTTCGAGTAATTGTGGCATTCGAAAACATTATCCACTTTGCTTTCCCAATCTAGATATGCCTCCAGATCAGTTTTGCCTTGGAACGGTAGAATAGTGACTCAGATGTTGTTGATGTCCCTCCTTGATATCTTGAAGCAGTTCTCTGTGATGCTTGCTCAACCTCTTCCCCATCATTATCTTCTACAAACTTGTTTAGATGATGTTGCCTCCTAATGCCTCGAACATTGCCTTGTGACTCTTCCAACCGATCCATGCTTTCATGAATGGGTTCAAGCTCAGCACGCAATAGCCTTTGCATTTCTTGAATCAATGCTTGAGTTTGGAGGTTTTGGGGTTGTTGCCTTCCTCCTCGGTTTGAAGATTCCGAATGCTGTGACATGGTTAGTAAAGACAACAAAGAAATTAAGAACTTAAAATCTCACCAAAGAAAGAAATTTCTCAATCACTTATAGGATGGGATTTGGGCATTTATGAGTCAAGTTGTCTTCTAACAAATTGTCCGTCATTCAGTTACCTTTCCAACGCATCTTTAAACGCGTCTTTCAGTTACTTTATTGTATAGGTTCTTCCTTGTTCCTTGTACTTGTTTTTTTTTTGCAACTTAAAACCTTTCTTCTTCACCAAAATTTCCAGCAACCATTTCCACCATTGTTTCTTCTTCAAGCACTCATCTTCAACCTTTCTCCATCCTAAATTTCTAGCAATATTCTACCTTCTTTCATCCTACAGTTCAACACCAAATTCCAGTCCCTTAAACACCATAAACTATACTTTCAACATCTTCTTTTGCAGCCCCACTTCTACATGGGAAATCTTACTTCGATCCTAGATCCGACACAATCAATGGAGGCCTACATCAATGGACAGCCTCGTAACATGTTCCCTCCAAGGTGGCCGATCATGTCTCTTGGGAGGAGTCATGCCTTTTGGGGTTTGAGCTAAAGGTGATGAGCTGAGTTGAGCTGATCGAGCTAGGAGTGAGTTGGCTTGAGCTGAGTGAAAAAGATGAAAGAAATTGCAATGGCAATGTGTTCTACAAGAGAGAACATTACAACATCAATCGGGCAGGAAGAGAATTTGATTGTTAGGTGAAGGAAAGTTGTAAGTGTTTTTGTGTAGTAAGTCACCAAATTCTTTCTTTTCTTTCTAATTCTAAGCCTACCTTTACCTTATTTCTTTTGTTTACTAACCATTGTTGTTATTTAGCCGACACACTTGAACATGTTTGACAAAGTCTTAAGTTAGTTCCTTAAAGAACTAAACGCGAGAGGAGTGGAAAAAGGCATATTGAGCCTGTGAGAACAAAAGGGGAAAGTAAAAGCCATATTTCCCGAGTGAAACGCGAGCGTAGAGTGGAGTGCCATATCTACTTTCCTTGGAGAGAATTGTGAGGCTTTTTTGAGTGTCAAGTGAGGTTTTGTTTTTATTTTGCTAACAATGACATGTTCTAGCGAAATGAATCAAGATGGAGGACAACCGAATCTGCAAATGCAGGCCATGATTCGAGAATTGCAAAATTGTTGAAGGATGAACTCGAACCATTACATGAAAGAATAGACAGGCTTGAGGGTCACAAGGCAACACCCGAGCAACCCAAGGCCCACAAAGGCAAAATCAGCCTAGAGATGACGAACATAATGAAGAGTATGCTGACAACAATGTTGATGATGATGAAATGGACCGATCATCGACACCGAATGCCCCGAGACACCACGGAGGGCGTGCACAACTTGATGACAATTTGAGCAACATTCGAGTTACCATACCTCATTTTCAAGGAAAAATAGATCCAAATGCTTATCTAGCATGGGAAAGCAAGGTAGAACAAGTGTTCGATTGTTACAACTATTCTGAACAAAAGAAAGTGCGATTGGCAGCAATGGAGTTCATGGATTATGCATTAATTTGGTGGGACCAATTAATCAGTACACGAAGAAGAACAGGCAAAGGGCCAATCACAACATGGCTTGAAATGAAAATAATCATGCGGAGGATATTTGTACTATCTCACTACCATCAAGTCTTGTTCCAGAAGTTGCAAAATTTAAAACAAGGCAATAGAAGCATTGAAGATTATTTTATAGAAATGGAGATGGCCATGATCCGTGCCAACATTGAAGAAGATTGAGAAGCAACAATAGCGCGTTTCTTAGCCTATCTTAACCAGGAGATTGCCAATGTTGTAGAATTACAACATTATGTTGAATTGGACGAGATGGTGCATATGGTGATCAAATTTAAACGTCAGCAAAGGAAGAAATCTTCTTCCCGAGGTAATAGTTCATTTAATAATTTTTCTAACCCTCGTTTCATTCTAAACAATTTCAGGAAGTCTGCACCTATTCAAATTAAAGGAAAGGCAGAATCGAGCAAGCCAAAGCCACCCGTTGTAGACGTTGGTAGAGGAAAGCAAGTGGTTACTCATGAACGCACAAGGGACATTCAATGTTTCAAGTGCCTTGGACGAGGACACGTAGCAAGCCAATGTCCAAATCGGAACACGATGCTTTTGTTAGAAAATGGTGAGATCGAGTCTGATCATGGAGAAGATGAACCAGAAATTCCTAAGAAGGAAGAAGAAGATGAGATTGAATTGGCAGCAAATGGTGAGATTTGCGCAAGTGTCACAAGAAGAGCAGCAACATTAAAACATCTTTCACACGAGATGTCATGTGAATGATAAGGTATGTATTATTATAATTGATGGAGGAAGTTGTACTAATGTTGCAAGTACTCTTATGGTTGACAGGTTAGGTTTGAAAATGACAAAGCACCCAAATCCTTACAAATTGCAGTGGCTGAACGATGGTGGTGAATTAAGTCACCAAGCAAGTGAAGGTTCCATTTTCCATTGGAAAATACAAGGATGAGGTTCTTTGCGATGTGGTGTCCATGGATGCAAGTCATTTGTTACTTGGACGACCGTGACAGTTCGATAAGCGAGCAATACATGACGGATACACCAATCAGTATTCATTCTTGCATGGAGGTAAGAAGATCACTTTGGCACCTTTGACACCGAGCCAAGTGAATGATGATCAAGCTAGCCTGAAAAAGAGCATCAAAACAATGAAAGGGAAGAAAAAGATGAACGTCTTTGCAAGCGAAAAAGAAATCAGGAAGCGTCTTTCAACTCAACAAACTTATTTTGATGTATAAAGAGAATTTATTGTTGACTAACCATCCTGATGATTTACCTATTTCTATTTCGACTCTTTTGCAGGAATTCGAAGATGTCTTTCCAGAAGAAACACCAAGTGGATTACCACCGATTCGTGGTATTGAACATCATATTGACTTTATTTTGGGAGCCACAATTCCAAATCGATCAGCATACAAAAGTAACCCCAAAGAGACAAAGGAACTTCAAAAGCAAATCAGCGAGTTGATGGAAAAGGGTTACATTCGAGAGAGCTTGAGTCCATGTGCAGTGTCAGTCTTGTTGGTGCCGAAAAAGGATGGAACTTGGAGAATGTGCATGGATTGTCAAGCAGTGAATTAGATCACTATCAAGTACCGGCATCCCATTCCTCGCCTTGATGACATGTTGGATGAGTTGTGTGGTGCGTGTATTTTCTCTAAGATTGACCTAAAGAGCGGCTATCATCAGATCCAAATGAAGGAAGGAGACAAGTGGAAGACAGCATTCAAAACCAAACAAGGTTTGTATGAATGGTTGGTAATGCCTTTTGGCTTAACCAATGCTCCTAGTACATTCTTGAGATTGATGAATCATGTGCTCTGACCCTACATTGGTAAGTATTGTGTTGTTATTTTGATGATATCTTAATTTACAACAAGACATTGTAGGAACGTGAAAAGCATTTGAGAAATGTTCTTAGCACTTTGAGGAAAGAACGACTATTCGGTAATCTTAAAAATTGTGTATTTTGTACTAACAAGCTTACATTTTTAGGCTTTATTGTTAGTTCACAGGGTGTGGAAGTTGATCCTAAAAAGATAAGGGCAATTCAAGAATGGCCAAGACTGACATCAGTAAGCCAAGTGAGAAGTTTTCATGGGCTTGCGAGTTTTTATCGACAATTTGTGCCAAACTTCAGTTCCATTACCGCCCCTTAACTGGGATAATTAAGAAGAATGCCCTCTTCAATTGGGGTAAGGAACAAGAAGACGCATTTCTTGCCATTAAAGAGTGTTTGATCAAAGCACCGGCATTAGCTTTGCCAAACTTTGACAAGATGTTCGAGATTGAGTGTGATGCTTCGAGTATAGGAATTGGAGCAGTCTTAACACAGGAAAAGCGACCTATTGCATATTTTAGTGAAAAGTTAAGTGGAGCTACGTTGAATTACCCGACATACGACAAAGAGATGTATGCACTTATTCGAGCTCTTGAGACATGGCAGCATTACCTTTTGCCGAAAGAGTTTGTCATCCACACTGACCATGAAGCATTGATGATAGAGTACCGCAATCTTGGATTTGGAAGCCTTCAATCAAGTTGTTGCAAGAACTAGGAGCTGTAGACTCAATCAAGGAAGTTTGGACAGATCTAAAAATTCAAGAGAAAAGAGAAGGGATTTTCTTGAAATTTTCAGATTCAAGGCTGGAAATTTAAAGAAAGAAAGATAAGATGAAGGATTATATGATAAGAAATAAGAATATAAAAAGAAGATTAAAAAAGATTGAGAAAGAGATAAGTAAAACAAATCTGAAAATTCCAGCTTTGTTTATGGAATTATGGAAGATGGAGTGAAGGTTGAAGATGAAGATGGCTTGCGAATTGTTGATGTTGCTTTGTCCTCGGCACCCTCTTAGACTCAATTACCTAAGCAAGCAACCTCAAGCGGCTCTAACCCACCCTCCTAGAAGCGATTATCTAGGCAAGCAAGAGTGTGAAGATGATCTCCCTCACAAGAACTCGTCGAACTTATGTTGAAGAAGACTTCGAAGGCACAAGTAATCAGCACTTGCAAAAGCAAACTCACTAAATATTTCATAAATCAAAGAAAATCTATTTTACAATGATGGAGGCTTCATCCTTTTATAGGTGAATGATAGACAAAGTAATTTAACTTCGACTAAAACAAGGAAAACCTAAAAATAATAAAAAATAATAGCCTTTAAACTCCTTGTGCTTGTGTGGCAAGGAATAGGGTGATAAGGCAAGTGATAAGCTGATAAGGGCTGAGTGGCTGGTTCCTAAAGTATATAAAACCCTAAAGACATCAATTTAAATGATAATAAATATATTGGGCTAAGTTTAATTCGTCCAAAGCCTTATATGTTAGCTTTTGGGCTGAATTTTACAAAATCCCGTAATAATCCCGTATCCAGTTTTCTGCATGCACAGTCTTCAGTAAATTGGACGTATCTTGAGTTCCTGATGTCCGATTGACGCGTTTCAAGATGCGTTGGAAAGGTAACTGAATGAAGGACAATTTGTTAGAAGACAAATTGACTCAGAACTGCCCGGATCCCATCCAAAAACTCGTGGAAAGTTGGCTGACTTTCCAGACTTTACAAACATATTCAATTTGTTGTCCAAGATGCATCGTTTTTGACCTCCTATGCGTGCACTGTTTTGGCTTTTATTGTTTCCATCGAACAAATTCAGCTTCTTGTCCAATATAAGTAATTTGACCCTGCTCATACATGTATCATTCCCCTACTCAAAAGGATTCGTCCTCGAATCTAAATCGGCAATGAGAGAACAATCATCAACTTCAATTGAAAAGGCTTCTTTGTTGTATGTGGAGTGATCTAATTGAGCTTCTCTCAATGGTTCAACAAAATCCTGAAAAAATAAGACAGCACTACTCGAACATTTGTAAGGATCAGTCAAAACAAAATCACTCGTCGCGTTCTTTTTTTTGTCTTTTTCTTTTGGACTTTGTGTGACTTTTACCTCATATGTATTTTCACTCACCAAATTTGGGCCGTTAATTTGACTTTTTTCACTCTTGGCCTCTTTACTCTTAATCTTTTGTATCTCACATCCCATATTCCTCTCACAAAAATTATCATCAATGTACAATTTCTGTAGAGGAGAAAGTGTTTCTAACGGAATGATAGGACAAGAATCAAATGAAGGGTTAGAATTACACTTACTTCTTTGTGGGGAGGTGATGAGAGTATAGCAAGTGGACCTACTACTTCACATGAGGGATTAGAAGCATTGTCATCTTGTCTAATGTGTTCATTATCACTATCCTCCTGTTTGAGTGTTTGTGTGTTTTCCGTCAACATGAGGATTTTTGTCTTGGTTTTGATAGAGTAGCACAATCTTGGATTTGGAAGCCTTCAATCAAGTTGTTGCAAGAACTAGGAGCTCTAGACTCAATCAAGGAAGTTTGGGCAGATCTGAAATTTCAAGAGAAAAGAGAAGGGATTTTCTTGAATTTTTCAGATTCAAGGCTGGAAATTTAAAGAAAGAAAGACGAGATGAAGGATTAGATGATAAGAAATAAGAATATAAATAAAAAGATGAGAAAAGATTAAGAAGAAGATAGGTAAAACAAATCTAAAAATTCCAGTTTTGTTTATGGAATTATGGAAGATGGTGTGAAGGTTGAAGATGAAGATGGCTTGCGAATTGTTGATGTTATTTTGTCCTCGGCACCCTCTTAAACTCAATTATCTAAGCAAGCAACCTCAAGCGGCTCTAACCCACCCTCCTAGACGTGATTATCTAGGCAAGCAAGAGTGTGAAGATGATCTCCCTCACAAGAACTCGTCGAACTTATGTTGAAGAAGACTTCGAAGGCACAAGTAATCAGCACTTGCAAAAACAAACTCACTAATTATTTCATAAATCAAAGAAAATCTATTTTACAATGATGGAGGCTTCATCCTTTTATAGGTGAAGGATAGACAAAGTAATTTAAATTCTACTAAAACAAGGAAAACCTAATCCAATTAAAAATAATAAAAAAATAACAGCCTTTAAACTCCTTGTGCTTGTGTGGCAAGGAATAGGATGATAAGGCAAGTGATAAGCTGATAAGGGCTGGGTGGCTGGTTCCTAAAGTATATAAAACCCTAAAAACATCAATTTAAATGATAATAAATATATTGGGCTAAGTTTAATTCGTCCAAATCCTTATATGTTAGCTTTGGGGCTGAATTTTACAAAATCCCGTAATAATCCAGTTTTCTGCATGCGCAGTCTTCAGTAAATTGACATATCTTGAGTTCTTGATGTCCGATTGATGCGTTTCAAGATGCGTTGGAAAGGTAACTAAATGATGGAAAATTTGTTAGAAGACAACTTGACTCAGAAATGCCCGGATCCCATCCGAAAACTCGTAGCAAGTTGGATGACTTTCCAGACTTCACAAACATATTCAATTTTTTGTCCAAGATGCATCGTTTTTGACCTCCTATGCGTGCATTGTTTTGGATTTTATTGTTTTCATCGAACAAATTCAGCTTCTTGTCCAATATTAGTAATTTGACCTTGCTCATGCATGTATCAGGTTTTATCCAGTGACTTGGATGTTTCAATTTTCTGCTTTGGTCTACTTGAGTCGAGCAAAGGTTTACAAGAATTAGAATGAGATAAAGGTTGAGTGGTACCTCTGTCATAGTGATAATTCTTTTGTCGATATCGTTGTCGATCTTTGATGCGCTTATCGATTGTCATGGCGAATTGGAATGCCTCTTGAAGGGTGTAGTAGGTTTTGAGTTCAAGTACCTCAAGAATGTTGTCATTGAGTCCGATAACAAACCTAGATATTGTATGCTCTTCATCCTCTTATATGTCGGCTCTTTGCATCAATGATTCCATCTCTTTGAGAGATACTCATCAACAGTTCTGTAGCCTTGTTGGATCCTTTGTAACTTTTGTTTGATCTCCCGTTGATATAATGGGGGAACGAATCGTTCTCGCATGACTTTTTTAAGTTCTCCCCATGAGGTTATCTTGGCTTCTCCATTTAGACACTGATTGCGGACCAATTGGGACCACCAAATGGATGCATATTCAGTGAATTCGAGAGTCAACAGTGGAACTTGATCCTCTTTGGGACATTGATAATGCTTGAATAGAAGATCAACTCGATTTTCCCAGTCACAATAAGCATCAGGGTAATACCTTCCTTGAAAAGGTGGTATAGTGATCTTTGGTTTGGATAATGTGTTTGTTGCTCGTCGCGGCTCTGTGCGAGGATTGTGCCTATGTGTAGGGGGTTTTGGCGTCTATTCTGGATGGGAACAAGATTTGGACGCCTAGTGATACATGCATGAGCGGGGTCAAATTACTAATATTGGACAAGAAGCTGATTTTGTTCGATGCAAACAATAAAAGCCAAAACAATGCACGCATAGGAGGTCAAAAACGATGCATCTTGGACAAAAATTTAATCTGTTTGTGAAGTCTGAAAAGTCATCCAACTTGCGACGAGTTTTCAGATGGGATCCGGGCATTTTTTAGTCAATTTTTCTTCTAGCATATTGTCCGTCATTCAGTTACCTTTCCAACGCATCTTGAAACGCGTCAATCGGACATCAGGAACTCAAGATACGTCCAATTTACTGAAGATTGCGCATGCAGAAAACTAGATACGAGATTATTACGGGATTTTGTAAAATTCAGCCCAAAAGCTAACATATAAGGCTTTGGACGAATTAAACTTAGCCCAATATATTTATTATCATTTAAATTGATGTTTTTAAGGTTTTATATACTTTAGGAACCAGCCACCCAGCCCTTATCAGCTTATCACTTGCCTTATCACACTAATACTTGCCACACAAGCACAAGGAGTTTAAAGGCTGTTATTTTTTTATTATTTTTAATTAGATTAGGTTTTCCTTGTTTTAGTAGAAGTTAAATTACTTTGTCTATCCTTCACCTATAGAAGGATGAAGGCTCCATCATTGTAAGAGGGATTTTCTTTGATTTATGAAATATTTAGTGAGTTTGTTTTTGCAAGTGCTGATTACTTGTGCCTTCGAAGTCTTCTTCAACATAAGTTTGACGAGTTCTTGTGAGGGAGATAATCTTCACACTCTTGCTTGCCTAGATAATCGTGTCTAGGAGGGTGGGTTAGAGCCGCTTGAGGTTGCTTGCTTAGATAATTGAGTCTAAGAGGGTGCCGAGGACAAAACAACATCAACAATTCGCAAGCCATCTTCATCTTCAACCTTCACACCATCTTCCATAATTCCATAAACAAAGCTGGAATTTTCAGATTTGTTTTACTTATCTCTTTCTCAATCATTTTTAATCTTCTTTTTATATTCTTATTTCTTATCATATAATCCTTCATCTTATCTTTCTTTCTTTAAATTTCCAGCCTTGAATCTGAAAATTCCAAGAAAATCCCTGATACGAGCATGAGAGGGGTCAAAATAATCATCTTGGAAAAGAAGTTGAAACTGCTTTGCAAGTTAGAAACATCAGTCAACTTGCGAAGCATTTTTGGATGGGATTCAGGCATTTATGGGTCAACATGTCTTCTTAAAACTTGTCCGGCTGCAAATTAGTTTTCCAACGCATCTTAAAACGCCTCAATTGGACATCTGGATCTCAAGGTACGTCTATTTTAGCGAAGACAGCGCATGCAGAAATTCCTATACGGGATTAATACGGGATTTTTGGATAATTACGAATTTTCAAGATTTTATTTGATTATTTGTAATTTAAATCAACATAGGATTCTGCAATATCTATTAGGATCAGATTTATTTAATTAATATTTTATTTTTAGCATTTATTTATTATTAGAAGTTACTTATCTAATTAGGAGATTAGATTTTAGCATTTATTTATTTTATTTAATTCCTAAGTTTAGTAGGATTAAAACTTCTCCATGGCCTATATAAAGGAAGCTTCACCCACATTGTAATTCAGATTTCATTGATTAATAAAAAGTTATCTTTGGAGATTTTAGTATTCTTTGAGTTTGCAAGTGTTCGGTAAACTTGTCTAGAAGCCATCTTCAACATAAGATCATCGAGTTCTTGTAAGGGAGATCATCTTCACACTCTTGCTTGCCTAGGTAATTGCATCTAGGAGGGTGGGTTAGAGCCACTTGAGGTTGCTTGCTTAGATAATTGAATCTAAGAGGGTGCCGAGGACAAAACAACAACTATCAATTCATCACGCCATCTCCACATATTCAAGCTTCCTCCATTGACGCCACCACCATAAGCAAATCTGAATTTTTAGATTTGTTCTTTATTTTGGTTTGTTTTGTTTTTCTCTTTATTCGAATTTGTGCTACTCTATCATTTGGTATCAGATTTGGGACGATTCTTGACAAGAATTTTGGCGTTTTTGGGTGAAAAACTCGAAAATTAGGAAAAATTCGTCAAATTCAAACGAGCGAATTTTGAGCTGAAAATTTCCATATCAGATCTACACCTTTGGAGGAGTCACCACATAAAATTTCAGAATTTTTTGACACCGGAAACACCTCGAACGAAGTAGATCAAGTTGCAGCAAAATTCTAGGGTTTTCGGGGTTTTTCTAATTTTCTTTCATTCTTAGCCATTAGTTTTCGTTTGTTTTAGCTTTTATTGCTTCTTACACATCTTCTAACACCTTCTTGTTTCCTTGTGTTAGTAGGACTAAAACTTGCATACTCTTCTTTCTCCTTGCAACTATAATTCTATTGGTGTTTAACCTTTTCTTTGGATTCTTAAAGCAATTAGGATGTTTTATTCTCTTTTCAACACTCGTTATCGTATACCAATAAATATTTTCAGTCACGATGTAAGATACAAGGTAATCTATGTTCTTTAATTATTTATGGTGATAGTCGTGTAAACTTAGTGAGTAGTTTCATTGTTGATGTACTCGATCTACCATGCCAAGAACACCCTAAGCCGTATCATCTTCAAGGGTTTAATAGCGGACCGGATATGAAGGTAATCGAACGTTGTTTAATCTCTTTTACTCTTGGAAGCTATTGTAATGATGTATGGTGTGACGTGGTTCCTATGGAAGTCACCCACTTGCTATTACGAAGACCTTGGAAAAATGATCGGGGCGCTGTCCATCGAATCAATACAAATGGATACTCGGCTGTCCATCAATAATTAAAGAACATAGATTACCTTGTATCTTACATCGTGACCATGGAGAAGTTTTAATCCTACTAAAATTAGGAATTAAATACAATAAATAAATGCTAAAATCTAATCTCCTAATTAGATAAGTAACTTCTAATAATAAATAAATGCTAAAAATAAAATCCTAATTAAATAAATATGATCCTAATAGATATTACAGAATCCTATGTTGATTTAAATTACAAATAATGAAATAAAATCTTGAAAATTCGTAATTATCCAAAAATCCAGTATTAAATCCCGTATAGGAATTTCTGCATGCGCTGTCTTCGCTAAAATAGACGTATCTTGAGATCCAGATGTCCGATTGAGGCATTTCAAGATGCGTTAGAAAGCTAATTTGCAGCCGGACAAGTTTTAAGAAGACATGTTGACCCATAAATGCCTGGATCCCATCCAAAAATGCTTCGCAAGTTGACTAATGTTTTTGACTTGCAAAGCAATTTCAACTTCTTTTCCAAGATGATTATTTTGACCCCTCTCATGCTCGTATCATTCTCCCACTCCTCAAAAAGATTCGCCCTAGAATCTAGATCGGTAAATGGATGAAGTTCATCAAAGTACCATAGAAGAGAAGACGTCTTGAAGGATCCTTTTGCAGAGTCTCTTTTTGCAATGTAATTTACAAGTTCCTTCTCATTGGGATCATTACGATTGTTCTTTTGGTCGCAAAGTAACTCACTCTCATCTTCAAAATTGTTATTAATGCTAAAAGTGGAATAAGCATAAATAGAATTCTGAAAACATTCAATGATACCATTTGATTGTAAGGTATCTTCGTCGGTGCTTGTCGTTTGATGATCATCTTGAATCGGAATAGTAGGTTCGTCACTGGAAACAAACACACTACTTACAATTTCTTCCTCATCAATAGGAAAGGTTAAACTCTCGATGGTATCGTCTTCCTCATGTTCTTTAGAAGAACAAATTTCTTTATCATGCTCCGGATCACGGATTTCAATATCATTAGAAGACATGAATTCAGACAACATATCTCTCAAAATTTTTTCTTGAAAATAAAACTTATTTGGACAATCATACCCTGAATGATCTAATCGACAACAATAATGACATCGAGTCCCCAAAAGGGTAAAATCCAATACGTTGCTCAAAGACATCCTCAAGAACGACCTGAATCCGATACCAAATGATAGAGTAGCGCAAATTCGAATAAAGAGAAAAACAAAACAAACCAAAATAAAGAACAAATCTAAAAATTCAGATTTGCTTATGGTGGTGGCGTCAATGGAGGAAGCTTGAATATGTGGAGATGGCGTGATGAATTGATAGTTGTTGTTTTGTCCTCGGCACCCACTTAGACGCAATTATCTAAGCAAGCAACCTCAAGCAGCTCTAACCCACCCTCCTAGATGCAATTACCTAGGCAAGCAAGAGTGTGAAGATGATCTCCCTCACAAGAACTCGATGATCTTATCTTGAAGATGGCTTCTAGACAAGTTTATCGAACACTTGCAAACTCAAAGAATACTAAAATCTCCAAAGAGAACTTTTTATTAATCAATGAAATCTGGATTACAATGTGCGTGAAGCCTCCTTTATATAGGCCATGGAGAAGTTTTAATCCTACTAAACTTAGGAATTAAATACAATAAATAAATGCTAAAATCTAATCTCCTAATTAGATAAGTAACTTCTAATAATAAATAAATGCTAAAAATAAAATCCTAATTAAATAAATATGATACTAATAGATATTACAGAATCCTATGTTGATTCAAATTACAAATAATCAAATAAAATCTTGAAAATTCGTAATTATCCAAAAATCCAGTATTAATGCAAAAACTCGTCGCAAGTTGGCTGACTTTCCAGACTTTACAAACAGATTCAATTTCTTGTCCAAGATGCATCGTTTTTGACCTCCTATGCGTGCACTGTTTTGGCTTTTATTGTTTGCATCGAACAAATTCAGCTTCTTGTCCAATATAAGTAATTTGACCCCGCTCATGCATGTATCATTCCCCCACTTCTCAAAAGGATTCGTCCTCGAATCTAAATCGGCAATGAGAGAACAATCATCAACTTCAATTGAAATGGCTTCTTTGTTGTATGTGGAGTGATCTAATTGAGCTCCTCTCAATGGTTCAACAAAATCCTGAAAAAATAAGACAACACTACTCGAACATTTGTAAGGATTAGTCAAAACAAAATCACTCATCGCGTTCTTTTTCTTTTGGGCTTTGTGTGACTTTTACCTCATATGTAGTTTCACTCACCAAATTTTGGCCATTAATTTGACTTTTTTCACTTTCGGCCTCTTTACTCTTAGTCTTTTGTATCTCACATCCCATATCCCTCTCACAAAATTTATCATCAATGTACAATTTCTGTAGAGGAGAAAGTGTTTCTAACGGAATGATAGGACAAGAATCAAATGAAGGGTTAGAATTACACTTACTTTCTTCGTGGAGAGGTGATGAGAGTATAGCAAGTGGACCTACTACTTCACATGAGGGATTAGAAGCATTGTCATCTTGTCTAATGTGTTCACTATCACTATCCTTTTGTTTGGGAGATGGTTCTTCTCCAATATCAACATTTGCACAAATGCTAGAAGTAGAAGTACGAAGAGAATCATGTGTACGTTCTGGTTTTGGGATGTCTTCATGGTTGGTTGCCTTTGTGTGGTCAATTGATTCAGCCTTTTGTGCTTCCAATCTTTTTCGTTTTATCCTCTCACACTGTTTTTATGCTTTCGCTATTTCTTCATCTACTTTTTCCGGCTCTATTGTAGCAAACGAGAGCTTCTGGCCTTTGTGCACAACCGAGTATCCATTTGTATTGATTCGATGGACAGCGCCACGATCATTTTCCCAAGCTCTTCCTAATAGCAAGTGGGTGACTTCCATAGGGACCACGTCACACCATACATCATCACAATAGCTTCCAAGAGTAAAAGAGATTAAACAACGTTCGGTTACCTTCATATCCGGTCCGCTATTAAACCCTTGAAGATAATACGGCTTAGGGTGTTCTTGGCATGGTAGATCGAGTGCATCAACAATGAAGCTACTCACTAAGTTTACACGACTGTCACCATCAATAATTAAAGAACGTAGATTATCTTGTATCTTACATCGTGACCGAAAAATATTTATTGGTATACGATAACGAGTGTTGGAAAGAGAATAAAACATCCTAATTGCTTTAAGAGTCCAAAGAAAAAGTTAGACACCAATAGAATTATAGTTGCAGGGAGAAAGAAGAGTATGCAACTTTTAGTCCTACTAACACAAGGAAACAAGAAGGTGTTAGAAATGTGTAAGAAGCAATAAAATCTAAAACAAACGAAAACTAATGGCTAAGAATGAAAGAAAATTAGAAAAACCCCGAAAACCCTAGAATTTTGCTGCAACTTGATCTACTTCGTTCGAGGTGTTCCCGATGTCAAAAAATTCTGAAATTTTATGTGGTGACTCCTCCAAAGGTGTAGATCTGATCTGGAAATTTTCAGCTCAAAATTCGCTCGTTTGAATTTGACGAATTTCCCCTAATTTTCGAGTTTTTCACCCAAAAACGCCAAAATTCTTGTCAAGAATCGTCCCAAATCTGATACCAAATGATAGAGTAACGCAATCTTAGATTTGGAAGCCTTCAATCAAGTTGTTGCAAGAACTAGGAGCTCTAGACTCAATCAAGGAAGTTTGGGCAGATTTGAAAATTCAAGAGAAAAGAGAAGGGATTTTCTTGAATTTTTCAGATTCAAGGCTGGAAATTTAAAGAAAGAAAGACGAGATGAAGGATTAGATGATAAGAAATAAGAATATAAGTAAAAAGATGAGAAAAGATTAAGAAGAAGATAGGTAAAACAAATCTGAAAATTCCAGCTTTGTTTATGGAATTATGGAAGATGGTGTGAAGGTTGAAGATGAAGATGGCTTGTGAATTGTTGATGTTGTTTTGTCCTCGGCACCCTCTTAGACTCAATTATCTAAGCAAGCAACCTCAAGCAGCTCTAACCCACCCTCCTAGACGCGATTATCTAGGCAAGCAAGAGTGTGAAGATGATCTCCCTCACAAGAACTCGTCGAACTTATGTTGAAGAAGACTTCGAAGGCACAAGTAATCAGCACTTGCAAAAATCAAACTCACTAAATATTTCATAAATCAAAGAAAATCTGTCTTACAATGATGGAGGCTTCATCCTTTTATAGTTGAAGGATAGACAAAGTAATTTAACTTCTACAAAAACAAGGAAAACCTAATCTAATTAAAAATAATAAAAAATAACAGCCTTTAAACTCCTTGTGCTTGTGTGGCAAGGAATAGGATGATAAGGCAAGTGATAAGCTGATAAGGGCTGGGTGGCTGGTTCCTAAAGTATATAAAACCCTAAAAACATCAATTTAAATGATAATAAATATATTGGGCTAAGTTTAATTCGTCCAAAGCCTTATATGTTAGTTTTTGGGCTGAATTTTTCAAAATCCCGTAATAATCCAGTATCCAGTTTTCTGCATGCGCAGTCTTCAGTAAATTGGACGTATCTTGAGTTCCTGATGTCCGATTTATGCGTTTCAAGATGCATTGGAAAGGTAACTGAATGGAGGACAATTTGTTAGAAGACAACTTGACTCAGAAATGCCCGGATACCACCCAAAAACTCGTCGAAAGTTGGCTGACTTTCCAGACTTTACAAACAGATTCAATTTCTTGTCCAAGATGCATCGTTTTTGACCTCCTATGCGTGCACTGTTTTGGCTTTTTTTGTTTGCATCGAACAAATTCAGCTTCTTGTCCAATATTAGTAATTTGACCCCGCTCATGCATGTATCATTCCCCCACTTCTCAAAAGGATTCGTCCTCGAATCTAAATCGGCAATGAGAGAACAATCATCAACTTCAATTGAAATGGCTTCTTTGTTGTATGTGGAGTGATCTAATTGAGCTCCTCTCAATGGTTCAACAAAATCCTGAAAAAATAAGACAACACTACTCGAACATTTGTAAAGATTAGTCAAAACAAAATCACTCATGGCGTTCTTTTTCTTTTGGGCTTTGTGTGACTTTTACCTCATATGTATTTTCACTCACCAAATTTTGGCCATTAATTTGACTTTTTTCACTTTCGGCCTCTTTACTCTTAGTCTTTTGTATCTCACATCCCATATCCCTCTCACAAAATTTATCATCAATGTACAATTTTTGTGGAGGAGAAAGTGTTTCTAACGGAATGATAGGACAAGAATCAAATGAAGGGTTAGAATTACACTTACTTTCTTCGTGGGGAGGTGATGAGAGTATAGCAAGTGGACCTACTACTTCACATGAGGGATTAGAAGCATTGTCATCTTGTCTAATGTGTTCACTATCACTATCCTTTTGTTTGGGAGATGGTTCTTCTCCAATATCAACATTTGCACAAATGCTAGAAGTAGAAGTACGAAGAGAATCATGTGTACGTTCTGGTTTTGGGATGTCTTCATGGTTGGTTGCCTTTGTGTGGTCAATTGATTCAGCCTTTTGTGCTTCCAATCTTTTTCGTTTTATCCTCTCACACTGTTTTTTTGCTTTCGCTCTTCATCTACTTTTTCCGGCTCTATTGTAGCAAACGAGAGCTTCTGGCCTTGGTGCACAACCGAGTATCCATTTGTATTGATTCGATGGACAGCGCCACGATCATTTTTCCAAGCTCTTCCAATAGCAAGTGGGTGACTTCCATAGGGACCACGTCACACCATACATCATCACAATAGCTTCCAAGAGTAAAAGAGATTAAACAACGTTCGGTTACCTTCATATCCGGTCCGCTATTAAACCCTTGAAGATGATACGGCTTAGGGTGTTCTTGGCATGGTAGATCGAGGGCATCAACAATGAAACTACTAACTAAGTTTACACGACTGTCACCATCAATAATTAAAGAACATAGATTATCTTGTATCTTACATCGTGACCGAAAAATATTTATTGGTATACGATAACGAGTGTTGAAAAGAGAATAAAACATCCTAATTGCTTTAAGAGTCCAAAGAAAAGGTTAGACACCAATAGAATTATAGTTGCAGGGAGAAAGAAGAGTATGCAACTTTTAGTCCTACTAACACAAGGAAACAAGAAGGTGTTAGAAATGTGTAAGAAGCAATAAAATCTAAAACAAACGAAAACTAATGGCTAAGAATGAAAGAAAATTAGAAAAACCCCGAAAACCCTAGAATTTTGCTGCAACTTGATCTACTTCGTTCGAGGTGTTCCCGATGTCAAAAAATTCTGAAATTTTATGTGGTGACTCTTCCAAAGGTGTAGATCTGATCTGGAAATTTTCAGCTCAAAATTCGCTCGTTTGAATTTGACGAATTTCCCCTAATTTTCGAGCTTTTCACCCAAAAACGCCAAAATTCTTGTCAAGAATCGTCCCAAATCTGATACCAAATGATAGAGTAACGCAATCTTGGATTTGGAAGCCTTCAATCAAGTTGTTGCAAGAACTAGGAGCTCTAGACTCAATCAAGGAAGTTTGGGTAGATTTGAAAATTCAAGAGAAAAGAGAAGGGATTTTCTTGAATTTTTCAGATTCAAGGCTGGAAATTTAAAGAAAGAAAGACGAGATGAAGGATTAGATGATAAGAAATAAGAATATAAGTAAAAAGATGAGAAAAGATTAAGAAGAAGATAGGTAAAACAAATCTGAAAATTCCAGCTTTGTTTATGGAATTATGGAAGATGGTGTGAAGGTTGAAGATGAAGATGGCTTGTGAATTGTTGATGTTGTTTTGTCCTCGGCACCCTCTTAGACTCAATTATCTAAGCAAGCAACCTCAAGCGGCTCTAACCCACCCTCCTAGACGCGATTATCTAGGCAAGCAAGAGTGTGAAGATGATCTCCCTCACAAGAACTCGTCGAACTTATGTTGAAGAAGACTTCGAAGGCACAAGTAATCAGCACTTGCAAAAATCAAACTCACTAAATATTTCATAAATCAAAGAAAATCTGTCTTACAATGATGGAGGCTTCATCCTTTTATAGGTGAAGGATAGACAAAGTAATTTAACTTCTACAAAAACAAGGAAAACCTAATCTAATTAAAAATAATAAAAAATAACAGCCTTTAAACTCCTTGTGCTTGTGTGGCAAGGAATTAGGATGATAAGGCAAGTGATAAGCTGATAAGGGCTGGGTGGCTGGTTCCTAAAGTATATAAAACCCTAAAAACATCAATTTAAATGATAATAAATATATTGGGCTAAGTTTAATTCGTCCAAAGCCTTATATGTTAGCTTTTGGGCTAAATTTTTCAAAATCCCGTAATAATCCAGTATCCAGTTTTCTGCATGCGCAGTCTTCAGTAAATTGGACGTATCTTGAGTTCCTGATGTCCGATTGATGCGTTTCAAGATGCGTTGGAAAGGTAACTGAATAACGGACAATTTGTTAGAAGACAACTTGACTCAGAAATGCCCGGATCCCATCCAAAAACTCGTCGCAAGTTGGCTGACTTTCCACACTTTACAAACAGATTCAATTTCTTGTCCAAGATGCATCGTTTTTGACCTCCTATGCGTGCACTGTTTTGGCTTTTATTGTTTGCATCGAACAAATTCAGCTTCTTGCCCAATATTAGTAATTTGACTCCGCTCATGCATGTATCACATGAGCTGCATGATCAAAGATGAGCTTGCCCTTTAATGCATCCCTTGTTCCTTGAGCTGTGATGTCCTACAATCAAAGAAAACAAATATAAGTAATGCTTATAATAGGAATTAAGATAATATGCTAAGTAACGATGTGGTTTGATCTAATATGCATGCATGAAACATTTCTTAATATGCCAAGTGTAGGGTATAATGAATGGAAAGGTGCTATGGTACCTGAATATACTAAGCATTATATTAAACATAAACATAATGTAAACATAAATTGTAAGTATAAGTGCATGCATGATTTAGAAGTATTATAATTATATAGTTAAAATAAATGTGCAGAAAGTAAGTAAAAACTCCCTTGGTTTTCATCCTTGTAAAACAAGTTGAAAATATAGTGAAGATGAGTAGTGAGTGAAATAGGATCGCATCACTCGGGTAATGAAGAAACGAATGAGAATGGTATGGTAAAGGTACGGATATGGATGAATAGTGTGGTGGTAGTATTAAAAGGTTCAAAGAAAGAAACTATACTAAAAAGTATAATCTTGTTTCTTAAGAGAATGACTTTGAGAGTGGTAGATAGGATTTGGACCCATTGGTTATATGAACCAAGAACCCAAAGTTTCAAAATGGAAGGATAGGAGACGCCACAAGCAAGAAAGCTTGATAAGTCAAGATAGTTCTAAAAAGAACAAGTTTGAGAGAATAAACTCACAATGTAAAATATAATTTATAGAATGAGAATTGTCTGTTACAAAATGCAAAATGATGTCCTATTTATAGGATTACAAAGGGTGCTAACCGAAATGGTTTGTATCTTTTCGGCAAGGGCAAAATCTCTTCACAAAGTCATGTTCTTTCAATTTAGGCGGAATGGTGATGGTGCCTCCCTTCAAGGCTGATTTGCCACCCAAATTCAAGTTTCCCTCCAAGGAAATGGCGCCACTCTATGTTCCCTCCATGGGTGATAGGCATGTCTCTTGGGAGGGAACGTGTCCCTTAAGGTGTTGAGCTGTTGTTGGAAGCTTGAGCTGAGATGAGCTGGTCGAGCTAGCCTTAAGCTAAAATGAGCTACTGATACGGAAGCCAGGATCCAAGAATTACCTCAAAATCTAGGAACCATCTAGATCACAATTAATCTAGCAAACTCGCTAATATGATCCGAGAAAACCCCAAACTCCACGTTCAGCAAACCGATAATAAAGCATGATCTTGATGTAGAAAATGAGATAGGATGAATTTGATGGTGGTGGCGGTGTTGGATAGATTTGTCCTTGGCACCCTCCTAAACGCAATTGAATAGGCAAACACCTGCAAATGGCACGAATCTCTCCGATGAATGGATGATGACGAGATAGATGTTGTACGATATTTTGTCCTCGGCACCCTCTTAAATGCGATTATCTAAGCAAGCAACCTCAAGCGGCTCTAACCCACCCTCCTAGATGCAATTACCTAGGCAAGCAAGAGTGTGAAGATGATCTTCATCACAAGAACTTGATGAACTTACGTTGAAGAAGACTTCTGATATGAAAAATAACAAGGCAAATCTATCTACCTTGAAAATAAAATGGCCCATGGCCAAAGGTTTTTGCAACTCATAAGTTCATGATGTTGTTCTTATTAGTGAAGCAAATATGCCTTTAAATAGGCTACAAATGAAGAGTTCAACTTAAATTAGGAAAAGTAAAGATAATAATAAAATAAATAAACATATTTTATCTAACCTAAAAAACTAATAAATAAATAACAAATCAAATCCTAAATCATCTAAATATCTTCCTAAAGAATCCTAGATTAAATTTAAGTACAAATAATCAATAAAATTATTGAAAATTCGTAATAAATAATATTTCCCGTGATAAAACCGTATATAGATTTCTGCTCGCACAGTCTTCACTAAAATGGACATAACTCGAGCTACCGATGTCGGATTGATGCGTTTCAAGATGCGTTGGAAAGCTAAGAGACAAGCGAATAAGTTTGAAGAAGACATGTGACTCAGAAGTGCCTGGATCCCATCCGAAAATTCGATGCAAGTAGGCTGAAGTTCCAGACCTATAAAACAGCTTCAACTCTTTGGCTACAATGCATCATTTTATCCCCCCATACATGTATCAGCTACTTTGAGCTGACCGAACTTGCACTCCTTCATTTGAGATTCTTGAGCTTCTATGAGCTGCCCTTGTGCTAGGTGAGCTTCCCTTTAATGCCTTTGAGCTGCCTTGAGCTAAATGGAGCTGGTTGGATCTTGTTTAAGCATGATCCGAATGATTGAGCTAGAATGAGTTGATCCAAGCTGTCCTTAAACTCTTTGGGCTAATCCGAGCTCGTTGTGAGGTCTTTGAGCTGTGCCTAGCTTATGCCTTCATCCTTAGTACCTAAAGAAACAATAAACAATGTGTGAGCTGAAATGAAGCTAAAATATGATGTATACTTAAGTTAAAAGATGCAATGCAATGCAAACATACTTAAATGACTTAAAACTAAATATAAAGATGTAGAACATAAGTTATGCATGAATATTATATATTATGCAAATAAATGATAACATATGATAATTCAAGTATTTCCTAATATGCAAAAGCATGCTTATAACAATATTTAATGCATAAATAAGACAATAAATGATAAAGTAAGGTAGAACTCCCTTAGAATCAACCTTGAGGATTTTCAATGATGTGATCAAGTCATGGAGAAAGTTGGTGCTGATTAGGATCGCATCAACCCAACTTACAAACATTTGTACACACAATTTACCCAAGAATCCTCTCAGTGCTTGCTAGCCACTCCTCAGTTACCTCTGGAGCTACGCCCCTAAACTCGGTACCTCCCAAACTATGCAAACGCTCCAACGGAAGGCCTGCATTAATAGATGTCGTAGGTGCCGGTGCAGGTACCTGTACTCCAGCCATAGCTGCCTAAAAAGCTCCAATCATTGCTTGGATCAACTGTGTCATGTCCCCGAAAATTGGCCCTTGTGGTGTAGAGGCACACCACCCTCAACTCTAGGACCAACAGGAGGAATCAGTGGAGGAGGAGGCAACTCATCATTTTGTCTATCCACAACACTACCCATATAAGCTCTTGTCTCTTGTCTCGGTCCTATTTCTCGAAAATATATGAGTCTAAAACATGATATGCAATAAAACAGATAATCAAGCCAGCTTGAAGCAAGAATCCAAGACCCACATGTTTCAAAACAAAAATCATTTTTTTTCTTGTATTAATAAGGCAATGTGTCCCCAAGCTTTTACCCCAACATATAACATATCAAACATAAACTCACAAAATCATACATCGTGCATAGTATTCAACATAATCATTCAACAACAATAAATTACACAACCATAACCCATCTCCCAACAATCATAACCTAGCTCTGATACCAATAAATATAACCCCTTTGACCTGGTCTAGTTGTTAGACCGAACCGAGCGAGTTACATTAGGTTTGCCAAAACAAACCTAAAAGAATTACATTGAGAATGGTCCTTTTTTTTCATTTTGGTCTTATCTAAATGTGTAATTAGCTCATAAGGTGATCATGCTGGCAACGATGAAATTTACAACTCAATCGGCATCACATTGACATCTAATTGAACAAGAACGTACTTTAGGGACCAAATTGTAATTTCTGAAAATTATAACGGTTGCATTTTATAAAGGGGTATTAGTACGGTCTTCAAGCGTACCAATATGGGTATTCAATTTCAAAACAGAGAATTCTAGTGGCTAAAAGGCGTACCGATACGGTTTCCCATGTACCGACACCATTCTTAAATTTTAGCTAAGCATACTGATATGGTGCTAGGCGTATCGATACACCTGTGCAATTTTGAACAGGATTGAGCCAAGACAAGCCCCACGTAGCGATCCCTGAAGACCCGTACCGGTACGAATTGGCCTATGATGACCTCTTGGTCGAATATGACACTTTGGTCGAACAAATGAAAGGATGTGGGGAAAAGATGCCAAGGCTGGATTGTATCATCCTCCCCCTTTTTGGGCGATTTGTTATCAAATCGAAAGGATTCTTCATTTGACACTTCCTTGCTATAGGGATGGTTGAATTGTCACGAACTTCATCTCTTGACCCAATCATTCTTCCCGGTGATTGCTCCAAAACAAAAGTATAAGTGTTTTTAAGAATGGTGATAGAGTAGCGCAATCTTGGATTTGGAAGCCTTCAATCAAGTTGATGTAAGAACTAGGAGCTTTAGACTCAATCAAGAAAGTTTGGCAGATCTGAAAATTCAAGAGAAAAAAAGAAGGGATTTTCTTGAAATTTTCAGATTCAAGGCTGGAAATTTAAAGAAACAATGACAAAGTGAATGATTAGAAGATGAATAACTAGAATAAAGTTAAAAAGATTGAAAAAGACTAAGATAAGGATAGATACAACAAATCTGAAAATTCCAGCTTTGTTTATGGAATTATGGAGGATGGTGTGAAGGTTGAAGATGGCTTGCGAATCGTTGTTGTTGTTTTATCCTCGGCACCCACTTAGGCGCAATTATCTAAGCAAGCAACCTCAAGCGGCTCTAACCCACCCTCCTAGATGCAATTACCTAAGCAAGCAAGAGTGTGAAGATGATCTCCCTCACAAGAACTCGTCGAACTTATGTTGAAGAAGACTTCTAAGGTACAAGTTATCAGCACTTGCAAAAACGTATTCAAAGAATACTAAATCTCAAAAGAGTTTTATTAATCAATCAAAATCTGTCAAACAAAGAAGAAAGCATCATCCTTTTATAGATGAAGGATTCGTCTTGGAATCTAAATCGACAATGAGAGAACAATCATCAACTTCAATTGAAAAGGCTTCTTTGTTGTATGTGGAGTGATCTAATTGAGCTCCTCTCAATGGTTCAACAAAATCCTGAAAAAATAAGACAATACTACTCGAACATTTGTAATGATTAGTCAAAGCAAAATCATTTGTCGCATTCTTTTTCTTGTCTTTTTCTTTTGGGCTTTGTGTGACTTTTACCTCATATGTATTTTCACTCACTAAATTTGGGTCATTAATTTGACTTTTTTTCACTCTCGGCCTCTTTACTCTCAGTCTTTTGTATCTCACATCCCATATCCCTCTCACAAAATTTATCATCAATGTACAATTTTTGTAGAGGAGAAAGTGTTTCTAATGGAATGATAGGACAATAATCAAATGAAGGGTTAGAATTACACTTACTTTCTTCGCGGGGAGGTGATGAGAGTATAGCAAGTGGACCTACTACATCACATGAGGGATTAGAAGCATTGTCATCTTGTCTAATGTGTTCACAATCACTACCCTTTTGTTTGGGAGATGGTTCTTCTCCAACATCAACATTTGCACAAATGCTAGAAGTAGAAGTACGAAGAAAATTGATACATGCATAAGCGGGGTTAAATTACTCTCATATTGGACAAGAAGCTGAATTTTTTCGATGCAAACAATAATGGCCAAAACAATGCACGCATAAGAGGTCAAAAATGATGCATCTTGGACAAGAAACTGAATCTGTTTGTGAAGTCTGGAAAGTCAGCTAACTTGCAACGAATTTTTGGATGGGATCCAGGAATTTATGGGTCAACATGACTTCTTAAAACTTGTCTGGGCGCAAATTATCTTTCCAACGCATCTTGAAAAGCTCAATCGGACATCTGGATCTCAAGATACGTCTATTTTAGCGAAGACAGCGCATGCAGAAATTCCTATACGGGATTAATACGAGATTTTTGGATAATTACGAATTTTCAAGATTTTATTTGATTATTTGTAATTTAAATCAATATAGGATTCTGCAATATCTATTAGGATCAGATTTATTTGACTAGGATTTTATTTTTAGCATTTATTTATTATTAGAAGTTACTTATCTAATTAGGAGATTAGATTTTAGCATTTATTTATTGTATTTAATTCCTAAGTTTAGTAGGATTAAAACTTCTCCATGGCCTACATAAAGGAGGCTTCACCCACATTGTAATTCAGATTTCATTGATTAATAAAAAGTTCTCTTTGGAGATTTTAGTATTCTTTGAGTTTGCAAGTGTTCGGTAAACTTGTCTAGAAGCCATCTTCAACATAAGATCATCGAGTTCTTGTGAGGGAGATCATCTTCACACTCTTGCTTGCCTAGGTAATTGCATCTAGGAGGGTGGGTTAGAGCCGCTTGAGGTTGCTTGCTTAGATAATTGCGTCTAAGAGGGTGCCGAGGACAAAACAACATCAACAATTCACAAGCCATCTTCATCTTCAACCTTCACACCATCTTCCATAATTCCATAAACAAAGTTGGAATTTTCAGATTTGTTTTACCTATCTTCTTCTTAATCTTTTCTCATTTTTTTATTTATATTCTTATTTCTTATCATCTAATCCTTCATCTCGTCTTTCTTTCTTTAAATTTCCAGCCTTGAATCTGAAAAATTCAAGAAAATCCCTTCTCTTTCCTCTTGAATTTTCAGATCTGCCCAAACTTCCTTGATTAAGTCTAGAGCTCCTAGTTCTTGCAATAACTTGATTGAAGGCTTCCAAATCCAAGATTGCGCTACTCTATCAAAAATCATGTGTACCTTCTGCTTTTGGGATGTCTTCATGGTTTGTTGCCTTCGTGTGGTCAATTGATTCAGTCTTTTGTGCTTCCAATCTTTTTCGTTTTATCCTCTCACACTGTTTTTTTGCTTTCTCTATTTCTTCATATACTTTTTCCGGCTCTATTGTAGCGAACGAGAGCTTCTGGCCTTGGCGCACAACCGAGCATCCATTTGTATTGATTCGATGGACAGCGTCTTGATCATTTTTCCAAGGTCTTCCTAATAGCAAGTGGGTGACTTCCATAGGAACCACGTCACACCATACATCATCACAATAGCTTCCAAGAGTAAAAGAGATTAAACAACGTTTGGTTACCTTCATATCCGGTCCGCTATTAAACCCTTGAAGATGATAAGGCTTAGGGTGTTCTTGGCATGGTAGATCGAGTGCATCAACAATGAAGCTGTTCACTAAGTTTACACGACTGTCACCATCAATAATTAAAGAACATAGATTACCTTGTATCCTACATCGTGACCGAAAAATATTTATTGGCATAGGATAATGCGTGTTGAAAAGAGAATAAAACATCCTTCATCCTTTTATAGATGAAGGATGTCTTTAACCTAAAGCTAAGAATGAACAAAACAAACAAACAAATCTGGTACATTAAATTGGACTTGAGAGAAGGGTGGCTGGTTCCTAAAGAATATAAAACCCTAAAAACATAATTTAAATGTTAATAATTAGGTTAGGTTAAGTTTAATTCGTCCAAAGCCTTATATGTTAGCTTTTGGGCTGAATTTTACAAAATTCCTTAATAATCCCGTATCCAGTTTTCTGCATGCGCAGTCTTTAGTAAATTAGATGTATCTTGAGTTTCCGATGTCCGATTGACGCGTTTCAAGACGCGTTGGAAAGTTAACTGAATGAAGGATAATTTGTTAGAAGACAACTATACCCAGAAGTGCCTGGATCTCATCCAAAAACCCGTCGCAAGTTGGCTGACTTTGCAGACTTCACAAACAGATTCAGTTTCTTGTCCAAGATGCATTGTTTTGGGCTTTATTGTTTGCATTGAACAACTTCAACTTCTTATCCAATATGAGTAATTTGACCCCGCTCATGTATGTATGAAATGGGGTTAGCATCATCCTCCTCGATCATGGATTCTGTCAAAGGGCATGTGATGCGATCCTGTTCCACACCATACTCACTTTCACTATACTTTCAACTTGTATTACAAGGGTGAAAGTCAAGGGAGTTTTTACTGCCTTTATTCACATCTATTATAACTATATAATTATGTTACTTCTACTCATGCATGCACTTATACTTACCATTCATGTTTACCTCATGTTTATGTTTAATTCAATGCTTAGTATATTTGGGTACCATTACATCTTTCCTTACATCATACTCTACACTTGGCATATTAAGTAGAACCACATCATTACTTAGCATTACTTATATTTGTTTATTTTGATTATAGGGCATCACAGCTCAAGGTGCAGGGATACATTAAAAGGGCAAACTCATCTTTGATCGTGCAGCTCATGGTTAGCTCAACTAGCTCAAATAAGCTCCTCACAGCTCACTCATTTCAGCTAAAGGAATTCAAGCTACTTTTAGATCCAATTCAGCTCCAATAGCTCAAGGCAAGCTCAAGGACACTAGAGGATAAGCTCACCTAGCTAAGGGCAGCTTGTAGTAGCTCAAACAAGCTCGAAAACTAAGTGAAGCTCACTCAACTAGCTAGCGCAGCTCACTCCTATCTCGGTCAGCTCATCTCAGCTCAAGCTACCACCTCCAGCTCAACCTCGAAGGGACATGTCTCCTCCCCAATGGATACAACAGACCAGCCTTGGAGGGAACTTGCTTGGCGCCACTTTTTGGAGGGAAAATGGACGGCAAAAGCTCGGAGGGAGACACCATTCAACCCGAATCATCACCAGCCCTTTTCCGAACCATCACAAGGCCCCTACATGCCCATTCAGCCACCTATTCACCCTTGTACATGCCCATTCATCAACCACCCCTTGGAAAACTATAAATAGGTGATACATGTATGGGGGGCTAAAATGATGCATTGTAGCCAAAGAGTTGAAGCTGTTTTATAAGTCTGGAATTTCAGCCGACTTGCATCGAATTTTCGGATGGGACCCGGGCACTTCTGAGTCTACATGTCTTCTTCAAACATATTTGTCTGTCTCTTAGCTTTTCAACGCATGTTGAAACGCATCAATCCGACATCGGGATCTCAAGTTATGTCCATTTTAGTGAAGACTGTGCGAGCATAAATCTCTATACAATTTTATCACTGGAAATATTATTTATTACGAATTTTCAATAATTTTATTGATTATTTGTACTTAAATTTAATCTACGATTCTTTATGAAGATATTTAGATGATTTAGGATTAGATTTGTTATTTATTTATTAGTTTTTTAGGTTAGATAAAATATGTTTATTTATTTTATTATTATCTTTACTTTTCCTAATTTAAGTTGAACTCTTCATTTGTAGCCTATTTAAATGCATATTTGCTTCACTAATAAGAACAACATCATGAATTTATGAGTTGCAAAAACCTTTGGCCATGAGCCATTTTATTTTCGAGGTAGATAGATTTGCCTTGTTATTTTTCGTACCAGAAGTCTTCTTCAACGTAAGTTCGTCAAGTTCTTGCAATGGAGATCATCTTCACACTCTTGCTTGCCTAGGTAATTGCATCTAGGAGGGTGGGTTAGAGCCGCTTGAGGTTGCTTGCTTAGATAATCGCGTCTAAGAGGGTGCCGAGGACAAAATATCCTACAACATCTATCTCGTCATCATCCATTCATCAGAGAGATTCGTGCCGTTTGCAGATGTTTGCCTATTCATTTGCGATTAGGAGGGTGTCAAGGACAAATCTATCCAACACCGCCACCATCAAATTCATCCTATCTCATTTTCTACATCAAGATCATGCTTTATTATCGGTTTGCTGAACGTGGAGTTTGGGGTTTTCTCGGATCATATTAGTGAGTTTGCTAGATTAATTGTGATCTAGAGGGTTTCTAGATTTTGAGGTAATTTTTGGATCCTAGCTTCCGTATCAATAGGGGTTCATTTTGCATTTTGTAGCACACAACTTTCTTTCAATATAATTCCTATTTGTGAGGTTTTCTCTCAAACTTGTTATTTTTAGAACTTTATCGACTTATCAAGCTTTTCTTGTGGAGTCTCCTATCCTTCCATTTATACTTCGAGTTCTAGGTTCATCTAACCTATGGGTCCAAGTCCCTTACCACCCTCAAAGACATTCTCTTAAGAAACAGGATTATATTTTTTAGTATAGTTTCTTTCTTTGAAGCCTTTGAATACTATCACCCTTTTCATTCCATTTCACTATCTTTCTTTTCCATTTCCTTCACCATATCCTACCCTAAACCTAACCATTTCCTTACACACCACGCATCAAATGTTTCCGCACCCTACTATCATCATATTCCCTACTTCATTTCACTTTAAAGCATTCGAATTACAAGGCTTACTTGCATTTACGGTCTGGAACAATCAAAGCTTCTCTCAACAACATCAGTTGGAGATTTGGAGCACATATTATGTTATCAGAGCTTTTGGAAGAATCAAGTAAGCCCCTATCTTTTGTGATTTCATTTTTTTGATCAAAAAAGAAAGTACAAAAAAGGAAAAGCAAAATCAGAATTCATTCTCATAATTCTTAAGGAATTCGAATAGTAAAAAAAAAGAATAGTGAAACATAAAGTTGGTGAAGGCAAAGCAAAGCAAACAAACAACAAGCTCGAAGAAGGCATCAAGATTGATTGTTTCTCGATCAAGCTATAGGTGAGTTTTGTGGTACGTTTGTTTTACTTTCTTATATTTCATTTCATTTCTATTATCCTACCCTTTTCATTCATTTCTTTTCATTATTCCTTTCTTTTCTAGCCTAACCTTATTGCAGCCCAAACACCATATAGTTAAAGTTTGATAGGTCTTGAGTAAGTTCTTTCAAGAACTTGTGATGAGAGAATCGTGGTAAAAGGCAAGAGAGTTGTAGGCACTAAAGGGGAAGTAAAAGCCATATTCCCAAGAGTGAAACACAGGTGTTTGAGTGGAGTGACGTTAACTTTCATGGAGTGACTGAGAGGTTTCTTTCTTTGGTGAGGATTTTTAAGTTCTTAGTTTATTTTTTACCAACCATGTCACAGCATTTCGAAACTTCAAACCAATAAGGAAGGCTGCAACCCCAAAACCACCAAACTCAAGCATTGATTCAAGAAATGCAAAGGCTGTTGCGTGCTGAACTTGAACCCATTCATGAAAGGATGGATCGGTTGGGGAAGTCACAAGGCAATGTTCGAGGCACTAGAAGACAACAACAATTAAACGAGTTTGTGGAAGATAATGAGGAAGAAGTTGAACAAGCTCCGAGATATCAAGAGGGTGTGCCCAAATTGATGATAATCTCAACATCTGAGTCAATATTCCACTGTTCCAAGGCAGAACTGATCTGGAGGCATATTTAGATTGGGAAAGCAAAGTGGATCATGTTTTTGAATGCCTTACGATTGGCTGCCATGGAATTCATAGATTATGCTCTTATTTGGTGGGACCAATTAACCTTGTCTAGGAGACGTAACGGGGAAAGGCCAATTACAACTTGGCATGACATGATGAGTATCATGCGGAGAAGGTTCATTTTTACCCATTATCATCGGGACCTTTTTCATAAGTTGCAAACTCTAAAGCAAAGCAACGGAGTGTAGAAGATTATTACAAAGAAATGGAGGTTGCAATGATCTGAGCCAATGTTGATGAAGATAGAGAAGCAACCATGGCCAGATTCTTAGCAGGGCTCAATAGAGAAATTGTTGATGTGGTGGAGCTACAACAATACATTGAGATTGATGAGATGGTACACATGGCCATAAAGGTTGAGAGGCAACAACGGAGAAAGATCACTGCAAGGGGTACTAATATCAATGGTCCCAAGTGGAACCAAACCAACACTCGGAAGGCTACACCTTTGCAGATCCGAGAACCAGTTGAGACTCCAAAACCAAAGCCTGCCATGATAGAAATGGGCCGAGGCAAGCAAGTGGAGAACAAAGAACGCACTAGTGACATTAAATGTTTCAAATGTTTGGGACGAGCACAAATGGCTAATCAATGTCCAAACCGCAACACTATGCTTCTATTGGACAATGACAAAGTCACATCAGACCATGAAGATGAAGTTTAGGAGGAATCTGAGCCCGGGGTAGAAGAAATTGAACCTGCTATTGATGGAGAACTTTTAGTGGTTAAACGGCTCATGAATGCACAAATGGCCGAGGAAGAACAACAAAGGGAGAATATTTTCCATACATGGTGTCATGTGAACAACAAGGTTTGTTTCATGATCGTAGATGGCAGAAGTTGCACGAATGTGGCAAGTACAATCAGGTGGAGAAGTTGGGATTGAAAACGCTGAAACATCCTACACCATACAAGATTCAATGCCTGAATGATGGAGGCGAATTAAAAGTCACAAACAGGTTCTAATTCCCTTTTTAATTGGCAAATATAAAGATAAAGTTATGTGCGATGTCGTACCAATGCATGCCAGCCATATACTCCTTGGAAAATAGTGGCAATATGATAAGAGGACCATTCATGATTGTTATACCAACTACTACTCTTTCAAGCATGAAGGAAAGAAGGTTGTTCTTACACCACTTACTCCAAAACAAGTGCAGAATGATCAAAATCTGATGAAATTGTGTGGAAGCTTTGAAGAATAAACGGGCCAAACAAAAACCCAAGGAGGAGGAACCAAAGAAGGATAATGCATACACCAGCAAGGAGATGATTAGGGAATATCTTTTGACATGCCCTATGATTGAAGCATATTTTTCTAACACCCCACAAGAATTTTCCTTTTCTTTTGTTGTGCAAGAACAAGGACCTAGATGCAAACTATGGTGAGAAACAACCAAGGATTCGATTGTCCCAATGGCAAAGGATTGTCCTGATGCGATCTCGTCTTGGAATTTACCGAGATGCTTGATTTGCCCGATTGTAAATGAAGTAACTTTGTGTTGTAAGACTTGCAATGGTTTTCGGATGGTTTAAAGGGTGATGGTGTGTAACGATATAGAAAGCGATGAGAATAAGATTTTGAAAATTTAGAAGGTTAATGTGTCGATGGTGGAGGTAGCAATGGATGATGGATAGTAGCTTAGGACTTGAGAATTGAACCAACACTAAAAAGTGTGACCCAAACTCTATAACGGTCTCTAAACGAAATCAGGATCTTAACCCACTAGTTAAGTAGAACTAGGAACCAAAGATATCAAGGTTTGATTCAGCAAGCAGAACTTGAAGGATCGATAAAGTTCTCAAAAGAATGAAAGAGATAAAACTCTAAATTTTTTTCTTGAAATCAAAGTTTGTCTTACAATTGAAGAACCAGCCTCTATTTATAGGCTTTACAAAATGATGTGATCAGCCAACATTCGTAGGGAGGTGTGAAGGGATAATAAATAAATAAAAAATCTTAAAATGTGTGCCTTTGCCGCCCAATGTAATCATAAGCTAGCATGTCAATTTTCATGTAAGCAAGCATGACAATTTCCAAGTGAATGTAAGCAAGCACCTCAAGCAAGCATCTCAATCAAGAATCTCTCCAGAACTGTCAATTTCCATGTGAACGTAAGCAAGCACGTCAATTTCCATGTGAACGTAAGCAAGCACGTCAATTTCCATGTGAACGTAAGCAAGCATGTCAATTTCCATGTGAACTTAAGCAAGCACCTCCAAAGCTAAGCAAGCATCTCAAGCAAGCACATTGATACATGCATGAGCGGGGTCAAATTACTAATATTGGACAAGAAGCTGAATTTGTTCGATGCAAACAATAAAAGCCAAAACAGTGCATGCATAGGAGGTCGAAAACGATGCATCTTGGACAAGAAATCGAATCTGTTTGTAAAGTTTGGAAAGTCAGCCAACTTACGACGAGTTTTTGGATGGGATCCGGGCATTTCTGAGTCAAGTTGTCTTCTAACAAATTGTCCGTCATTCAGGTACCTTTCCAACGCATCTAGAAACACATCAATCAGACATCAAGAACTCAAGATACGTCCAATTTACTGAAGACTGCGCATGCAGAAATCTGGATAGGGGATTATTACGGGATTTTGTAAAATTCAGCCCAAAAACTAACATATATGGCTTTGGACAATTAAACTTAGCCCAATATATTTATTATCATTTAAATTGATGTTTTTAGGGTTTTATATACTTTAGGAACCAGCCACCCAGCCCTTATCAGCTTATCACTTGCCTTATCACCCTATTCCTTGCCACACAAGCACAAGGAGTTTAAAGACTGTTATTTTATTATTATTTTTAATTAGATTAGGTTTTCATTGTTTTAGTAGAAGTTAAATTACTTTGTCTATCCTTCACCTATAAAAGGATGAAGCCTCCATCATTGTAAGACAGATTTTCTTTGATTTATGAAATATTTAGTGAGTTTATTTTTGCAAGTGCTGATTACTTGTGCCTTCGAAGTCTTCTTCAACATAAGTTCGACGAGTTCTTGTGAGGGAGACCATCTTCACACTCTTGCTTGCCTAGATAATCGCGTCTAGGAGGGTGGGTTAGAGCCGCTTGAGGTTGCTTGCTTAGATAATTGAGTCTAAGAGGGTGCCGAGGACAAAACAACATCAACAATTCATTAGTCATCTTCATCTTCAACCTTCACACCATCTTCCATAATTCCGTAAACAAAGCTGGAATTTTCAGATTTGTTTTACCTATCTTCTTCTTAATCTCTTCTCATCTTTTTACTTATATTCTTATTTCTTAATATCTAATCCTTCATCTTGTCTTTCTTTCTTTAAATTTCCAGCCTTGAATCTGAAAAATTCAATTGAAGTTGATGATTGTTCTCTCATTGTCGATTTAGATTCCAAGACGAATCCCTTATCTTTTCTCTTGAATTTTCAGATCTGCCCAAACTTCCTTGATTGAGTCTAGAGCTCCTAGTTCTTGCAATAACTTGATTGAAGGCTTCCAAATCCAAGATTGCGCTACTCTTGAGTTTATTTTGACAGTGCATGCAGAAATTTTTATTGGATATTAATATTGGATTTTTGGATAATTATGAATTTTCAAGATTTTATTTGATTATTTGCAATTTAAATCAATATAGGATTCTGCAATATCTATTAGGATCATATTTATTTAATTAGAATTTTATTTTTAGCATTTATTTATTATTAGAAGTTATTTATTTAATTAGGAGATTAGATTTCAGCATTTATTTATTGTATTTAATTCCTAAGTTTACTAGGATTAGAACTTCTCCACGGCCTATATAAAAGAGGCTTCACCCACATTGTAATGAAGATTTGAATGATTCAATAAAGTTCTCTTTGAGTTCCAACTTGCATGAAGATTATCTTGTGTTTTAGAAGCAAATCAATTTTTAAGTTCTCCGAGATTTATTGTTGAGGATCTTCACACTCCTGCTTGTCCATACAATTGCATTTGGAAGGGTGGGCTAAAGCCACTTGAGGTTGCTTGCTTAGATAATTGTGTCTAAGAGGGTGCCGAGGACAACTATCAATTCATCACACTGTCTCCACATATTCAAGCTTCCTCCATTGACGCCACCACCATAAGCAAATCTGAATTTTTAGATTTGTTCTTTATTTTGGGTTTATTTTCTTTTTCTTTTATTTAGATCTGCGCTACTCTATCATTTGGCATTAGAACTTCAGTTCGATTCTTTGGGCAATAAGAATGTTTTGCAGAGACAAATCGCGCACAAAACATCATGACAGTTCGGGTTTTACTTCTCGAGGAAAGCCTCCCTTAACTGAACCAAACTTTAGAATACCTTATTTTCATGGAAAGTATAATCCTGATGGTTATTATGATTGGGAATATCGTGTTGATCGCTTATTTGATTTCTTTGGATATCCCGAGGAAGATCAAGTTCCATTAGTGGCCTTAAGTTTCAAGGATTACGCCTCACTTTGGTGGAAATCATTGTGGTGAAATAGACGTCTCAATGGAGAAGTCAAGATAAGATCTTGGGAAAAACTCAAGAAAGTCATGAGAGAGCGATTCGGTCCCATCCATTATCAACAACAAGAATCAACCACACACACTTTGGCCATCCTAGACTTTAGAATACCTTCTTTTCGAGGTAAGTATAATCCTGATGGTTATTGTGATTGGGAATATCGCGTTGATCGCCTGTTTGATTTCTTTGGATATCCCGAGGAAGATCATGTTCCATTAGTGGCCCTAAATTTCAAGGATTACACCTCACTTTGGTGGAAATTATTACAGCGAAATAGACGTCTCAATGGAGAAGCCGAAATAAGATCTTGGGTAGAACTCAAGAAAGTCATGAGAGAGCAATTCATTCCCATCCATTATCAACAACAAGAATCCTCTTTATTTGTAGTTGAATCATCGCTTGTACAACAAATTAATGAACCACCATTGGTGTGTCATGTAGAAAAAGAGGTTAAACACCACACCAGAGACAATGCTAGTCCTACAAATCGAACCATTCGTTCTCACCACGACTCCACAAGATATTCTGTGCGAGTATGAAGAAGAACAAGATGATGCACAACCAAAAAATAAAGTACTTGCCTGTTACAAAAGTAAGTGTGATTCTAACCCTTCATTTAATTTTTTTTTCCTATCATTATGTTAGAAACACTTCCTCCTCTACAGAAATTGTATTTTGATGATATTTTTTATGAGAGGAATTGGGTACGCGAGTTATTTTATTTGAAAAAGGCCGAGAGTCAAGAGACCAAGAGAAATAAAAGTCCAATTAATGGTCCAATTAAGGTGAGTGAAAAGAAACAAGAGGTAAAAGTTGATCCATGTCCAAAAGAAAAAGACGAGAAAATATAAAGAGAGAATTTTTTCAACCTAACCATAACATCCTTGTTTCGAGTGATTTTGAGTTAATGTTCCAGGACTTTGTTGAACCATTGCGAGGTGCTCAACTAGATCACTCCAATTATGACAAAGATTCCTTTGTGCTTCCCGTTATTTCATGTTCTTCTTTTTTCGGCTTGGATTCAAGGACGAATCCCTTTGAGGAAAGAGGGGATGATACGTATCTTGAGTTTCAGATATCCGATTGAGGCGTTTCAAGATGCGTTGGAAAGATGATTGACATCCGAACAAGTTTTAAACAGATATGTCGACCCATAATTGCCTGGATCCCATCCAAAAATGCATCGCAAGTTGCATGACGTTTCTGACTTGCAAAACAGTTTCAACTTCTTTTCGAAGATGATTATTTTGACCCCTCTCATGCTCGTATCAGTACAACTCCCGCTATCAATAATCATGAAACATACCTTCCCATTAATGTTGCACCTTGTATGGAAGATATTTTCTCTTTGTTCCTCTTCGATGATTACTCGGGTTTTAAGTAAACGTTTCACCACAAAAACTTCTCCATCATCAGCAGCAACAAATTCTGGATTTTCTTCTATATCCTTGAATTCTTCTTCTTTCCTTTCATCTTCATGATCAGAAGTGACCTCTCCATTGTCCAAAAGTAGCAGGTATTCCGGTTAGGACACTGGTTGGCCATATGACCTCGTCCAAGGCATTTGAAGCACTTAATCTCACTTGAACGTTCTTTGCCTTCTACTTGTCTGCCTCGGCTTGTTTCCATCATGGTTGGCTTTGGTTTGTGGAGGTCTCGGCTTGTTCTCTGATTTGGAGGGGTGTGTTCTTCCGTGCATTATTCCACTTAGGGCCGTTGGTGTTGTTGTGTCTTCGAAAGGTCCTTCTTCTTTGCTGCCTTTCGACCTTCGTTGCCATATGTACCATCTCATCAATTTCCACATAATGTTGTAACTCTACAACATCGACAATCTCTCTATTCAACTTTGGTGAGAAATCTGGCCATCATTGCTTCTCTATCTTTATCCACGTTGGCACGTATCATTGCAACCTCCATCACTTGGTAATATTCTTCTACACTTCGGTTGTCTTGCTTAAAGGTTTGTAACTTGTGGAAAAGATCTCGGTGGTAATGTGTTGGTATGAACCTTCTCCGTATAATGCTTTTCATGTCATGCCATGTCGTAATTGGTCTTTCTCTGTTGCATCTCCTAGACAAGATTAATTGATGCACTCCAACTCTCCAATTGATGTTGTTGAGAGAAGTTTGATTGTTCCCAACCGTGAATGCAAGTAAGCCTTGTAATCCAAATGCTTCGAAGATGTAATAATGAAGGAAAGATGTTGAAATGTTGGGTGCGGAAGCTATGTTGAGTGGTGTTTGAGGAAATGGATGAAAGGGATAAAATGTTTAAGTGTAGGGTAGGTTCGGATATGGTGAATGATATGGAAAAGGAAGATGGTGAAATGGAATGGAAAATGGTGATAGTATTCAAAGGATCCAACTATGCTATAAGAAGCATAACCCCAGTCCTTAAGAGAATAGCTTTGAGGGTGGTAGATAGGACTTGGACCCTTTGGTTATATGAACCAAGAACCCAAAGTATCGAATGAAAGGATCAGAGACGCTACAAGCAAAGCTTGATAAGTCGATAAAGTTCTAAAAAGAACAAATTTGAGAGAAAACCTCACAAAGTAATTTGTATTCAAAGGAAATAAGTTGTGTTACAAATGAAATCCAAAGCCCTATTTATATTTGTTTAAAGGGCATCGCTGAAAAGGCCTCTATCTATTCGGCAAGGGGTAAAATCCCTTCATAACGGCATGTATGTATGAATGTTTACAATGGCATAGTCGAATAGTTAAGGAAATAGTTCATTTGGCGCCGAAAACATGGAAAGGCATGTGCCTTTCCCTCCTTTGCCGAATGGGTGGCTTGGTGACCATTCATGGTAGCTAGCTAGGTGATTGTAGCTAGCCAGTGTCACTCCAGCTAAGTTTCAGCTAGCTACACTCTGGTTAACTATTAGGTCCTCAGCTACTTTCCAGCTAGTTTCAGCTCCTTTAGCTCAACTACACTCCTCAGCTAAGCTTCTTATCCTTCAGCTCCCTTAAGCTCGGTTTAGCTCCCATTTAGCTCCTTTAGCTATCCTTTTAGCTATTATCTTTGTGCATTGAGCTCCTTTAAGCTAGGTGAGCTATCATTCCTTGTACTTGAGCTAATATGAGCTGCCATAGCTTGCATTCTTTGTTTCCGTGCTGCCATAGCTTGCATTCTTTATTTCCGTGCTGCCATAGCTTGCCTAATCATCATTTGTTCCTATATGATTCATGAAAACAACCAAATTAGCTATGAAAGATCTAAGAATGTGATGAATACATGTTGCACGCCTAAGATGAATATGCAAGTGATAGGAAAACATAAGGATGTGTAACGTAGCATATGCATGATTTAGCTAAGTATATAAAGATGTGGCTCATAGGATATGCATGAATATCATATAATATGTAGATGAATGATAACAAATGATAATTCAAGCATGCTTGTAACATTATATAATGAATAAATAAGTAAAAGAGGATATGCATGAATAGCATATGCATGATTTAGCTAAGTATAAAGATGTGATCAAGTCATGGAGAAAGTTGGTGCTGATTAGGATTGCATCATTAATTGATCCCACCAAATAAGTGCATAATCAATGAATTCCATGGCTGCCAATCGTACCTTTTTTGTTCGAAGTAGTTATGGCACTCAAATATATGGTCCACCCTACACTCCCAATCTAAATATGCTTCCGGGTCTACTTTGCCTTGAAATGGTGGTATGGTGACTCGAAGATTGCTGAGATTGTCATCAATTTGGGCACGCCCTCCTTGATATCTCAAAGCAGTTCTTTGGGATGCTTGCTCGATTACCTCATTGTCTTCATTATCATCTATTAATTCTTGTTGTTGAGTTTGTCTTCCTCGAACACTGCCTTGTGATCCTTCCAAGTGATCCATTCTCTTATGAATGGGCTCAAGTTCTTCTTGTAGAAACCTTTGTATTGCCTGAATCATTGCTTGCATCTAAAGATTTGGGGCTTGTTGTCCACCTTTCGGACGTGAATTTCTAGAATTATGAGACATTGTTAGTGATGTAATCCATCCTTGATGTTGTTGAAGATGGCTCTTTGATTGTAGGATCTAGGAAGGCAAGCAAGTGATTCTTGCAAAGTAAGATGGTTGCAAAAGAAGGAATGTTATGAAGGGTAATGTGCGAAAGTGATGTAGGGTGAATTGAAGGAAAATGAATATGGAAATGGAAGGAATGTAAGGGTAAGAGATGGTTTGGATATGGAAGTGTTTAGGGATGAAAAAGGTGATGATATTATCTTAAAGAATCAAGGAAGAACTTAGGCTATAGAAAGCCTAATGATGTGATCCAAATTAGCAGCAATTTTCTCCATGATTTGATCACACCATTGAAGATCCTCAAGGCTGATTCTAAGGGAGTTTTACCTTCATATTTTATTATCTTATTTATGCATTATATAATGTTATAAGCCTGTTTTTTTGCATATTAAGATATACTTGAATTATCATAGGTTATCATTCACTTGCATAATATACGATATTCATGCATCACATCTTTATATTATACTTATAATTAGCTATGTCATGCATGTCATGTTACACATCATTTACCTATGTTTGCATTGCATTGCATCTTTATACTTAAGCGTGCATCTTATTTTAGTTTCAGATCAGCTCACACATTTTTTGTTGTTCTCTTTAGGTACTAAGGATGAAGTCACAAGCTCAAAACAGCTCAAGGACCTCGCAACAGGCTTGGATTAGCTTAAGGACCTTAAGGGTAGCTCGTGTCAGCTCAAAAACTTCAAGTAATGCTCGAATCACCTTAAAGACAAAGGAGAGTAGCTTAAGGGAGTTCACAAGCTTAAAGGACTAGCTCACCTAGCTAAGGGCAGCTCATGGAAGCTCAAAACAACTCGAAGATCAAGCTAGCTCATTCAAATAAGTAGCTCAGCCCAATCCAGCTCATTTCAGCTCCACCTACACATGTTAGCTCATCACCTCAAGGGTCATGTCCCCTCCTAAGGAACATGTTTGATGCAATATGTCCTCAATGTTGTTGTTGGAGACGATCACTCTGATTGTTGGATCTGGGAAGGTAAGCAAGTGATTTCTGCAAAGTAAGATATGCTTGAAAGAATGAAAGGTATTTTAATGGTGGCTACGGAAGATGGTACGATTGGTGTATGGAAATGGTGATGGAAATGGTGAAGATAGTATCTTAAAGAATCAAGGAAGAAACTAGGCTATAGAGAGCCTAACCCCAAACCTTATAGATGGATTTAAGGGATGGTAGAAAGGACTTGGACCCGTTGGTTATAAAGAACCAAGAACCCGAAGTATCAAAGTGGATAGGAAGGTTTGACGCCACAAGTACAAAGTACTTGATAAGTCGATAAAGTTCTAAAAAGAACTAGAAGAGAGAAAATTCTTACAAAAGTAATTTTTATAAATCAAAGGAGTATGTTACAAATGACAAAAACAAACTATTCGGCTAGGGTGGTGCCTCCCTCCAAAGGCCTAGGTTATGTTTCGGCAGAATTGAGTCTCCCTCCAAATGGTTTTGGCGCACAAACATTTGAGTGAAAAGTTGTAATTTCTCTTATAAAATTCCAGCCTGCACTTCCTTCGGTAATCTGGTCATACCTTGAGCTCCCGATACTGGATTGACCCTATTCAACATGCGTTGGAAAGCTAAGAGATAGGAGAACAAGTTTCATGAAGACTTCTTGACCCGGTTATTCTTGTATCCTGCTCGAAAATGACAAACAATCTGACAGACGTTTTTGGTGATGAATCTGCCCAATGAAGAGTGATTTGGTTGGAACTCTTCGTTTTGGCGCACTCATGCTTTCCCTCCATGGGTGAGCTGATTTTGAGCTTGGAATGAGCTGGATTGAGCTGAGCTAGCTAGCTCAATCTTCAAGCTGATTTTGAGCTATTTTGAGCTTACTTTAGCTAGGTGAGCTGATCCTTCAAGCTTGTGAGCTCCTTTAGAATGTTCTCCTTAAGTTTTGAGCTGATCCAAGCTTTTATTTGACTCCTTGAGCTAATCCTAGCTACCTTGAATATCCTGTAGCTAATCCGAGCTTGTTACGAGGTCCTTGAGCTTGTGTCTTTGTCCTTAGTACCTAAAGAGAACAACAAACAATGTGTGAGCTGATGTAAAGTTAAAATTTGATGCATTCTTTAAGTTTAAAGATGCAATGCAATGCAAGCATACTTAAATGACTTATATAACTAAATATAAAGATGTGGATCATAGGTTATGCATGAATATCATATATTATGCAAATAAATGATAACATATGATAATCCTAATATGCAAAGCATGCTTATAACAATATATAATGCATAAAGAAGATAATAAAAGATAAAGTAAGGTAGAACTCCCTTAGAATCAGCCTTGATGATCTTCAATGGTGTGATCAAATCATGAAGGGACTTGCTTTTGATTAGAATTGTATCATGGCTGATTTTACCAACCATGATGGATCAAAGAGAGAAGTTGAAATGATATGTACCTTCACAAAAGGTCATGATGTTTCAGACCACAGAGTGATTCAAAGAACGAGTTTTGTTCCCAAAATGATACGGAAGCTAGGATCCAAGAATTACCTCAAAATCTAGGAACCCTCTAGATCACAATTAATCTAGCAAACTCACTAATATGATCCGAGAAAACCCCAAACTCTACGTTCAGCAAACCGATAATAAAGCATGATCTTGATGTAGAAAACGAGATAAGATGAATTTGATGGTGGCGGTGTTGGATAGATTTGTCCTTGGCACCCTCCTAATCGCAATTGAATAGGCAAACACCTGCAAACGGCACGAATCTCTCCGGTGAATGGATGATGACGAGATAGATATTGTAGTATATTTTGTCCTCGGCACCCTCTTAGACGCGATTATCTAAGCAAGCAACCTCAAGCGGCTCTAACCCACCCTCCTAGATGCAATTACCTAGGCAAGCAAGAGTGTGAAGATGATCTCCATTGCAAGAACTTGACGAACTTACGTTGAAGAAGACTTCTGATACGAAAAATAACAAGGCAAATCTATCTACCTTGAAAATAAAATGGCCCATGGCCAAAGGTTTTTGCAACTCATAAATTCATGATGTTGTTCTTATTAGTGAAGCAAATATGCCTTTAAATAGGCTACAAATGAAGAGTTCAACTTAAATTAGGAAAAGTAAAGATAATAATAAAATAAATAAACATATTTTATCTAACCTAAAAAACTAATAAATAAATAACAAATCTAATCCTAAATCATCTAAATTTCTTCATAAAGAATCGTAGATTAAATTTAAGTACAAATAATCAATACAATTATTGAAAATTCGTAATAAATAATATTTCTCGTGATAAAATCGTATAGAGATTTCTGCTCGCACAGTCTTCACTAAAATGGACATAACTTGAGATCCCGATGTCGGATTGATGCATTGGAAAGCTAAAAGACAGACGAATATGTTTGAAGAGACATGTAGACTCAGAAGTGCCCGGATCCCATCCGAAAATTCGATGCAAGTCGACTGAAATTCCAGACTTATAAAACAGCTTCAACTCTTTGGCTACAATGCATCATTTTAGCCCCCCATACATGTATCATTCTCCCCCCGTTGAAAACGATTCGTCCTGAATCTTAAGAGTTGTTGATCACAACCTTCAAGTCTCTTGAGATGTCTCCAGGAATGAAATATTAAAACTAGGATCTATATACAGAATTATATATTTTTTCTTTTTTTCTCAACTACTAAAACAACAGCAAAAGATAATTGTTTCAAACACCTAAACCAAGGCTCTGATTACCAATTGATACGGAAGCTAGGATCCAAGAATTACCTCAAAATCTAGGAACCCTCTAGATCACATTTAATCTAGCAAACTCAATAATATGATCCGAGAAAACTCCAAACTCCACGTTCAGCAAACCGATAATAAAGCATGGTCTTGATGTAAAAAATGAAATAGGATGAATTTGATGGTGGCGGTGTTGGATAGATTTGTCCTTGGCACCCTCCTAATCGCAATTGAATAGGCAAACACCTGCAAACGGCACGAATCTCTCCGGTGAATGGATGATGACGAGATAGATATTGTAGTATATTTTGTCCTCGGCACCCTCTTAAACGCGATTATCTAAGCAAGCAACCTCAAGCGGCTCTAACCCACCCTCCTAGATGCAATTACCTAGGCAAGCAAGAGTGTGAAGATGATCTCCATTGCAAGAACTTGACGAACTTACGTTGAAGAAGACTTCTGATACGAAAAATAACAAGGCAAATCTATCTACCTTGAAAATAAAATGGCCCATGGCCAAAGGTTTTTGCAACTCATAAATTCATGATGTTGTTCTTATTAGTGAAGCAAATATGCCTTTAAATAGGCTACAAATGAAGAGTTCAACTTAAATTAGGAAAAGTAAAGATAATAATAAAATAAATAAACATATTTTATCTAACCTAAAAAACTAATAAATAAATAACAAATCTAATCCTAAATCATTTAAATATCTCCATAAAGAATCGTAGATTAAATTTAAGTACAAATAATCAATACAATTATTGAAAATTCGTAATAAATAATATTTCTCGTGATAAAATCGTATAGAGATTTCTGCTCGCACAGTCTTCACTAAAATGGACATAACTCGAGATCCCGATGTCGGATTGATGCGTTTCAAGATGCGTTGGAAAGCTAAGAGACAGACGAATATGTTTGAAGAGACATGTAGACTCAGAAGTGCCCGGATCCCATCCAAAAATTCGATGTAAGTCTTCTGAAATTCCAGACTTATAAAACAGCTTCAACTCTTTGGCTACAATGCATCATTTTAGCCCCCCATACATGTATCATTTGAGTTTGCAAGTGTTCGGTAAACTTGTCTAGAAGCCATCTTCAACATAAGATCATCGAGTTCTTGTGAGGGAGATCATCTTCACACTCTTGCTTGCCTAGGTAATTGCATCTAGGAGGGTGGGTTAGAGCCGCTTGAGGTTTCTTGCTTAGATAATTGAGTCTAAGAGGTGCCAAGGACAAAACAAAATCAACAATTCGCAAGCCATCTTCATCTTCAACCTTCACACCATCTTCCATAATTCCATAAACAAAGCTGGAATTTCCAGATTTGTTTTACCTATCTTCTTCTTAATCTTTTTTCATCTTTTTATTTAGATTCTTATTTCTTATCATCTAATCCTTCACTTGTCTTTCTTTCTTTAAATACAGTAGCGCAATCTTGGATTTGAAGCTTTCAATCAAGTTGTTGCAAGAACTAGAGCTCTAGACTCAATCAAGAAAGTTATGGGCAGATTTGAAAATTCAAGAGAAAAAGAAAATGGCTTTTCTTGAAAATTTCAGATTCAAGGTAGGAAATTCAAAGAAACAAAGATAAGAAGGAAAATTAGAAGATGATTAATAAGAACAAAAGTAAAAAGATTGAAAAAGATTAAGATGAGGATAGATAAAACAAATCTGAAATTCCAGCTTTGTTTTACCTATCTTCTTCTTAATCTTTTTCATCTTTTATTTAGATTCTTATTTCTTATCATCTAATCCTTCACTTGTCTTTCTTTCTTTAATTTTCCAGCCTCGAATCTGAAATTTTCAAGAAAAGTCCTTCTATTTTCTCTTGAATTTTCAGATCTGCCCATACTTTCTTGATTGAGTCTAGAGCTCCTGGTTCTTGCTACAACTTGATTGAAGGCTTCCAAATACAAGATTGTTAACTACTCTATCTAGGAAGCTAGGATCCAAGAATTACCTCAAAATCTAGGGACCCTCTAGATCACAATTAATCTAGCAAACTCACTAATATGATCCGAGAAAACCCCAAACACCACGTTCAGCAAACCGATAATAAAGCATGATCTTGATGTAGAAAAATGAAATAGGATGAATTTGATGGTGGCGGTGTTGGATAGATTTGTCCTTGGCACCCTCCTAATCGCAATTGAATAGGCAAACACCTGCAAACGGCACGAATCTCTCCGGTGAATGGATGATGACGAGATAGATATTGTAGTATATTTTGTCCTCGGCACCCTCTTAAACGCGATTATCTAAGCAAGCAACCTCAAGCGGCTCTAACCCACCCTCCTAGATGCAATTACCTAGGCAAGCAAGAGTGTGAAGATGATCTCCATTGCAAGAACTTGACGAACTTACATTGAAGAAGACTCTGATACGAAAAATAACAAGGCAAATCTATCTACCTTGAAAATAAAATGGCCCATGGCCAAAGGTTTTTGCAACTCATAAATTCATGATGTTGTTCTTATTAGTGAAGCAAATATGCCTTTAAATAGGCTACAAATGAAGAGTTCAACTTAAATTAGGAAAAGTAAAGATAATAATAAAATAAATAAACATATTTTATCTAACCTAAAAAACTAATAAATAAATAACAAATCTAATCCTAAATCATTTAAATATCTCCATAAAGAATCGTAGATTAAATTTAAGTACAAATAATCAATACAATTATTGAAAATTCGTAATAAATAATATTTCTCGTGATAAAATCGTATAGAGATTTCTGCTCGCACAGTCTTCACTAAAATGGACATAACTTGAGATCCGATGTCGGATTGATGCGTTTCAAGATGCGTTGGAAAGCTAAGAGACAGACGAATATGTTTGAAGAGACATGTAGACTCAGAAGTGCCCGGATCCCATCCAAAAATTCGATGTAAGTCTTCTGAAATTCCAGACTTATAAAACAGCTTCAACTCTTTGGCTACAATGCATCATTTTAGCCCCCCATACATGTATCATTTGAGTTTGCAAGTGTTCGGTAAACTTGTCTAGAAGCCATCTTCAACATAAGATCATCGAGTTCTTGTGAGGGAGATCATCTTCACACTCTTGCTTGCCTAGGTAATTGCATCTAGGAGGGTGGGTTAGAGCCGCTTGAGGTTTCTTGCTTAGATAATTGAGTCTAAGAGGTGCCAAGGACAAAACAAAATCAACAATTCGCAAGCCATCTTCATCTTCAACCTTCACACCATCTTCCATAATTCCATAAACAAAGCTGGAATTTCCAGATTTGTTTTACCTATCTTCTTCTTAATCTTTTTTCATCTTTTTATTTAGATTCTTATTTCTTATCATCTAATCCTTCACTTGTCTTTCTTTCTTTAAATACAGTAGCGCAATCTTGGATTTGGAAGCTTTCAATCAAGTTGTTGCAAGAACTAGGAGCTCTAGACTCAATCAAGAAAGTTATGGGCAGATTTGAAAATTCAAGAGAAAAGAAAATGGCTTTTCTTGAAAATTTCAGATTCAAGGTAGGAAATTCAAAGAAACAAAGATAAGAAGGAAAATTAGAAGATGATTAATAAGAACAAAAGTAAAAAGATTGAAAAAGATTAAGATGAGGATAGATAAAACAAATCTGAAATTCCAGCTTTGTTTTACCTATCTTCTTCTTAATCTTTTTTCATCTTTTTATTTAGATTCTTATTTCTTATCATCTAATCCTTCACTTGTCTTTCTTTCTTTAATTTTCCAGCCTCGAATCTGAAATTTTCAAGAAAAGTCCTTCTATTTTCTCTTGAATTTTCAGATCTGCCCATACTTTCTTGATTGAGTCTAGAGCTCCTGGTTCTTGCTACAACTTGATTGAAGGCTTCCAAATACAAGATTGCGCTACTCTATCTAGGAAGCTAGGATCCAAGAATTACCTCAAAATCTAGGGACCCTCTAGATCACAATTAATCTAGCAAACTCACTAATATGATCCGAGAAAACCCCAAACACCACGTTCAGCAAACCGATAATAAAGCATGATCTTGATGTAGAAAACGAGATAGGATGAATTTGATGGTGGCGGTGTTGGATAGATTTGTCCTTGGCACCCTCCTAATCGCAATTGAATAGGCAAACACCTGCAAACGGCACGAATCTCTCCGGTGAATGGATGATGACGAGATAGATATTGTAGCATATTTTGTCCTCGGCACCCTCTTAGACGCGATTATCTAAGCAAGCAACCTCAAGCGGCTCTAACCCACCCTCCTAGATGCAATTACCTAGGCAAGCAAGAGTGTGAAGATGATCTCCATTGCAAGAACTTGACGAACTTACATTGAAGAAGACTCCTGATACGAAAAATAACAAGGCAAATCTATCTACCTTGAAAATAAAATGGCCCATGGCCAAAGGTTTTTGCAACTCATAAATTCATGATGTTGCTCTTATTAGTGAAGCAAATATGCCTTTAAATAGGCTACAAATGAAGAGTTCAACTTAAATTAGGAGAAGTAAAGATAATAATAAAATAAATAAACATATTTTATCTAACCTAAAAAACTAATAAATAAATAACAAATCTAATCCTAAATCATCTAAATATCTTCATAAAGAATCGTAGATTAAATTTAAGTACAAATAATCAATACAATTATTGAAAATTCGTAATAAATAATATTTCTCGTGATAAAATCGTATAGAGATTTCTGCTCGCACAGTCTTCACTAAAATGGACATAACTTGAGATCCCGATGTCGGATTGATGCGTTTCAAGATGCGTTGGAAAGCTAAGAGACAGACGAATATGTTTGAAGAGACATGTAGACTCAGAAGTGCCCGGATCCCATTCGAAAATTCGATGCAAGTCGGCTGAAATTCCAGACTTATAAAACAGCTTCAACTCTTTGGCTACAATGCATCATTTTAGCCCCCCATACATGTATCACAAAAGGTGTGGTGTTTTCCGAAGGAGGATTCCAAAGAGCTCGTGCCTATTCGAAGAAAGATGAGTTGAGAAGATTAAGCATTTCATTTTAATAAAAGATAAAGTAAGGTAGAACTCCCTTAGAATCAGCCTTGATGATCTTCAACAATGGTGTGATCAAGTCATGAAGAAATTTGGTTTTGATTAGGATTGTATTATCCTCCCCTTTTTTAGTGATTTGTCCTCAAATCGAAGTTGTTCTTCAATGTATACTTCCTTACTTTAGGGGTGGACGAGTCCTCACTTCTTTTCCCAAATGAATTGCTTAATCTTCTCAGCCCATCTTTCTTCAAATATGCACGAGCTCTTTGGAATCCTCCTTTGGAAACGTCACACCTTTTGTGAACAAAACTCATTCTTTGAATCACTCCTTGGTCTGAAACATCATAACCTTTGGTGAAGGTACATATCTTTTCAACTTCTCTCTTTGACCCATCATGATGGTTGGTAAAATCACGTTCTTTTTTCATTGCTTCAAATCTTTTCACAAACAGATCCTTATGATTTACGCCAACTTTTCTTGCTCTTGTACCTCTTTGAATGATTTCTTTGGAATAGGTGGATATTTCCCGCTTTATATCATTGAGTTGATCTTTCTTTGACAGAATGAACGATTGAATTTTATTCTTGAAATTGACATTCCAACCAATCTCAAAATGGCAAAGAAACTTGTCATCACCAATTGGTAGCATTACTCTATGTAGGTGAATCATTTTGCTGCGAAACAAACCAAGGTTAGACAATGAGAAACTTACAACAGAATGGAAAGAAATTGCAAACCATGGAGGATGTTTGACAATCTCGATGGGCGTGGGTTGCAAACCAAGAAATTGCAAACCTTTGTTAAGCACTCCTTAATCTGATTAAAAGTTTGTTCTTGCTCAATATATTCCAAAAGAAACTTGCATTCTTTTTGATCGTGTTAGTTAAAAGAGCAGCAATGGTACTAAAATTAGGAATGAACCTTCGATAGAAACTGGCCAATCCATGAAAGCTACTTACCTCGCTAATGCTTGCAGGCGTCGGCCACTCTTCAATTGCTTTTACCTTCTCGTGATCAACCTCCAAGCCTTTAGAACTCACTACAAATCCTAGAAACACAAGTTTGTTTGTACAGAAAACACATTTTTTAAGTTAGCATACAGTTTCTCCTTTTGAAGTGTATTCAAAACAAACCTGAGATGTATTTCATGGTCCTCTAAAGAATGACTGTATATGAGAATGGCGTCAAAATAAACAATGCAAAACTTACCAATAGAATGTCGTAATACGTGATTCATCAATCTCATAAATGTGCTAGGTGAATTTGTTAAACCGAAAGGCATCACAGTCCACTCATACAAACCTTATTTTGTTTTGAACGCTTTCTTCCATTAATCACCTTCTCTCATCCTAATTCGGTGATATCCGCTTTTAAGATCGATCTTTGAAATCACACTGGAACCACTCAATTCATCCAACATATCATCTAGGCGTGGTATAGGATGTCGATATTTGATTGTGATCTGATTGATTGCTCGACAATCCACACACATGCGCCATGCTCCATCTTTCTTGGGTACTAATAGTACATGAACGACACATGGGCTTAAGCTCTTTCAGATATAGCCTTTTTCCATCAATTCTTGTACTTGTCGGTGTAACTCTTTTGTTTCCTCAGGGTTACTCCTATATGCTGGTCGATTGGGTAATTTAACACCAGGCACAAAATGGATTTGATGTTCTATGCCACGAATAAGCGGTAAACCTCCTGGAATCTCGTCGGGTAAAACATCTTCAAAATCCTGCAAAAGAGAAAAAATAGAGGAATGCAATGTTGCATCGAGTTCGTTGGTGTTCAAAAAATTCTCCTTGTACAAAAGCACAAGAAGTGTTTGCCTCGCCAAAACACATTTTTCTAGTTTCACTACCCCTCGCATATACACTCATTTTAAGCTTCTCTCCCCCACTTTCAATTTCACTCTTTCCCTTCCCGCTTTTACTAGTACTTACTGATTTTCTCTCACTCTCTCGCTCATTTTTCCTCTTATTTTCTATTTCTTTTTCTTTTAATCCTTGTAAACTTTTTTTTCAAATGCAATTGATCATCGTGTACTTTTTTTCAAAAGTGAATGAGTATCAATTGTTATATCCGTCATGATTCACTCTTCGATCGAACTGCCAAGGCCTCCCCAAAAGTAAGTGGCTGGCGTGCATAGGTACAACATCACATAGGACCTCGTCCTTATATCTATTGATGGAAAATGGTACAAGTACCTGCTTGGTCACCTTCAATTCCCCACCATCATTAAGCATTGAAGCTTACATGGATGTGGGTATTTTGTTGTCACCAATCCAAGTCTATCCACCATTAAAGTGTTGGCAACATTAGTACAACATCCTCCATTCATAATCACAAAACATAACTTTCCATTGATATGGCAACGTGTACGAAAGATATTCTCTCGTTGTTGGTTGCCTTGCACCATTTGTGTATTTAGACTCTTCTTCTCAACGAGCACTTCTCCTTCAGCGGAAGGGTTTAAGTCTTCATCATCTTCACTTATGGCATCAACTTCTTCTTTTTCTAATTAGGATTTTGATGAGATCATGGCGTCACCACCACCCTTGGACCCGGAGGAATTTCCCTTAGGCCCCATTACTCGTGCAAGGGAAAGGAAATTTATAGATGCGGTCTACAACAAGTGCAATCATGTATGGAAGATTATTGAAGCTGCCGAAGTTGAATCAATGTCGTGCAACGTGGAAGATTCATGCAACGTGAAAGGGAGTCCATGCAACGTGTTGCATATTTATTTCTGATGCATATGTTCCATTTGATTATTATAGTTTTAGTATGCACATGCTTTCTATTATGCTGTTTATTGTTTATTTTACAGCACTAGAGTTCGTTGAATCATATACCATATATTTATTATATTTAGCCTGCATCATATTACATTACTTTATTTCTGATTATATTTCTCGTGTTTACAGGTGTTATTCAAGGACAATGAATAAACACATCATAAGGGTGATTCAGAGAATTATGACCATTGGAGAGGTGCTTGCTTGGCTTTGGAGGTGCTTCTTGAGGTGCTTGCTTACGTTCACATGGAAATTGACTTGCTTGCTTACGTTCACATGGAAATTGACATGCTTGCTTACATTCACAATGGGCGGAAATTCTAAAGAGGTGCTTGCTTGCATTCACATGAAAGTTGACATGCTAGCTTATGATTACATTGGGTGGCAAAGGCACACATTTCAAGGCTTTTTTTATTTATTATCCCTTCACACCTCCCTAGGAATGTTGGCTGATCACTTCATTTTGTAAAGCCTATAAATAGAGGCTGATTTTTCAATTGTAAGACACTTTGATTTCAAGAAAAATTGAGAGTTTTTATCTCTTTCGTTCTTTTACCCTCAGATGTACTCACTCTCTCGTGCCTTTTACCGCTCTTCTTTTTATCGCAAAAATTCTTGAATCGAACTTACTCAAAATCCTCCAAAATACTTGCTGAATCGGCTGCAAAATAAATGTTAAGGTTTGGAAAGATATGGTGTATAAGGTAGGCTTAGAAGAAAAGGCTTACGGTTCAAAGTTAGAATCTTGAAATGAAGAAATAACAATTCTGAAACAAGGAAAAAATGTATCAACCCTTATTATCAATTTGCTTTCTCTTTTTTAATCTTTTTTCACTATAATTCTCTTCTTTTATTTTCTTTTTTTTGTTTTTCTAGCAGCAAAACACAAAGGCTTACTTGATTTAGCCTAAGCTCTGATTACCATATGATGTGATCTCATCTTGGAATTTACCGAGATGCTTGATTTGCCCGATCGTCAATGAAGTTACTTTGTGTTGCAAGACTTGCAAAGGTTTTGGATGGTTTAAAGGGTGGTGGTGTGTAACGATATAGAAAGTGATGAGAATAAAGATTATGGAATTTTGGAAGGTTAATGTGATCAGAAATAAAGAGGTGCTTGCGTGAGATGCTTGCTTGAGGTGCTTGCTTACATTCACATGGAAATTGACATGTAATACATGCATGAGCGGGATCAAATTACTAATATTGGACAAGAAGCTGAATTTGTTTGATGCAAACAATAAAAGCCAAAACAGTGCACGCATAGGAGGTCAAAAACAATGCATCTTGGACAAGAAATTGAATCTGTTTGTAAAGTCTGGAAAGTCAGCCAACTTGCGACGAGTTTTTGGATGGCATCCGGGAATTTTTGAGTCAAGTTGTCTTCTAACAAATTGTCCGTAATTCAGTTACCTTTCCAACGCATCTTGAAACGCGTCAATCGGACATGAGGAACTCAAGATACGTCAATTTACTGAATACTGCGCATGCAGAAAACTAGATACGAGATTATTACTGGATTTTGTAAAATTCAGCCCAAAAGCTAACATATAAGGCTTTGGACGAATTAAACTTAGCCCAATATATTTATTATCATTTAAATTGATGTTTTTAGAAACACTTTCTCCTCTACAGAAATTGTACATTGATGATAATTTTTGTGATAGGGATATGGGATGTGAGATACAAAAGACTGAGAGTAAAGAGGCCGAGAGTGAAAAAAAGTCAAATTAACAGCCCAAATTTGGTGAGTAAAAATACATATGAGGTAAAAGTCACACTAAGCCCAAAAGAAAAAGACAAGAAAAAGAACGCGACGAGTGATTTTGTTTTGACTAATCCTTACAAATGTTCGAGTAGTGCTATCTTATTTTTTCAGGATTTTGTTGAACCATTGAGAGGAGCTCAATTAGATCACTCAACATACAACAAAGAAGACTTTTCAATTGAAGTTGATGATTGTTCTCTCGTTGCCGATTTAGATTCGAGGACGAATCCTTTTGAGGAGTGGGGGAATGATACATGCATGAGCGGGGTCAAATTACTAATATTGGACAAGAAGCTGAATTTGTTGGATGCAAACAATAAAAGCCAAAACAGTGCAGCATAAGAGGTCAAAAACGATGCATCTTGGACAAGAAATTGAATCTGTTTGTAAAGTCTGGAATGTCAGCCAACTTGCGACGAATTTTTGGATGGGATCCGGGCATTTCTGAGTCAAGTTGTCTTCTAACAAATTGTCTGTCATTCAGTTACCTTTCCAACGCACCTTTAAACATGTCAATCGGACATGAGGAACTCAAGATACGTCCAATTTACTGAAGACTGCGCATGCAGAAAACTGGATACGGGATTTTGTAAAATTCAGCCCAAAAGCTAACTTATAAGGCTTTGGACTAATTAAACTTAGCCCAATATATTTATTATCATTTAAATTGATGTTTTTAGGGTTTTATATACTTTAGGAACCAGCCACCCAGCCCTTATCAGCTTATCACTTGCCTTATCACCCTATTCCTTGCCACACAAGCACAAGGAGTTTAAAGGCTGTAATTTTTTTATTATTTTTAATTAGATTAGGTTTTCCTTATTTTAGTAGAAGTTAAATTATGTTGTCTATCCTTCACCTATAAAAGGATGAAGCCTCCATCATTGTAAGGGAGATTTTCTTTGATTTATGAAATATTTAGTGAGTTTGCTTTTGCAAGTGCTGATTACTTGTGCCATCGAAGTCTTCTTCAACATAAGTTCGACGAGTTCTTGTGAGGGAGATCATCTTCACACTCTTGCTTGCCTAGATAATCGCGTCTAGGAGGGTGGGTTAGATCCGCTTGAGGTTGCTTGCTTAGATAATTGAGTCTAAGAGGGTGCCGAGGACAAAACAACATCAACAATTTGCAAGCCATCTTCATCTTCAACCTTCACTCCATCTTCCATAATTCCATAAACAAAGCTGGAATTTTCAGATTTGTTTTACTTATCTCTTTCTCAATCTTTTTAATCTTCTTTTTATATTCTTATTTCATATCATATAATCCTTCATCTTTCTTTCTTTAAATTTCCAGCCTTGAATCTAAAAATTTCAAGATAATCCCTTCTCTTTTTCTCTTGAATTTTCAGATCTGCCCAAACTTCCTTGATTGAGTCTAGAGCTCCTAGTTCTTGCAACAACTTGGTTGAAGGCTTCCAAATCCAAGATTGGCTACTCTATCAACATACTTTCTTACATTCACATGGAAATTGACATGCTTGCTTATGATTACATTGGGCGGCAAAGGCACACATTTCAAGGCTTCTTTTTTTATTTGTCAACCCTTCACACCTCTCTAGGAATGTTGGCTGATCACTTCATTTTGTAAAGCCTATAAATAGAGGCTGGTTTTTCAATTGTAAGACACACTTTGATTTCAAGAAAAATTAAGAGTTTTATCTCTTTCGTTCTTTTGAGAACTTTATCGATCCTTTAAGTTCTGCTTGTTGAATCAAAACCTTTCATATCTTTGGTTCCTAGTTCTACTTAACTAGTTGGTCAAGATCCTTATTTCGTTTAGAGACCGTTATAGGGTTTGGGTCACACTTTTTAGTGTTTGTTCAGTTCTCAAGTCCTAAATTACTTTCATCTTCCATCATCCAATTCTACCACCACTATCAAACACATTAACCTTGCAAAATTCCATAATCTTTATTCTCATTACTTTCTATATCGTTACACACCATCACCCTTTAAATCATCCAAAACCGTTGCAAGTCTTACAACACAAAGTAACTTCATTGACGATCGGGCAAATCAAGCATCTCGGTAAATTCCAATATGAGATCACATCAGATGGTAATCAGAGCTTAGGCTAAATCAAGTAAGCCTTTGTGTTTTGCTGCTAGAAAAACAAAAAAAAAGAGAAAATAAAAGAAGAGAGTTATAGTGAAAAAAGATTAAAAAAAGAGAAAGCAAATCGATAATAAGGGTTGATACATTTTTTCCTTGTTTCAGAATTGTTATTTCTTCGTTTCAAGATTCTAACTTTGAACCGTAAGCCTTTTCTTCTAAGCCTACCTTATACACCATATCTTTCCAAACCTTAACATTGCAGCCGATTCAGCAAGTATTTTGGAGGATTTTGAGTAAGTTCGATTCAAGAATTTTTTAGATAAAAAGAAGAGCGGTAAAAGGCACGAGAGAGTGAGTACATCTGAGGGTAAAAGAACGAAAGAGGTAAAAACTCTCAATTTTTCTTGAAATCAAAGTGTCTTACAATTGAAAAACCAGCCTCTATTTATAGGCTTTACAAAATGAAGTGATCAGCCAACATTCCGAGGGAGGTGTGAAGGGATAATAAATAAAAAAAGCTAGCATGTCAATTTTCATGTGAATGTAAGCAAACACCTCAAGCAAGCACCTCTTTAGAATTTCCGCCCATTGTGAACGTAAACAAGCAAGTCAATTTCCATGTGAACGTAAGCAAGCACCTCCAAAGCCAAGCAAGCACCTCTCCAATGGTCATAATTCTCTGAATCACCCTAATGATGTGTCTATTCATTGTCCTTGTATAACACTTGTAAATACAAGAAATATGATCAGAAATAAAGCAAGGTATATGATGCATGCTAAATATAATAAATACATGGTATATGATTCAACGAACTCTAGTGCTGCAAATAAACAATAAATAGCATAATAGAAAACATGTGCATACTAAAACTATAATAATCAAATGGAACACATGCATCAGAAATAAACATGCAAAACGTTGCATGGACTCCCTTTCACGTGCATGAATCTTCCACGTTGCAAGGCATTGATTCAACTTCGGCAGCTTCAATAATCTTCCATGCATGATTGCACATGTTGCTGATCGCGTCTCTAAATTTCCTTGCCTTTGCACGAGTAATGGGGCATAAGGGAAATTACTTCGGGTCCAATGGTGGTGGTGACACCATGATCTCATCATCCTCACTTTCTTGGGAGCGATTTGTCCTCAAATCGTTACCTTGCTCAAAAAGAGATAAGTCTAAAACATTAAAAGTAGCACTAACATCAAACTCTTTCGGAACATCTATCTTGTAGGCATTATCATTGATCTTTTCCAATACCTGGAATGGCCCATCCCCTCTAGGTGAGAGTTTAGATTTCCTTTCTGCTGGAAATCGTTCCTTCCTGAAGTGCACCCAAACCCAATCGTTGGGTTCAAAGTTGACTCGCTTTCGCCTTTTATTTTCTTGTTGTTCATATTGGTATGTTCATAGGAGACAATGGATTAAACCCATATACAACCTCAAATGGTGTGAATTTGGTGGCTGAATGAACTGATCTGTTGTAAGCAAATTCCACACATGGCAAGCTATCTTCCCACGATTTTGGATTCTTGCTAATCAAAGACCGCAATAGAGTTGAAAGTACTCGATTTACCACTTCGATTTAGCCATCAATTTAAGGATGACAAGTTGTAGAAAACAATAACTTTGTCCCAATCCTGCTCCATAAAGACCTCCAAAAATGATTCAAAGACTTCGTGTCTCGATCTGAAATGATTGTCCTCAGAAGTCCATATAAACGCACAATTTCCCTGAAAAACAGATTATCAATATTGGAAGCATTATCAGTTTTTTATGACACGGATTAAAGTGCATCATTTTTGAAAACCTATCGACAACCACGAAAATGGAATCTCTGCCATTCTTTGTTTTAGGAAGTCCTAAAACAAACTCGATGGAAATGTCAACCTGCGGCTCTTTAGAGATTGGTAATGGCGTGTACAACCCTTGAGGTTGAAGTCTTAATTTCACCCTTTTACAAGTGATACATTACTCACAAATTCGTTCCACATCCCTTTTCATTTTTGGCCAAAACAAATGCTCTTGTAGAATGTTTAACGTCTTGTTAACTCCGAAATGTCCCGTAAGCCCCCCGCTATGGGCTTCCTTCACTAAGACCTAACGCGCACTACTTTAAGGAATTCAAAGTTTCCTTTCCTTGAAGAAGAACACATCGTGCTTGTAAAACTTGTCAAACGCACCTTTCTCACATGCTTTAAAGGTCTCTCCAAAATCATGATCAGTAGCATAGAGTTCTTTAAGAAATGCAAATCCAATAAGTTTAGATTCAAGAGAATTAAGAAGTACATACCTCCGTGATAAGGCATCAGCAACAACGTTCTCTTTTCCCTTCTTGTACATAATGGCGTAGGGGAATGACTCAAGGAATTCCACCCATTTGGTGTGCCTTTTGTTGAGTTTGTGTTGTCCCTTGATGTGTTTCTGATATGAACGTCAATGGCAAAGACCCAGAGAAGTACCCAGGTGGCCCCATTACTCGAGCAAGGGCCAAGGAGTTCCAAGCAGCCATGGAAAATATGTTTACATCAAGCTTGGGACGTGAGAAAGAAGAAATAATAAGGGAGGAACACTTTACTTTGCTTATGCATGAATTTGCATGAGTATTTAAAGTTTGCATAACATTCATTGCATTCAATAAACATGTTGTTCATTAAAGCATGCGTTGCATTTAAACATGTAGTTCATTTAGTTATACACTTCATTTAACTAAGTAGTTCATTGATTAAACTAGTTCATTCAAGATTATTAGTTCATTGAATAAAGTTAGTTCATTAATTAAACTAGTTCATTCATCAAACTAGCTCATTTATTAAACTAACTCTTAATTGTTTACATGCATGTTTTCAATTAAAGATTGAATAAAGTTTACCTTTGTGTCTAGGTGCATGAGGAAGATGAACGGTTTTACCAGATGCAAGAATATCAGCAGAATGTCTTCCAATTCTGGATGCGATACAGACGTGTTTGGATCCAGAAATCAATTGGACGTTATTCCTCCATCTCTTAGCTTTCCAATGCCTTTTGAATCACCTCAATCCAATATCGGGAGCTTGAGATACGAATGATTTACTGAAGACAGTGCAGGCTGAAATTTTTATTACGGGAATTTTATGCATGGATGATTTGAATGAATTTGAGCCAAGGAAGAGTTCTTTCATCTTCTACCAAGAGACAAGCAATTGATGGCCATCTTAATTCAGCAAATTCAAGGCATTCAAGGTTGATGTTATCACCATTCAAGTGGGGGTTTCAAAATTCATTGAGGAGACATGAAATGAAGGCTGGATGAAACTCACCTTTTATGACATTCAAGTCATATTAATCAGCTTGGAAGATGAAGAGTTGCACTTAAACTGGACAGCAAGGATGTCTACATTCATCCTTGTCCACATTCATCCCCTTTCTCTTCATATGATAGCAAAACAAGGCAGCCCAAGAGTCCTTCTTAATTTGGACGAAAATATGACTAAATTCAACCTCAATTTGTCTAAACTAATCAGCTTTGAAGATGAGAAGAAAGGACAAAGCATTCATGTGTATTCAAGTGCATTAAGATGAGCATTCATCTTTCTTGTAACACCTTTTCATATTCTGCCTACTTCTACTATAAATAGGCATCTTTAGGATCATTGTAAGACACACTTTGAATATATAAAACATCTTTGAAAGATTGCTTTCATTCTTGTTCTCTTGTGGAACTTTATCGGCTTCAAGTTAGTCTTGTAGTCTTCATCCATTTCCCTTTTGTTATAGCGTTGGTTCCTAGCTCATCTATAGCTAGTGGGTCACGTTCCATATCCTACCACTTCATTTCCACTTTATTATATTGCTGGTTCCTAACTCTTTATAGTTAGGGGGTCACAATCCATCCTTTGAATTTCTTCATCTTAACGCCAACACCCCATCATCTTCACCTACATTTTCATCTTTTTTTTTTCTTCCATAATCACAACTATCACTCTTCCTACACCCCTTCTACATATCTTTCATCCCATTATTTCTATTTCTTATTTATCTATTTCTACTTACATTGTTGTTTGAGTAATTTCAGAATACATTCAAAGCACTGCAGAGTTCTTACTAGAATCACGATCGGGCATTCACATATATGATTCAAAACTCATAGTCGAGATCATATCAGTTTCAATGACTCATGGTCCGTATACACAACAATTTCCTTCGACCATAGGTAATGTTGCCATTTTTCCAAGACCCTGATCAAAGCATACATTTCCTTGTCATATGTTGGATAGTTCAAGGTTGCTCCATTTAGTTTCTTGCTAAAATATGTAACTGGACATCCCTCTTGTGATAAAACAACACCGATTCCTACACTTAAAGCATCACACTCGATCTTGAATGTTTTATTAAACTTTGGTAAGGAAAGCAAAGGTGCCTTTGTTAAGCACTCCTTAATCTGATTAAAAAATTGTTCTTGCTCAATATTCCAAAAGAAACTTGCATTCTTTCTAATCGCGTTAGTTAAAGGAGCATCGATGGTACTAAAATTAGGAATGAACCTTCGATAGAAACTGGCCAATCCATGAAAGCTACTTACCTCGCTAATGCTTGTAGGCGTCAGCCACTCTTCAATTGCTTTTACCTTCTCGTGATCAACCTCCAAGCCTTTAGAACTCACTAAAAATCCTAGAAACACATTTTTTTAAGTTAGCATACAATTTCTCCTTTCGACGTGTATTCAAAACAAACCTGAGATGTATTTCAGGGTCCTCTAAAGAATGATTGTATATGAGAATGTCATCAAAATAAAAAACACAAAACTTACCAATATAATGCCGTAAGACATGACTCATCAATCTCATAAATGTGCTAGGTGAATTTGTTAAACCGAAAGGCATCACAGTCCACTCATACAAACCTTATTTTGTTTTGAATGTTGTATTCCATTCCTCACCTTCTCTAATCCTGATTTGGTGATATCCGATTTTAAGATCAATCTTTGAAATCACACTGGAACCACTCAATTCATCCAACATATCATCTAGGCGTGGTATAGGATGTCAATATTTGATTGTGATCTGATTGATGATTGCTCGACAATCCACACACATGCACCATGATCCATCTTTTTTTGGTACCAATAGTACAAGAACGACACATGGGCTTAAGCTCTCTCAGATATAGCCTTTTTCCATCAATTCTTGTACTTGTCGGTGTAACTATTTTGTTTCCTCGGGGTTACAGCTATATGCTGGTCGATTGGGTAATGTAGCACTAGGCACAAAGTCAATTTGATGTTCTATGCCACGAATAGGTGGTAAACCTCCTAGAATCTCATCGGGTAAAACATCTTCAAAATCATGCAAAAGAGAAATAATAGATGAAGGCAATATTGCATCAGTTCGTTAGTGTTCAAAAAATTCTCCTTGTATTCCCAAGAAGTGTTTGCCTCGCCAAAACACATTTTCTAATTTCACTACCCCTCGCATATACGCTCATTTTAAGCTTCTCTCCCCCGCTTTCAATTTCACTCTCATTTTTTATTTTTTTTCTTTTAATCCTTGGAAACTCTTTTTCAAATGCAACTGATCATCGTGTACTTGTTGCGGTGATAAAGGGGTTAACGTGTGCTTTCTTCCTTTAAAAGTGAATAAATATCGATTGCTATATTCATCATGATTCACTTTTCGATTGAATTGCCAAGGCCTCCTGATACATGCATGAGCGAGGTCAAATTACTAATATTGGACAAGAAGGTGAATTTGTTCGATGCAAACAATAAAAGCCAAAACAGTGCACACATAGGAGGTAAAAAACGATGCATCTTGGACAAGAAATTGAATCTGTTTGTAAAGTCTAGAAAGTCAGCCAACTTGCAACGCGTTTCTGGATGGGATCCGAGCATTTCTGAGTCAAATTGTCTTCTAACAAATTGTCCGTCATTTAGTTACCTTTCCAACGCATCTTGAAACACTTCAATCGGACATCAGGAACTCAAGATACATCCAATTTACTGAAGACTGCGAATGCAGAAAACTGGATACGGGATTATTACGGGATTTTGTAAAATTCAGCCCAAAAGCTAACATATAAGGCTTTGGACGAATTAAACTTAGCCCAATATATTTATTATCATTTAAATTGATGTTTTTAGGGTTTTATATACTTTAGGAACCAGCCACCCAGCCCTTATTAGCTTATCACTTGCCTTATCACCCTATTCCTTGCCACACAAGCACAAGGAGTTTAAAGGCTGTTATTTTTTCATTATTTTTAATTGGATTAGGTTTTCCTTGTTTTAGTAGAAGTTAAATTACTTTGTCTATCCTTCACCTATAAAAGGATGAAGCCTCCATCATTGTAAGATAGATTTTCTTTGATTTATGAAATATTTAGTGAGTTTGTTTTTGCAAGTGCTGATTACTTGTGCCTTCGAAGTCTTCTTCAACATAAGTTCGACGAGTTCTTTAATTATTGATGGTGACAGTCGTGTAAACTTAGTGAGTAGCTTCATTGTTGATGCACTCGATCTACCATGCCAAGAACACCCTAAGCCGTATCATCTTCAAGGGTTTAATAGCGGACCGGATATGAAGGTAACCGAACGTTGTTTAATCTCTTTTACTCTTGGAAGCTATTGTGATGATGTATGGTGTGACGTGGTCCCTATGGAAGTCACCCACTTGCTATTAGGAAGACCTTGGGAAAATGATCGTGGCACTGTCCATCGAATCAATACAAATGGATACTCGGTTGTGCACCAAGGCCAGAAGCTCTCGTTTGCTACAATAGAGCCGGAAAAAGTAGATGAAGAAATAGCGAAAGCCAAAAAACAGTGTGAGAGGATAAAACGAAAAAGATTGGAAGCACAAAAGGCTGAATCAATTGACCACACAAAGGCAACCAACCATGAAGATATCCCAAAACCAGAAGGTACACATGATTCTCTTCGTACTTCTACTTCTAGCATTTGTGCAAATGTTGATATTGGAGAAGAACCATCTCCCAAACAAAAGGATAGTGATAGTGAACACATTAGACAAGATGACAATGCTTCAATCCCTCATGTGAAGTAGTAGGTCCACTTGCTATACTCTCATCACCTCCCCACGAAGAATGTAAGTGTAATTCTAACCCTTCTTTTGATTCTTGTCCTATCATTCCGTTAAAAACACTTTCTCCTCTACAGAAATTGTACATTGATAATAATTTTTGTGAGAGGGATGTGGGATGTGAGATATAAAAGACTGAGAGTAAAGAGGCCGAGAGTGAAAAAAGTCAAATTAACGGCCCAAATATGAGGTAAAAGTCACACAAAGCCCAAAAGAAAAAGACAAGAAAAAGAACGCGATGAGTGATTTTGTTTTGACTAATCCTTACAAATGTTCGAGTAGTGCTGTCTTATTTTTTTAGGATTTTGTTGAACCATTGAGAGGAGCTCAATTAGATCACTCCACATACAACAAAGAAGCCTTTTCAGTTGAAGTTGATGATTGTTCTCTCATTGCCGATTTAGATTCGAGGACGAATCCTTTTGAGGAGTGGGGGAATGATACATGCATGAGCGGGGTCAATTACTAATATTGGACAAGAAGCTGAATTTGTTCGATGCAAACAATAAAAGCCAAAACAGTGCACGCATAGGATGTCAAAAACGATGCATCTTGGACAAGAAATTGAATATTTTTGTAATGTCTGGAAAGTCAGCTAACTTGCGACGAGTTTTTGAATGGGATCCAGGCTTTTTTGAGTCAAGTTGTCTTCTAAAAAATTGTCCGCCATTCAGTTACCTTTCCAACGCATCTTGAAACGCGTCAATCGTACATTAGGAACTCAAGATATGTCCAATTTACTGACTGCGCATGCAGAAAACTGGATACGAGATTATTACGGGATTTTGTAAAATTCAGCCCGGAAGCTAACATATAAGGCTTTGGACAAATTAAACTTAGCCCAATATATTTATTATCATTTAAATTGATGTTTTGAGGGTTTTATATACTTTAGGAACCAGCCACCCAGCCCTTATCAGCTTATCACTTGCCTTATCACCCTATTCCTTGCCACACAAGTACAAGGAGTTTAAAGGCTGTTATTTTTTTTTATTTTTAATTAGATTAGGTTTTCCTTGTTTTAGTAGAAGTTAAATTACTTTGTTTATCCTTCACCTATAAAAGGATGAAGCCTCCATCATTGTAAGACATATTTTCTTTGATTTATGAAATATTTAGTGAGTTTGTCTTTGCAAGTGCTGATTACTTGTGCCTTCGAAGTCTTTTTCAACATAAGTTAGACGAGTTCTTGTGAGGGAGATCATCTTCACACTCTTGCTTGCCTAGATAATTGCGTCTAGGAGGGTGGGTTAGAGCCGCTTGAGGTTGCATGCTTAGATAATTGAGTCTAAGAGGGTGCCGAGGACAAAACAACATCAACAATTCGTAAGCCATCTTTATCTTCAACCTTCACACCATCTTCCATAATTCCATAAACAAAGCTGGAATTTCCAGATTTGTTTTACCTATCTTCTTCTTAATCTTTTTTCATCTTTTTATTTAGATTCTTATTTATTATCATCTAATCCTTCACTTGTCTTTCTTTCTTTAATTTTCCAGCCTCGAATCTAAAATTTTCAAGAAAAGCCCTTCTATTTTCTCTTGAATTTTCAGATCTGCCCATACTTTCTTGATTGAGTCTAGAGCTCCTAGTTCTTGCTACAACTTGATTGAAGGCTTCCAAATCCAAGATTGCACTACTCTATCATTTCTGATCCTTCAAGTTCTGCTTGTTGAATCAAAACCTTTGATATATTTGGTTCCTAGCTCTACTTAACTAGTGGGTCAAGATTCTTATTTCGTTTAAAGACCGTTATAGGGTTTGGGTCACACTTTTTAGTGTTGGTTCAATTCTCAAGTCCTAAACTACTTTCCATCTTCCATTATCTAATTCTACCACCATTATCGAATACATTAACCTTCCAAAATTCTAGAATCTTTATTCTCATCACTTTCTATATCATTACACACCATCACCCTTTAAACTATTCGAAACCGTTGCAAGTTTTACAATACAAAGTTACTTCATTTACGACCGGGCAAATCAAGATCTTGGTAAATTCCAAGACGAGATCACATCAAATAATGAAAATAACCAAATTAGCAATGGAAGAGCTAAGAATGTGATGAATACATGATGCATGACTAAGATGAATATGCAAGTGATAGGAAAACATAAGTAAAGGATGTGTAACATAGCATATGCTTGATCTAGCTAAGTATAAAGATGTGGCTCATATGTTATGCATAAATATCATATAATGTGCAGATGAATGATAACATATGATAATTCAAGCATGCTTATAACATTATATAATGCATAAATAAGTAAATAGAAGATAAAGTATAGTAGCACTCCCTTAGAATCTGTCTTGATGTCCATCAATGGTGTGAACAAGTCATGGAGAAAATTGGTACTGATTAGGATCGCCTCACTTTCACCCTTGTATACATGCCTTTTCAGCAGCCCTTTTGAAAACTATAAATAGGGGTTCATTTTGCATTTTGTAAACTCACAACTCATATATGAATATAATTCACATTGTGAGGTTTTCTCTTGAACTTGTTCTTTTTAGAACTTTATCGACTTATCAAGCTTTGTTTGTGGCGTCACCTTTCTTTCCATTTGATACTTTAGGTTCTTGGTTCATATAACCAAAGGGTCCAAGTCCTATCACCACCCTTAAAGCCATTCTCTTAAGGATCGAGGTTGTGCTTCTTATAGCATAGTTTCTTCCTTTGAATTCTTTGAATACTATCACTTCCTTTTCCATTTCATTTCGCCATCTTCCTTTCCATTTCCTTCACCATATTTCAAACCTATCCTTAAAATGTCGAACCTTTCCCTTTCATTAATTCTTTCTTACACCACGCATCCCTACTTCCACACCTTAGTTCTATCATTTCTTTAATCATCTTCTTCATTCTCTTTGGAAAGCATTCAGAGGAACAAGCCTCACTTGCATTCACGGTCGAGAACAATCAAGCTTCTCTCAACTATAATTGGAGAGTTGGAGCATATCATATGGTAATTAGAGTTTTTGGAAGAATCAAGTAAGGCCCTATCTTTTATGATTTCATTTAAAAAAAAAAGAAGCAATGATGTAATCCGTCCTTGATGATGTTGAAGACGGCTACTTTGATTGTAGGATCTAGAAGGCATGCAAGTGATTACTACAAAGTAAGATGGCTGCAAAAGAGAGGATATAATGATAAGTTAATGTGCAGAAGTAAAGGTAAGTTGTTTTGAAGGAAATGAAAGTGAAAATGGAAAGATAGGTTGAAAGGTGATGGTTTCGAGTATGGTATAGTATAGGGTGAAAGATGGATGATAATATTCTTAAAGAATCAAGGAAGAAACTAGGCTATAAATAGCCTAACCCCGAACCTTATAGGATGTTTTTAAGGGATGGTAGAAAGGAATTGGACTTGTTGGTTATAAAGAACCTAGAACCATGAGTATCAAGGTGGATAGAGATGTTGACGCCACAAGTACAAAGTACCTGATAAGTCGATAAAGTTCAATTAAGAACTAAAAGAGAGAAAATTCTCACAAAGGAAATTTTATAATATGAATTAGATGTTTTACAAATGAGAATTACAATCCTATTTATAGGGATGAAAGGGCATGGCCGAAAAGGCCTCTAAACTATTCGGGTTATGTGGAGCCTCCCTCCAAAGGCATGGTGCTTATTCGGCTGAAATTGAGTCTCCCTCCAAATGGTTTTGGCACACAAACATTTGAGTGAAAAGTTGTAAATTTTCATATGAAATTCCAGCCTGTACTTCCTTCGATAATCTGGACATATCTCGAGCTCCTGATATTGGATTGACGCGATTCAACATGCATTGTAAAGCTAAGAGATAGGAGAACAAGATTCATGAAGACTTCTTAACCCAGTTATGCTTGGATCCTACTCGAAAATGGCAAACAATGTGACTGACGTTTTTTGTGATGAATCTGTCCAATGAAGAGTTATTTGGTTGGAACTCTATCAACTTAAACCAATTGATACGGAAGCTAGGATCCAAGAATTACCTCAAAATCTAGGAACTCTCTAGATCACAATTAATCTAGCAAACTCACTAATATGATCCGAGAAAACCCCAAACTCCACGTTCAGCAAACCGATAATAAAGCATGATCTTGATGTAGAAAACGAGATAGGATGAATTTGATGGTGGCAGTGTTGGATAGATTTGTCCTTGGCACCCTCCTAATCGCAATTGAATAGGCAAACACCTGCAAACGGCACGAATCTCTCTGATGAATGGATGATGACGAGATAGATGTTGTAGGATATTTTGTCCTCGGCACCCTCTTAGACGCGATTATCTAAGCAAGCAACCTCAAGCGGCTCTAACCCACCCTCCTAGATGCAATTACCTAGGCAAGCAAGAGTGTGAAGATGATCTCCATTACAAGAACTTGACGAACTTACGTTGAAGAAGACTTCTGATACGAAAAATAACAAGGCAAATCTATCTACCTTGAAAATAAAATGGCCCATGGCCAAAGGTTTTTGCAACTCATAAATTCATGATGTTGTTCTTATTAGTGAAGCAAATATGCCTTTAAATAGGCTACAAATGAAGAGTTCAACTTAAATTAAGAAAAGTAAAGATAATAATAAAATAAATAAACATATTTTATCTAAACTAAAAAACTAATAAATAAATAACAAATCTAATCCTAAATCATCTAAATATCTTCATAAAGAATTCTAGATTAAATTTAAGTACAAATAATCAATAAAATTATTGAAAATTCGTAATAAATAATATTTCTCGTGATAAAATCGTATAGAGATTTCTGCTCGCACAGTATTCACTAAAATGGACATAACTTGAGCTCCCGATGTCGGATTGATGCCTTTCAAGATGCGTTGGAAAGCTAAGAGACAGACGAATATGTTTCAAGAAGACATGTAGACTCAGAAGTGCCCGGATCCCGTCCGAAAATTCGATGCAAGTCGGATGAAATTCTAGACTTATAAAACAGCTTCAATTCTTTGGCTACAATGCATCATTTTAGCCCCCCATACATGTATCATTCTCCCCCTGTTGAAAACGATTCGTCCCGAATCTTAAGAGTTGTTGATCACAACCTTCAAGTCTCTTGAGATGTCTCCAGGAATGAAATATTAAAACTAGGATCTATATAGAGAATTATATATTTTTTTCTTTTTCTCAACTACTGAACAACAGTAAAAGATAATTGTTTCAAACACCTAAACCAAGGCTCTGATTACCAATTGATACGGAAGCTAGGATCCAAGAATTACCTCAAAATCTAGGAACCCTCTAGATCACAATTAATCTAGCAAACTCGCTAATATGATCTGAGAAAACCCCAAACTCCACGTTCAACAAACCGATAATAAAGCATGATCTTGATGTAAAAACGAGATAGGATGAATTTGACGGTGGCGGTGTTGGATAGATTTGTCCTTGGCACCCTCCTAATCGCAATTGAATAGGCAAACACCTGCAAACGGCAAGAATCTCTCCGATGAATGGATGATGATGAGATAGATGTTGTAGGATATTTTGTCCTCGGCACCCTCTTAGACGCGATTATCTAAGCAAGCAACCTCAAGCGGCTCTAACCCACCCTCCTAGACGCAATTACCTAGGCAAGCAAGAGTGTGAAGATGATCTCCATCACAAGAACTTGACGAACTTACGTCGAAGAAGACTTCTAATACGAAAAATAACAAGGCAAATCTATCTACCTTGAAAATAAAATGGCCCATGGCCAAAGGTTTTTCCGCTACTCTATCATTTATATATTGTTCTTTATTTTGGTTTTTGTTTTTCTCTTTATTCGAATTTGCGCTACTCTATCATTTGGTATCGGATTCAGGTCGTTCTTGAGGATGTCATTGAGCAACGTATTGGATTTTACCCTTTTGGGGACTCGATGTCATTATTGTTGTCGACTAGATCATTCAGGGTATGATTGTCCAGATAAGTTTTATTTTCAAGAAAAAATTTTGAGAGATGTTGTCTGAATTCATGTCTTCTAATGATATTGAAATCCGTGATCCGGAGCATGATCAAGAAAATTGTTCTTCTAAAGAACATGAGGAAGACGATACCATCGAGAGTTTAACCTTGCCTATTGATGAGGAAGAAATTATAAGTAGTGTGTTTGATTCCAGTGACGAACCTACTATTACGATTCAAGATGATCATCAAACGACAAACACCGACAAAGGTACCTTACAATCAAAAGGTATCATTGAATGTTTTCAGAATTCTATTTATGCTTATTCCTCTTTTAGCATTAATAACAATTTTGAAGATGAGAATGAGTTACTTTGCGACCAAAAGAACAATCGTGATGATCCCAATGAGAAGGAACTTGTAAATTACATTGCAAAAAGAGACTCTACAAAAGGATCCTTCAAGACGTCTTCTCTTCTATGGTACTTTGATGAACTTTCTCCATTTACCGATCTAGATTCGAGGGCGAATCTTTTTGATGAGTGGGGGAATGATACGAGCATGAGAGGGGTCAAAATAATCATCTTGGAAAAGAAGTTGAAACTGCTTTGCAAGACAGAAACATCAGTCAACTTGCGAAGCATTTTTGGATGGGATCCAGGCATTTATGGGTCAACATGTCTTCTTAAAACTTGTCCGGCTGCAAATTATCTTTCCAACGCATCTTGAAACGCCTCAATCGGACATCTGGATCTCAAGATACGTCTATTTTAGCGAAGATAGCGCATGCAGAAATTCCTATACGGGATTTTTGGATAATTACGAATTTTCAAGATTTTATTTGATTATTTGTAATTTAAATCAACATAGGATTCTGCAATATCTTTTAGGATCATATTTATTTAATTAAGATTTTATTTTTAGCATTTATTTATTATTAGAAGTTACTTATCTAATTAGGAGATTAAATTTTAGCATTTATATATTGTATTTAATTCCTAAGTTTAGTAGGATTAAAACTTCTCCATGGCCTATATAAAGGAGGCTTCACCCACATTGTAATTCAGATTTCATTGATTAGTAAAAAGTTCTCTTTGGAGATTTTAGTATTCTTTGAGTTTGCAAGTGTTCGGTAAACTTGTCTAGAAGCCATCTTCAACATAAGATCATCGAGTTCTTGTGAGGGAGATCATCTTCACACTCTTGCTTGCCTAGGTAATTGCATCTAGGAGGGTGGGTTAGAGCCGCTTGAGGTTGCTTGCTTAGATAATTGCGTCTAAGAGGGTACCGAGGACAAAACAACATCAACAATTCACAAGCCATATTCATCTTCAACCTTCACACCATCTTCCATAATTCCATAAACAAAGCTGGAATTTCCAGATTTGTTTTACCTATCTTCTTCTTAATCTTTTTTCATCTTTTTATTTAGATTCTTATTTCTTATCATCTAATCCTTCACTTGTCTTTCTTTCTTTAATTTTCCAGCCTCGAATCTGAAATTTTCAAGAAAAGCCCTTCTATTTTCTCTTGAATTTTCAGATCTGCCCATACTTTCTTGATTGAGTCTAGAGCTCCTAGTTCTTGCTACAACTTGATTGAAGGCTTCCAAATCCAAGATTGCGCTACTCTATCACTCCGTGTGTTTGCCACCCAATTCAAGTTTCCCTCCAAATGGATAGGGACATGTTCCTTAGGAGGGGACATGACCCTTGAGGTGATGAGCTAACATGTGTAAGTGGAGCTGAAATGAGCTGGTTGAGCTTGGCGTGAGCTGGATTGAGCTGATATACTTAGCTGAATGAGCTAGCTTGATCTTCGAGTTGTTTTGAGCTTCCATGAGTTGCCCTTAGCTAGGTGAGCTAGTCCTCTAATCTTGTGAACTCCCTAAGCTACTCTCCTTTGTCTTTAAGCTGATCTGAGCATTCCTTGAAGCTTTTGAACTGACCCGAGTTCCTTTCAAGGTCCTTGAGCTAATCCAAGCTTGTTTGCGAGGTCCTTGAGCTGTTTCTTCATCTTTAGTACCTAAAGAGAAAAACAAACAATGTGTGACCTGACCTAAAGCTAAAATAAGATGCATGCTTACGTATAAAGATGCAATGCAATGCAAACATAGGTAAATGATGTGTAACATGAAATATGCATGGCATAGCTAAGTATAAGAATAATATAAAGATGTGATTCATGGGTTATGCATGAATATCATATATTATGCAAGTGAATGATAACCTATGATAATTCAAGTATATCCTAATATGCAAAAAAATATACTTATAACATTATATAATGCATAAAATAAGATAATAAAATATGAAGTAAGGTAAAACTCCCTTAGAATCAGCCTTGAGGATCATCAATGATGTGATCAAATCATGGAGAAAATTGCTGCTCATTTGGATCACATCATCATCCCCTTCTTTGAAGTGATTTGTCCCCAAATCGACAAATGGTTTGAAAAGGCATTAGGTAGATGTTCGAATGGCTGAATCCTCTTTCTCCCTTGTTAATGGACAGTTATCTTCAAGATACATGTTGATGAGATCATGGCGTCACCACCACCATTGGACCCGGAGGAATTTCCCTTAGGCCCCATTACTTGTGCAAGGGCAAGGAAATTTAGAGATGCGGTCAGCAACAAGTGCAATCATGCATGGAAGATTATTGAAGCTGCCGAATTTGAATCAATGCCCTGCAACGTGGAAGATCCATGCAACGTGTTGCATGTTTATTTCAGATGCATATGTTCCATTTTATTATTATAGTTTTAATGTGCACATGTTTTTTATTATGTTGTTTATTGTTTATCTTGCCAACACTAGAGTTTGTTGAATCATATAACATATATTTATTATATTTAGCATGCATCATATTACCTTGTTTATTTATGATCATATTTCTCGTATTTACAGGCGTTATGCAAAGACAATGAATAGACACATCATTAGGGTGATTAAGAGGATAGTGACTATTGGAGAGGTGCTTACTTAGCTTTGGAGGTGTTTGCTTACGTTCACATGGAAATTGACATGCTTGCTTACGTTCACAAAGGATGGCAATTCTAGATTGGTGCTTGCTTGAGATGCTTGCTTGAGGTGCTTGCTTGCATTCACAATGGACGACAATTGTAGAGAGGCGCTTGCTTACTATCACAGGGAAATTGACATGCTTGCTTACATTCACATGAAAATTGACATGCTAGCTTATGATTACATTGGACGGCAAAGGCACACATTTCAAGATTTCTTTTTTATTTATTATCCCTTTACACCTCCCTAGGAATGTTGGCTGATCACATCATTTTGTAAAGCCTATAAATAGAGGCTGGTTTTTCAATTGTAACACACACTTTGATTTCAAGAAAAATATTGAGATTTTTATCTCTTTCGTTCTTTTGAGAACTTTATCGATCCTTCAAGTTCTGCTTGTTGAATCAAAATTTGATATCTTTGGTTCCTAGTTCTACTTAACTAGTGGGTCAAGATCCTTATTTCGTTTAGAGTCCGTTATAGGGTTCAGGTCACACTTTTTAGTGTTGGTTCAATCCTCAAGTCTAAACTACTTCCCATCTTCCATCATCAAATTATACCACCACCATCGAACTCATTAACCTTCTAAAATTCATAATCTTATTCTCATCACTTTCTATATCGTTACACACCATCACCCTTTAAATCATCCAAAACCGTTGCAAGTTTTACAACACAAAGTTACTTCATTTACGATCGAGCAAATCAGGCATCCTGGTAAATTCCAAGACGAGATCCCATCAGATGGTAATCAAAGCTTAGGCTAAATCAAGTAAGCCTTTGTGTTTTTTCTGTTAAAAAAAGAAAAAAGAGAAAAGAATTATCATGAAAAAAAGAGAAAAAAAGAGATTAAAAAAAGAAAGCAAATCGATAACAAGGGTTGATACACATTTCCTTGTTTCAGAATTGTTATTTCTTCGTTTTAATATTCTAACTTTGAACCGCAAGCCTTTTCTTCTAAGCCTACCTTATACACCATATCTTTCCAAACCTTAACATATATTTTGCAGCCGATTCAGTAAGTATTTTGGAGGATTTTAAGTAAGTTCGATTCAAGAACTTTTGAAATAAAAAGAGGGGTAAAAAGGCACGAGAAAGTGAGTACATCTGAGGGTAAAAGCCAAAGAGAGCGAGTGATTTATTTTTCTTTTTATTTTTCCTCTTTCTTTTCTTTTGGAGTGAACAGGGAGTCATGAACGTAGATAAGAATATAGGGGAGTTTAATGAAGGACAAACATGAGGAATCCCGAGACGACAGTTTCAAGCACTTGTTCGAGAATTGGGATAACTTATGGACCAGAAACTCGAGTCCATACATGAGCGGATTGACAGCCTTGAAGAGAAATCTGTGGGAGCCCCAACCATTCTAGCGCAAGGTAACCCAAGACAAGGTACTCAAGAAGAGGAAATTGAGCAGATTGTGGACGACAACGAACGGCATGCTGTTGTACAAAACCAACGCCCACATCGGATGAATCAAGAAAGGTTTGATGATAACCTTGCAAATATAAAGATGAACATTCCACCATTTCAAGGGAAAATAGATCCGGAGGCTTATCTTGAATGGGAGCAGAAGATCGAACACATCTTTGATTGTCACAATCACTTTGAGCAAAAGAAGGTAAAAATAGCATCCATTGAATTCACTAATTATGCAATAGTTTGGTGGAACCAGTTAACCATGAACAACGACGAAATGGAGAATGTCCGGTGTACACGTGGGAGGAAATGAAAGGCATAATGAGGAAGAGATTTATACCAGCCTACTATCACCGAGAATTAATGCAGAAACTCCAGAACCTCAAACAAGGCAACATGAGCATGCATTATTTTAAAGAGATGGAGATGGTAATGATACGAGCAAATTTGGAGGAAGACACTGAAACTACCACGGCAAGGTTCATTCGGGGCTAAATCAAGACATAGCCGACACCATGGATTTGCAATACTATGTGGACTTAGAAAAATTAGTTCACTTGGCTATGAAGGTGGAACAACAATTTAATCATAAAGATACATCCCGAAACAACTCTTCTACTTCTAGATGGAGTCAAAATTTAAATGGGGATAGATTGCTCCAAAAGCGCCATACAAACCAAATCAATTCAAGGAAAACGTTGGGACTTTAAAACCCAACAAGACTATTGATGAGAACAAAGGAAAACCACAAGCTACACCAAATCCATCCAGGGATATTCAATGCTTCAAATGTCTTGGGAGGGGACATGTAGCTAGTCAGTTCCCAAATAGGCATACTATGGTGATTCAAGTAAGTGGCGAGATTGAATCTGAATTAGAAAAAGAAGAAGTTGATGCCATAAGTGAAGATGATGATGACTTAGACCCTCCTGCTGAAGGAGAAGTACTAGTTTTGAAGAGGAGTCTAAATACACAAATGGTGCAAGGTGACTAGCAACGAGAGAATATCTTTCATACACGCTACAATATCAATGGGAAGGTATGTTTTGTGATTATTGATGGAGGAAGTTATACTAATGTTGCCAGCACGTTAATGGTGGATAGACTTGGATTGGTGACAACAAAACACCCACACCCGTATAAGCTTTAATGGCTTAATGTTAGTGGGGAATTGAAGGTGACCAAGCAAGTACTCGTACCATTTTCAATTAGTAGGTACAAGGATGAGGTCCTATGTGATGCTATACCTATGCACGCCAGCCACTTACTTTTGGGGAGGCCTTGGTAGTTCGATTGAAGAGTGAATCATGACGGATATAATAATCGATATGCTAACCCCTTTATCACTGCAACAAGTACATGATGATCAGATGCATTTGAAAAAGAGTTTCCAAGAATTAAAAGAGAAAGAAACAGAAAATGAGAGGAAAAATAAGCGAGAGAATGAGAGAAAAACAGTAAGTGCTACTAAAAGCGAGAAGGTAAATTGAAAGCGGGGGAGAGAAGCTTAAAATGAGCGTATATACGAGGGGTAGTGAAATTAGAAAAAGTGTTTTGGCGAGGCAAACACTTCTTGCACTTTTGTACAAGGAGAATTTTTTGAACACTAACGAACTCGATACAACATTGCCTTCTTCTATTGCTTCTCTTTTGCAGGATTTTGAAGATGTTTTACCCGACTCGATTCTAGGAGGTTAACCAATACATGCATATTCATAGGAGGGCTAGAACGATTTATTGAAGACAAGAAGTTGAAACCGTTTCACATGCCCGATCTTTTTCCTTTTGATACTTCAGATTCAAGGATGAATCCTTTTGAGGAAGGAGAGGATGATACATGCATGAGCGCGGTCAAATTACTCATATGGGACAAGAAGTTGAAGCTGTTCGATGCAAACAACAAGGTCCAAAGTGATCCATGCTTAGGAGGTGTGAAGAGAACCTTTTTTTAATCAATGAAAATCTGAAAAACAAAGAAGAAAGCATCATCCTTTTATAGATGAAGGATGACTTTAACCTAAAGCTAAGAATGAATAAATAAACAAAGAAATCTGGTCCATTAAATTGGACTTGATCTAACGGCTTGGGAGAAGGGTGACTGGTTCCTAAAGTATATAAAACCCTAAAGACATCAATTTAAATGATAATAAATACATTGAGTTAAGTTTAATTCGTCCAAATCCTTTATGTTAGCTTTTAGGCTGAATTTTACAAAATCTTGTAATAATCTCATGTCCAGTTTTCTGCATGTGCAGTCTTCAGTAAATTGGACGTATCTTGAGTTCCCGAAGTCTGGTTGATTTGTTTCAAGATGCATTGGAAAGGTAACTGAATGGCGGTCAACTTGTTAGTAGACAACTTGAACCACTGGATCCTATCTGAAAATTCGTCTCAAGTCGGCTGATGCTCCAGCTTTGCAAAACAATTTCAGTTTCTTATCTAAAATGCATCTCTTCACACCTCCTAAGCATGGATCACTTTGGATCTTGTTGTTTGCATCGAATAGCTTCAACGTCTTGATTCATATGAGTAATTTGACCGCACTCATGAATGTATCATCCTCTCCTTCATCAAAAGGATTCGTCCTCGAATCTGAAGTATCAAAAGGAAAAAGAACGGGCATGTGAAATGGTTTCAACTTCTTGTTTTTAATGCATCGTTCTAGCCCTCCTATGCATATGCATGTATCATTTACTAGCTATTCGTGGCATAGAACATCAAATCGATTTTGTGCCTGGTGCTACATTACCTAATCGACCAGCATATAGGAGTAACCCTGAGGAAACAAAAGAGTTACAATGACAAGTACAAGAATTGATGGGAAAAGCTATACGGAAGCTAGGATCCAAGAATTACTTCAAAATATTGGAACCCTCTAGATCATAATTAATCTAACAAACTCACTAATATGATAAAGAAAACCCCAAACTCCCAAGTTTAATCAAACCGATAATAAAGCATGATCTTGATGTAGAAAACGATATTGGATGAATTTGAGTGGTGGCGTGTGTTGGATAAATTTGTCTTAAAAGCAGATGGCACCCTCTTAATCGCATTTGAATAGGCAAACACCTTCAAAAATAAAACAAGGTTTGTAAGTCTCTCCGTTGAATGGATGCACCTGAGATAGATGTTGAGGATATTTTGTCCTCAGCATTATCTTAGACGCGATTATCTGTTGCAAGCAACCTCAAGACGGCTCTAACCCACCCTCCTGGAGGACCGTAATTACATAGGCAAGAAGAGTTTGAAGATGATCTTCATCACAAGAAAATGATGTTTTACGTTACAAGAAGACTTGTGTTTCTAGGAAAATAACAAGGCAAATCTAATCCTAAATCATCTAAATATCTTCAAAAGCAATTAAAGTAAATTTAAGTACAAATAATCAATAAAATTATTCAAAATTCGTAATAAATAATATTTTCATTGATAATTTTAGTATAGATATTTCTCCTTTAACAGTCTTCACTAAAATGGACATAAGAATAGGCTTTGAGATTGGAAATTGTCGGATTGATGCGTTGGAAAGCTAAGAGACAGAGGAATATGTTTGAAGAAAACATGTAGACTTAGAAGTGCCCGGATCCTATCCTTCAAAAATTCGATGCAAATGGATTGAAATTCCAGACTTATAAAATACCTTGAAACTCTTTGGCTACAATGCATCATTTTAGCCCCTAAAACATGTATCAAAAAGGCTATATTCGAGAGAGCTTGTTGCCCATGTGTCATTCATTGAAACTGTTGGTACCCAAGAAAGATGGGTCATGGTGCCAAATGTGTGGATTGTTGAGCAATCAATCAGATCACAATCAAATATCGACATCCTATACCATGCCTAGATGATATGTTGGATGAATTGAGTGGAATCAGTGTGTTTTCAAAAATTGATCTTAAAAGCAGATATCACCAAATTAGGATGAGAGAAGGTAATGAATGGAAGACAGCGTTCAAAATAAAACAAGGTTTGTATGAGTGGACTGTGATGCCTTTCGGTTTAACAAATGCACCTAGCACATTTATGAGATTGATGAATCACGTCCTACGGCATTATATTGGTAAGTTTTGTGTTGTTTATTTTGACGACATTCTTATATACAGTCGTTCTTTGGAGGACCATGAAATACATCTCAGATTTGTTTTGAATACACTTTGAAAGGAGAAATTTTATGCTAACTTAAAAAATGTGTTTTCTGTACAAACAAACTTGTGTTTCTAGGATTTGTAGTGAGCTCTGAAGGCTTGGAGGTTGATCATGCGAAGGTAAAAGCAATTGAAGAGTGGCTCAAGGGACGCCTACAAGCATTAGCGAGGTAAGGAGCTTTCATGGATTAGCCAGTTTCTATCGAAGGTTCATTCCTAATTTTAGTACCATTTTGCTCCTTTAACTAACGTGATTAAAAAGTATGCAAGTTTCTTTTGGAATATTGAGCAAGAACAGGCTTTTAATCAGATTAATGACAATCATTTAACAAAGGCACCATTGTTTTTGAGTCTTACCAAACTTTGATAAAACATTGAGACAAAGTGTGATGCTTCTATGTGTAGGAATCGGTGCTGTTTTATCACAAGAGTTGGACATCCAGTTGCTATATTTTAGCGAGAAACTAAATGGAGCAACCTTGAACTATCCAACATATGATAAGGAAATGTATGCTTTGACAAGGACCTTGAAAAAATGGCAACATTACCTATGGTCGAAGGAATTTGTTGTGCATACGGACCATTAGTCATTGAAACACATCAAGGGACAACACAAACTCAACAAAAGGCTAACAAATAGGCTTTGGAATTTAAGTCATTCCCATACATGATTAAGTACAAGAAGATGAAAAAAGAGACATTTTATGATGCCTTATCAACCAGGTATGTGCCCTTAATTCTCTTGAATCTAAACTTATTGGATTTGTATTTCTTAAAGAACTCTAGTTTACTGATCTTGATTTTGGAGAGACCTTTAAAGCATGTGAGAAAGGTGTGTTTGACAAGTTTTATTTGTCGATGGGTTCTTATAAAAGAAATGAAACTCCATCATTCCTCAAAGTTTTCTTTGATTTATGAAATATTGAGTGTCTTAGTGAAGGAAGCCCATAGCGGGGGCTTATGGGACATTTCAACATAAGTTAACAAGTTCGTTAAACATCCTACAAGAGCATTTGTTTTTGCCAAAAATGAAAAGGGATGTGGAGCAATTAGGTTGCGATGTATAACATGCAAAAAGGGCAAGGACAAGACTTCAACCTCAAGGGTTGTACACGCCATTACCAATCTCTAACCTTCACACCATCTTTGACATTTCCATGGAAACAATTTTAGGACTTCTAGAAAAAGAATGACCTAGATTCCTTTTTAATCTTTTGTAGATAGGTTTTCAAATTTATATTCTTTATTTCTTGTCATAAAACTGATGATGCTTCCAATATTTCTAATCTTTTTTTTAGGAGATGTGCGTTTACATGGACTTTCGAGGACAATTATTTTCAGATCTGCACAAACTTCCTTTTTGAGTCATTTTTAGATGTCTTTATGGAGCAAGGTTGGGACAAAGCTATTGTTCTCTACAACTTGTCATCCTCAAACTGATGGCCAAATCGAAGTAGTAAATCGAGTACTTGCAACTTTGTTGCGGTCTTTGATTAGCAAGAATCCAAAATCGTGGGAAGATAGCTTGCCACATGTGGAATTTGCTTACAACAGATCAGTTCATTCTGCCACCATATTCACACCATTTGAGGTTGTATATGGGTTTAATCCATTGTTTCCTATGGATTTGTTACCTTTGCCGATTGATCAAGCATTAAACTTGGACGGGAAAACAAGGCTGAATTCGTGAAAAAGTTTCACCAGAAGGTTCGAGAGAACATTGAGAAAAGAACAAAGCAATATGAACAACAAGCAAATAAAGGGCAAAAGCGAGTCAACTTTGAACCCAGCAATTGGGTTTGGGTGCACTTCAGGAAGGAACGATTTCTAGCACAAAGGAAATCTGAACTCTCGCCTAGAGGGGATGGGCCATTTCAAGTATTGGAGAAGATCAATGATAATGCCTACAAGATAGATCTTCAGGAAGAGTTTGGTTTTAGTGCTACTTTTAATGTTTCATACTTATTTCTTTTTGAGCAAGGTAACGATTTGAGGACAAATCGCTCTCAAGAGGGGAGGATGATGAGATCATGGCGTCACCACCACCATTGGACCCGGAGGAATTTCCCTTATACCCCATTACTCGTGCAATGGCAAGGAAATTTAGAGATGCGGTCAGCAACAAGTGCAATCATGCATGGAAGATTATTGAAGCTGCGAATTTGAATCAATTGAATCAAAGTGGAAGATCCATGCAACGTGTTGCATGTTTATTTCAGATGCATATGTTCCATTTTATTATTATAGTTTTAATGTGCACATGTTTTTTATTATGTTGTTTATTGTTTATCTTGCCAACACTAGAGTTTGTTGAATCATATAACATATATTTATTATATTTAGCATGCATCATATTACCTTGTTTATTTATGATCATATTTTTATTTATATTTGTTATGCAAAGACAATGAATAGACACATCATTAGGGTGATTAAGAGGATAGTGACTATTGGAGAGGTGTTTGCTTGAGATGCTTGCTTAGCTTTGGAGGTGCTTGCTTATGTTCACATGGAAATTGACATGCTTGCTTACATTCACAAAGGATGGCAATTCTAGATAGGTGCTTGCTTGCATTCACAATGGATGACAATTCTAGAGAGGCGCTTGCTTACAATCACAGGGAAATTGACATGCTTGCTTACATTCACATGAAAATTGACATGCTAGCTTATGATTACATTAGACGGCAAAGGCACACATTTCAAGATTTCTTTTTTTATTTATTATCCCTTTACACCTCCCTAGGAATGTTGGTTGATCACATAATTTTGTAAAGCCTATAAATAGAGGCTGGTTTTTCAATTGTAACACACACTTTGATTTCAAGAAAAAAATTGAGATTTTTATCTCTTTCGTTCTTTTGAGAACTTTATCGATCCTTCACGTTCTGCTTGTTGAATCAAAATTTGATATCTTTGGTTCCTAGTTCTACTTAACTAGTGGGTCAAGATCCTTATTTCGTTTAGAGTCCGTTATAGGGTTCAGGTCACACTTTTTAGTGTTGGTTCAATCCTCAAGTCCTAAACTACTTCCCATCTTCCATCATCAAATTATACCACCACCATCGAACTCATTAACCTTCTAAAATTCATAATCTTATTCTCATCACTTTCTATATCGTTACACACCATCACTCTTTAAATCATCCAAAACCGTTGCAAGTTTTACAACACAAAGTTACTTCATTTACGATCGGGCAAATCAGGCATCCTGGTAAATTCCAAGACGAGATCCCATCAGATGGTAATCAAAGCTTGGGCTAAATCAAGTAAGCCTTTGTGTTTTTTCTGTTAAAAAAACAAAAAAGAGAAAAAAAGAGAAAAGAATTATCATGAAAAAAAGAAAAAAAGAGATTAAAAAAAGAAAGCAAATCGATAACAAGGGTTCATACATTTTTCCTTGTTTCAGAATTGTTATTTCTTCGTTTTAATATTCTAACTTTGAACCGCAAGCCTTTTCTTCTAAGCCTACCTTATACACCATATCTTTCCAAACCTTAACATATATTTTGCAGCCGATTCAGCAAGTATTTTGGAGGATTTTAAGTAAGTTCGATTCAAGAACTTTTGAAATAAAAAGAGGGGTAAAAAGGCACGAGAAAGTGAGTACATCTGAGGGTAAAAGCCAAAGAGAGCGAGTGATTTATTTTTCTTTTATTTTTCCTCTTTCTTTTCTTTTGGAGTGAACAGAGAGTCATGAACGTAGATAAGAATATAGGGGAATTTAATGAAGGACAAACATGAGGAGTCCCGAGACGACAGTTTCAAGCACTTGTTTGAGAATTGGGATAACTTATGGACCAGAAACTCGAGTCCATACATGAGCGGATTGACGGGCTTGAAGAGAAATCTGTGGGAGCCCCAACAGTTCTAGCGCAAGGTAACCCAAGACAAGGTAACCAAGAAGAGGAAATTGAGCAGATTATGGACGACAACGAACGACCTGCCGTTGTACAAAACCAACGCCCACATCGGATGAATCAAGAAAGGTTTGATGATAACCTTGCAAATATAAAGATGAACATTCTGCCATTTCAAGGGAAAATAGATCCGGAGGCTTAACTTGAATGGGAGCAGAAGATCGAACACATCTTTGATTGTCACAATTACTTTGAGCAAAAGAAGCTAAAAATAGCATCCATTGAATTCACTAATTATGCAATAGTTTGGTGGAACCAGTTAACCATGAACAACGACAAAATGGAGAATGTCCGGTGTACACGTGGGAGGAAATGAAAGGCATATTGAGGAAGAGATTTATACCAGCCTACTATCGCCGAGAATTAATGCGGAAACTCCAGAACCTCAAACAAGGCAACATGAGCATGGATTATTTTAAAGAGATGGAGATGGTAATGATACGAGCAAATGTGGAGGAAGACGCTGAATCTACCACGGCAAGGTTCATTTCGGGGCTAAATCAAGACATAGCCGACACCATGGATTTGCAATACTATGTGGACTTAGAAAAATTAGTTCACTTGGCTATGAAGGTGGAACAACAATTTAGACATAAAGATACGTCCCGAAACAACTCTTCTACTTCTAGATGGAGTCAAAATTCTAAATGGGGATAGATTGCTCCAAAAGCGCCATACAAACCAAATCAGTTCAAGGAAAACGTTGGGACTTTAAAACCCAACAAGACTATTGATGAGAACAAAGGAAAACCACAAGCTACACCAAATCCATCCAGGGATATTCAATGCTTCAAATGTCTTGGGAGGGGACATGTAGCTAGTCAGTGCCCAAATAGGCATACTATGGTGATTTGAGTAAGTGGCGAGATTGAATCTGAACCAGAAAAAGAAGAAGTTGATGCCATAAGTAAAGATGATGAAGACTTAGACCTTCCCGCTGAAGGAGAAGTACTCTTTTTGAAGAGGAGTCTAAATACACAAATGGTGCAAGGCGACCAACAACGAGAGAATATCTTTCATACACGCTACAATATCAATGGGAAGGTATTTTTGTGATTATTGATGGAGGAAGTTGTACTAATGTTGCCAGCACGTTAATGGTGGACATACTTGGATTGGTGACAACAAAACACCCACACCCGTATAAGCTTTAATGGCTTAATGTTAGTGGGGAATTGAAGGTGACCAAGCAGGTACTCAACCATTTTCAATTAGTAGGTACAAGGTGAGGTCCTATGTGATGCTATACCTATGCTCGCCAGTCACTTACTTTTGGGGAGGCCTTGGTAGTTCGATTGAAGAGTGAATCATGACGGATATAATAATCGATACTCATTCACTTTTGAAGGAAGGAAGCACATGCTAACCCCTTTATCACCGCAACAAGTACATGATGATCAAATGCATTTGAAAAAGAGTTTCCAAGAATTAAAAGAGAAAGAAATAGAAAATGAGAGGAAAAATAAGCGAGAGAATGAGAGAAAAACAATAAGTGCTACTAAAAGCAAGAAGGGAAATTGAAAGCGGGGGAGAGAAGCTTAAAATGAGCGTATATACGAGGGGTAGTGAAATTAAAAAAAGTGTTTTGGCGAGGCAAACACTTCTTGTGCTTTTGCACAAGGAGAATTTTTTGAACACTAACGAACTCAATGCAACATTGCCTTCTTCTATTGCTTCTCTTTTGCAAGATTTTGAAGATGTTTTACCCGACTAGATTCTAGGAGGTTAACTAATACATGCATATTCATAGGAGGTCTAGAACGATTCATTGAAGATAAGAAGTTGAAACCGTTTCACATGCCCGATCTTTTTCCTTTTGATACTTCAGATTCAAGGATGAATCCTTTTGAGGAAGGAGAGGATGATACATGCATGAGCGCGGTCAAATTACTCATATGGGACAAGAAGTTGAAGCTGTTCGATGCAAACAACAAGGTCCAAAGTGATCCATGCTTAGGAGGTGTGAAGAGAACCTTTTTTAATCAATGAAAATCTGAAAAACAAAGAAAAAAGCATCATCCTTTTATAGATAAAGGATGTCTTTAACCTAAAGCTAAGAATGAATAAATAAACAAAGAAATCTGGTCCATTAAATTGGATTTGATCTAACAGCTTGGGAGAAGGGTGGCTGGTTCCTAAAGTATATAAAACCCTAAAGACATCAATTTAAATGATAATAAATACATTGAGTTAAGTTTAATTCGTCCAAATCCTTTATGTTAGCTTTTGGGCTGAATTTTACAAAATCCTGTAATAATCCCGTATCCAGTTTTCTGCTTGTGCAGTCTTCAGTAAATTGGACGTATCTTGAGTTCCCGATGTCTGGTTGATTTGTTTCAAGATGCGTTGGAAAGGTAACTGAATGACAGTCAACTTGTTAGTGACAACTTGAACCACTGGATCCTATCTGAAAATTCGTCTCAAGTTGGCTGATGCTCTAGCTTTGCAAAACAATTTCAGTTTCTTATCTAAAATGCATCTCTTCACACCTCCTAAGCATGGATCACTTTGGATCTTGTTGTTTGCATCGAATAGCTTCAACTTCTTGTCCCATATGAGTAATTTGACCGCACTCATGAATATATCATCCTCTCCTTCATCAAAAGGATTCGTCCTCGAATCTCAAGTATCAAAAGGAAAAAGAACGGGCATGTGAAACGGTTTCAACTTCTTGTCTTCAATGCATCGTTCAAGCCCTCCTATGCATATGCATGTATCATTTACTAGCTATTCATGGCATAGAACATCAAATCGATTTTGTGCCTGGTGCTACATTACCTAATCGACCAGCATATAGGAGTAACCCTGAGGAAACAAAAGAGTTACAACGACAAGTACAAGAATTGATGGGAAAAGTGATACGGAAGCTAGGATCCAAGAATTACCTCAAAATATAGGAACCCTCTAGATCATAATTAATCTAACAAACTCACTAATATGATCCGAGAAAACCCCAAACTCCCAAGTTTAGCAAACCGATAATAAAGCATGATCTTGATGTAGAAAACGATATAGGATGAATTTGATGGTGGCGGTGTTGGATAAATTTGTCCTTGGCACCCTCTTAATCGCATTTGAATAGGCAAACACCTGCAAACGGCACGAATCTCTCCGGTGAATGGATGATGACGAGATAGATGTTGTAGGATATTTTGTCCTCAGCACCCTCTTAGACGCGATTATCTAAGCAAGCAACCTCAAGCGGCTCTAACCCACCCTCCTAGACGTAATTACCTAGGCAAGCAAGAGTGTGAAGATGATCTTCATCACAAGAACTTGATGAACTTACGTTGAAGAAGACTTCTGATACGAAAAATAACAAGGCAAATCTAATCCTAAATCATCTAAATATCTTCATAAAGAATCCTAAAGTAAATTTAAGTACAAATAATCAATAAAATTATTGAAAATTCGTAATAAATAATATTTCCCGTGATAAAATCGTATAGATATTTCTGCTTGCACAGTCTTCACTAAAATGGACATAACTTGAGATCCCGATGTCGGATTGATGCGTTGGAAAGCTAAGAGACAGAGGAATATGTTTGAAGAAAACATGTAGACTTAGAAGTGCCCCCGGATCCTATCCGAAAATTCGATGCAAGTCGGCTGAAATTCCAGACTTATAAAATAGCTTCAACTCTTTGGCTACAATGCATCATTTTAGCCCCTCATACATGTATCAAAAAGGCTATATTCGAGAGAGCTTAAGCCCATGTGTCATTCCTGTACTGTTGGTACCCAAGAAAGATGGGTCATGGTGCATGTGTGTGGATTGTTGAGCAATCAATCAGATCACAATCAAATATCGACATCCTATACCATGCCTAGATGATATGTTGGATGAATTGAGTGGTTCCAGTGTGTTTTCAAAAATTGATCTTAAAAGCAGATATCACCAAATTAGGATGAGAGAAGGTAATGAATGGAAGACAGCGTTCAAAATAAAACAAGGTTTGTATGAGTGGACTGTGATGCCTTTCGGTTTAACAAATGCACCTAGCACGTTTATGAGATTGATGAATCACGTCCTACGGCATTATATTGGTAAGTTTTGTGTTGTTTATTTTGACGACATTCTCATATACAGTTGTTCTTTGGAGGACCATGAAATACATCTCAGATTTGTTTTGAATACACTTTGAAAGGAGAAATTTTATGCTAACTTAAAATAATGTGTTTTCTGTACAAGTAAGCTTGTGTTTCTAGGATTTGTAGTGAGCTCTGAAGGCTTGGAGGTTGATCATGCGAAGGTAAAAGCAATTGAAGAGAGGCCGACGCCTACAAGCATTAGCGAGGTAAGGAGCTTTCATGGATTAGCCAGTTTCTATCGAAGGTTCATTCCTAATTTTAGTACCATTGCTGCTCCTTTAACTAACGTGATTAAAAAGTATGCAAGTTTCTTTTGGAATATTGAGCAAGAACAGGCTTTTAATCAGATTAAGGAGTGCTTAACAAAGGCACCATTGCTTCCTTACCAAACTTTGATAAAACATTCGAGATCGAGTGTGATGCTTCATGTGTAGGAATCGGTGCTGTTTTATCACAAGAGGGACATCCAGTTGCATATTTTAGCGAGAAACTAAATGGAGCAACCTTGAACTATCCAACATATGATAAGGAAATGTATGCTTTGACCAGGACCTTGAAAAAATGGCAACATTACCTATGGTCGAAGGAATTTGTTGTGCATACGGACCATTAGTCATTGAAACACATCAAGGGACAACACAAACTCAACAAAAGGCACGCCAAATAGGTGGAATTCCTTGAGTCGTTCCCATACATGATTAAGTACAAGAAGAGAAAAGAGACATTATTGCTGATGCCTTATCACGGAGGTATGTGCTCCTTAATTCTCTTGAATCTAAACTTATTGGATTTGTATTTCTTAAAGAACTCTATGCTACTGATCTTGATTTTGGAGAGACCTTTAAAGCATGTGAGAAAGGTGTGTTTGACAAGTTTTATAGGCACGATGGGTTCTTATTCAAGGAAATGAAACTTTGCATTCCTCAAAGTAGTGCGCTTGATGTCTTAGTGAAGGAAGCCCATAGCGGGGGGCTTATGGGACATTTCAAAGTTAACAAGACGTTAAACATCCTACAAGAGCATTTGCTTTAGCCAAAAATGAAAAGGGATGTGGAACGAATTAGTGAGCGATGTATAACATGCAAAAGGGCAAAAACAAGACTTCAACCTCAAGGGTTGTACACGCCATTACCAATCTCTAAATAGCCGTGGGTTGACATTTCCATGGACTTTATTTTAGGACTTCCTAGAAAAAAGAATGATAGAGATTCCATTTTCGTGTTTGTAGATAGGTTTTCAAAATTGCTCACTTTATTTCGTGTCATAAAACTGATGATGCTTCCAATATTACTAATCTGTTTTTTAGGGAGATGTGCGTTTACAGGGACTTCCGAGGACAATTATTTCAGATCGAGGCACAAAGTTTTTGAGTCATTTTTAGATGTCTTTATGGAGCAAGGTTGGGACAAAGCTATTGTTCTCTACAACTTGTCATCCTCAAACTGATGGCCAAATCGAAGTAGTAAATCGAGTACTTGCAACTTTGTTGCGGTCTTTGATTAGCAAGAATCCAAAATCGTGGGAAGATAGCTTGCCACATGTGGAATTTGCTTACAACAGATCAGTTCATTCTGCCACCATATTCACACCATTTGAGGTTGTATATGGGTTTAATCCATTGTTTCCTATGGATTTGTTACCTTTGCCGATTGATCAAGCATTAAACTTGGACGGGAAAACAAGGCTGAATTCGTGAAAAAGTTTCACCAGAAGGTTGAGAGAACATTGAGAAAAGAACAAAGCAATATGAACAACAAGCAAATAAAGGGCAAAAGCGAGTCAACTTTGAACCCAGCAATTGGGTTTGGGTGCACTTCAGGAAGGAACGATTTCTAGCACAAAGGAAATCTGAACTCTCGCCTAGAGGGGATGGGCCATTTCAAGTATTGGAGAAGATCAATGATAATGCCTACAAGATAGATCTTCAGGAAGAGTTTGGTTTTAGTGCTACTTTTAATGTTTCATACTTATTTCTTTTTGAGCAAGGTAACGATTTGAGGACAAATCGCTCTCAAGAGGGGAGGATGATGAGATCATGGCGTCACCACCACCATTGGACCCGGAGGAATTTCCCTTATACCCCATTACTCGTGCAATGGCAAGGAAATTTAGATATGCGGTCAGCAACAAGTGCAATCATGCATGGAAGATTATTGAAGTTGCCGAAGTTGAATAAAGTGGAAGATCCATGCAATGTGTTGCATGTTTATTTCTAATGCATATGTTCCATTTTATTATTTTAGTTTTAGTGTGCACATGTTTTCTATTATGTTGTTTATTGTTTATCTTACCAGCACTAGAGTTCGTTGAATCATATAACATATATTTATTATATTTAGTATGCATCATATTACCTTATTTATTTCTGATCATATTTTTAGAAGAAAACTTGTCTCAGAATGGCCCGGATCCCATCCAAAAGCTCGTCGCAAGTTGGCTGACTTTTCAGACTTTACAAACAGATTCAATTTCTTGTCCAAGATGCATCGTTTTTGACCTCCTATGCGTGCACTGTTTTGGCTTTTATTTTTTGCATCGAACAAATTCAACTTCTTGTCCAAGATGCTCAGAGGAGTGGGGGAATGATAGACCTATGAGCGGGGTCAAATTAATAATATTGGACAAGAAGGTGAATTTGTTCGATGCAAACAATAAAAGCCAAAACAGTGCACGCATAGGAGGTCAAAAACGATGCATCTTGGACAAGAAATTGAATCTGTTTGTAAAGTCTGGAAAGTCAGCCAACTTGCGACGAGTTTTTGGATGGGATCCGGGCATTTCTGAGTCAAGTTTTCTTCTAACAAATTGTCCATCGTTCAGTTATCTTTCCAACGCGTCTTGAATCGCGTCAATCGGACATCAAGAACTCAAGATACGTCCAATTTACTGAAGACTGCGCATGAAGAAAACTGGATACGGGATTATTACGGGATTTTGTAAAATTCAGCCCAAAAGCTAACATATAAGGCTTTGGACGAATTAAACTTAGCCCAATATATTTATTATCATTTAAATTGATGTTTTTAGGGTTTTATATACTTTAGGAACCAGCCACCCAGCCCTTATCAGCTTATCAATTGCCTTATAAAAAGAGTTTAAAGGCTGTTATTTTTTTACTATTTTTGATTAGATTAGGTTTTCCTTGTTTTAGTAGAGGTTAAATTACTTTGTCTATCCTTCACCTATAAAAAGGTGAAGCCTCCATAATTGTAAGGGAGATTTTCTTTGATTTATGAAATATTTAGTGAGTTTGTTTTTGCAAGTGCTGATTACTTGTGCCTTCGAAGTCTTCTTCAACATAAGTTCGACGAGTTCTTGTGAGGGAGATCATCTTCACACTCTTGCTTGCCTAGATAATCACGTCTAGGAGGGTGGGTTAGAGCCGCTTGAGGTTGCTTGCTTAGATAATTGAGTATATGAGGGTGCCGATGACAAAACAACATCAACAATTCGCAAGCCATCTTCATCTTCAACCTTCACACCATCTTCCACAATTCCATAAACAAAGCTGAAATTTTCAGATATGTTTTAATAATCTGTTTCTCCATCTTTTTTATAATCCTTCATCTTGTCTTTCTTTCTTTAAATTTTTCCAGCCTTGATTCTGAAAATTTCAAGAAAATCCTTTCTCTTTTCTCTTGAATTTTTAGATCTGCCCAAACTTCCTTAATTGAGTCTAGAGCTCCTAGTTCTTGCTACAACTTGATTGAAGGCTTCCAAATCCAAGATTGCGCTACTCTATCAGCAATGGTGCCTTTGTTAAGCGTTCCTTAATCTGATTAAAAGCATGTTCTTGCTCAATATTCCAAAAGAAACTTGCATTCTTTTTAATGACGTTAGTTAAAGGAGCAGCAATGGTGCTAAATTAAGAATGAACCTTCGATAGAAATTGGCCAATCCGTGAAAGCTCCTTACCTGGATAATGCTTGTAGGCATCGCCCACACTTCAATTGCTTTCACCTTCTCATGATCAACCTCCAAGCCTTCGGAACTCACTACAAATCCTAGAAACACAAGTTTGTATGTACATAAAACACATTTTTTAAGTTATCATACAATTTCTCCTTTCGAAGTGTATTCAAAACAGACCTGAGATGTAATTCATGGTCCTCCAAAGAATGGTTGTATATGAGAATGTCATCAAAATAAACAACACAAAACTTGCCAATATAATGTCGTAAGACGTGATTCTTCAATCTCATAAATGTGCTAGGTGCATTTGTTAAACCGAAAGGCATCACAGTCCACTCATACAAACCTTGCTTTGTTTTGAACGTTGTCTTTCTCTCATCCCGATTTGGTGATATCCACTTTTAAGATTGATCTTTGAAAACACAATGGAACCACTCAATTCATCCAACATATCATCTAGGCATGGTATAGGATGTCGATATTTGATTGTGATCTGATTATTGCTCGACAATCCACACACACGTGCCATGACCCATCTTTCTTGGGTACCAACAGTATAGGAATGACACATGGGCTTAAGCTCTCTCGAATATAGTCTTTTCCATCAATTCTTGAACTTGTCGTTGTAACTCTTTTGTTTCCTCGGGGTTACTCCTATATGCTGGTCGATTAGGTAATGTAGCACCAGGCACAAAATTGATTTGATGTTCTATGCCACGAATAGGAAGTAAACCTCCTAGAATCTCATCGGGTAAAACATCTTCAAAATCATGCAAAAGAGAAACAATAGAAGAAGGCAATGTTGCATCGAGTTTGTTTGTGTTTAAAAAATTCTCCTTGTACAAAGCACAAAAAGTGTTTGCCTCGCCAAAACACATTTTCTAATTTCACTACCCCTTGCATATATGCTCATTTTAAGCTTCTCTCCCCCGCTTTCAATTTCACACTTTCCCTTCCCGTTTTTACTAGTACTTACTGTTTTCTCTCATTCTCTCGCTCATTTTTCCTATCATTTTATTTTTCTTTTTCTTTTAATCCTTGGAAACTCTTTTTCAAATGTAATTGATCATTGTGTACTTGCTACGGTGATAAAGGGGTTAGCGTGTGCTTCCTTCCTTCAAAAGTGAATGAGTATCGATTACTATATCCGTCATGATTCACTCTTCGATCGAACTGCCAAGGCCTCCCCAAAAGTAAGTGGTTGGTGTGCATGGGTACAACATCACATAGGACCTCGCCCTTGTATCTACTAATGGAAAATGGTAGAGTACCTGCTTGGTCACCTTCAATTCCCCACCATCATTAAGCCATTGAAGCTTATACGAGTGTGAGTGTTTTGTTGTCACCAATCCAATTATGTCCACCATTAAAGTGCTGGCAACATTAGTACAACTTCCTCCATCGATAATCACAAAACATACCGTCCCATTGATATGGCAGCGTGTATGAAAGATATTCTCTGGTTGCTAGTCGCGGGAGGGTCTAAGTCTTATCATCTTCACTTATGGCATCAACTTCTTTTTCTGATTCTAATTCAATCTCGCCACTTCCTCGAATCACCATAGTATGCCTATTTGGGCACCAACTAGCTACATGTCCCCTTCCAAGACATTTGAAGCATTGAATATCCCTGGATCAATTTGGTGTAGCTTGTGGCTTTCCTTTGTTCTCATCAACAGTCTTATTGGGTTTTGAAGTCCCAACGTTTTCCTTGAACTAATTTGCTTTTGTATGGCGCTTTTGGAGCAATTTGTCCCCATTTAGAATTCTGACTCCATTTAGAAGTAGAAGAGTTGTTTTGGGACGTACCTTTACGTTTAAATTGTTGTTCCACCTTCATAGCTAAGTGAACCAATTCTTCTAAGTCCACATACTATAGCACCTCCACATTTGCTCGTATCATTGCCATCTCCATATCTTTAAAATAATCTTTAATACGCTCCAACTCTCCAAATGGCTTTGCTGAGAGAAGCTTTGATTGTCCCGATCTTGAATGCAAGCAAGCCTTGTAATCCGTTTGCTTTAGGGATGAAATGATGAAGGAAAGATAGGGGATGGGTAGGGTACGGAATAGTTTAGGGTGGTGTATGAAGGGAAATGATAAGAAAGGAAATGGAAGTGTTTAAGGGCAGATACAGATATGGTGATGGAATTGGTGAAAGAAAGTGATGGAATGAAATGGAAAATGATGATAGTATTCAAAGGATTCAAAAGAAGAACCTATATTATAAGAACATAGACCCAATCTTTAGGAGAATATCTTTGAGGGTGGTAGATGTTTAGACCCATTGGTTATAGAGAACCAAGAACCTGAAGTATGGTGGAAAGGAAGTGATAGAGTAGCGCAATCTTGGATTTGGAAGCCTTCAATCAAGTTGTTGCAAGAACTAGGAGCTCTAGACTCAATCAAGAAAAGTATGGGCAGATCTAAAAATTCAAGAGAAACTAGTTGGGGGTTTCTTGAAAATTTCAGATTCGGGGCTGGATAATTAAAGAAAGAAAGACAAGGTGAAGGATTAGATGATAAGAAATAAGAATATAAATAAAAAGATTAAAAATGATTGCGAAAGAGAAAGGTAAAACAAATCTGAAAATTCCAGCTTTGTTTATGGAATTATGGAAGATGGTGTGAAGGTTGAAGGTGAAGATGGCTTGCGATTTATTGTTGTTGTTTTGTCCTCGGCACCCTCTTAGACGCAATTATCTAAGCAAGCAACCTCAAGCGGCTCTAACCCACCCTCCTAGACGCGATTATCTAGGCAAGCAAGAGTGTGAAGATGATCTCCCTCACAAGAACTCGTCGAACTTATGTTGAAGAAGACTTCGAAGGCACAAGTAATCAGACACTTGCAAAAACAAACTCACTAAATATTTCATAAATCAAAGAAAATCTCCCTTACAATGATGGAGGCTTCATCCTTTTATAGGTGAAGGATAGATAAAGTAATTTAACTTCTACTAAAACAAGGAAAACCTAATCTAATTAAAAATAAAAAAAAAATAACAGCCTTTAAACTCCTTGTGCTTGTGTGGCAAGGAATATGGTGATAAGGCAAGTTATAAGCTGATAAGAGCTGGGTGGCTGGTTCCTAAAGTATATAAAACCCTAAAAACATCAATTTAAATGATAATAAATATATTGGGCTAAGTTTAATTCGTCCAAAGCTTTATATGTTAGCTTTTGGGCTGAATTTTACAAAATCCCGTAATAATCCCGTATCCAGTTTTCTGCATGCGCAGTCTTCAGTAAATTGGACGTATCTTGAGTTCCTGATGTCCGGTTGATACGTTTCAAGATGCGTTGGAAAGGTAACTGAATGACGGACAATTTGTTAGAGCCAACTTGACTCAGAAATGCCTGGATCCCATCCAAAAACTCGTCGCAAGTTGCTGACTTTCCAGACTTTACAAACAGATTCAATTTCTTGTCCAATATGCATTGTTTTTGACCTCCTATGCGTGCACTGTTTTGGCTTTTATTGTTTGCATCGAACAAATTCAGCTTCTTGTCCAATATTAGTAATTTGACCCCGCTCATGCATGTATCATTCCCCCACTCCTCAAAAGGATTCGTCCTTGAATCTAAATCGGCAATGAGAGAACAATCATCAACTTCAATTGAAAAGGCTTCTTTGTTGTATGTGGAGTGATGTAATTGAGCTCCTCTCAATGGTTCAACAAAATCCTGAAAAAATAAGACAGCACTACTCGAACATTTGTAAGGATTAGTCAAAACGAAATCACTCGTCGCATTTTTTTTCTTGTCTTTTTCTTTTGGGCTTTGTGTGACTTTTACCTCATATGTATTTTCACTCACCAAATTTGGGCCGTTAATTTGACTTTTTTGACTCTCGGCCTCTTTACTCTCAGTCTTTTGTATCTCACATCCCATATCCGTCTCACAAAAATTATCATCAATGTACAATTTCTGTAGAGGAGAAAGTGTTTCTAACTGAATGATAGGACAAGAATCAAATGAAGTGTTAGAATTACACTTACTTTCTTTGTGGGGAGGTGATGAGAGTATAGCAAGTGGGCCTACTACTTCACATGAGGGATTAGAAGCATTGTCATCTTGTCTAATGTGTTCATTATCACTATCCTCTTGTTTGAGTGTTTGTGTGTTTTCCGTCAACATGGGGATTTTTGTCTTGGTTTTGTCCAATGACTTGGATGTTTCAATTTTCTGCTTTGGTCTACTTGAGTCGAGCAAAGGTTTCGAAGAATTAGAATGAGATAAAGGTTGAGTGGTACCTTTGTCATAGTGATAATTCTTCTGTCGATATCGTTGTCGATCTTTGATGTACTTTTCGATTGTCATGGCAAATTGGAATGCCTCTTGAAGGGTGTAGTAGGTTTTGAGTTCAAGTACCTCAAGAATGTTGTCATTGAGTCCGATAACAAACCTAGTCATTGTATCCTCTTCATCCTCTTGTATGACGGCTTTTTGCATCAATGATTCCGTTTCTTTGAGATACTCATTAACAGTTCTGCAGCCTTGTCGGATCCTTTGTAACTTTTGTTTGATCTCTCGTTGATATAATGGGGGAACAAATCGTTCTCGCATGACTTTTTTAAGTTCTCCCCATGAGGTTATCTTAGCTTCTCTATTGAGACACCGATTGCGAACCAATTGGAACCACCAAATGGATGCATATTCAGTGAATTCACGAGTCAACAGTGGAACTTGATCCTCTCCGGGACATTGATAATGCTCGAATAGAAGATCAACTCGATTTTCTCAGTCACAATAAGCATCAGGGTCATACCTTCCTTGAAAAGGTGGTACAATGATATTTGGCTTGGCTAAGGTGTTTGTTGCTCGTCTCGGTTCTATGCGATGATTGTGCCTATGTAAGGGGTTTTGGCGTCTATTCTGAATGGGAACAAGATTTGGACGCTTAGGCTCCTTAGTATCACTTGCGATAGCAGTGGTTTCTAATCTCCCAATTGTTTGAGTGATTGCGGTCACGACTGTATCATTGTGCTCAATCTTGGTTGCCAATGAGGTTACAGTCCATTCAAGTTTATTGAGAGTATCCGAAACTTCTTTAAGAGTCACCTAATGTGGTTCTTTGTCGTTACTCGTTTCTGACATCCTGAAACACTCAGATTTAAAAGGTAAAAAGCAAAAGAAAACTAGAAATCTCACTAAACACTCCAAGAATAAATATTTAGCAAGGCAAGTAAACCAATATCGTGCTCTTTAAAGACCTTCCTGCCACAAGTCAACAAGTTACAATCGGAGTTTAATCCTAACAATGAGTCCTAATTGTACTAGGAGTCCAATGAAATGGCTTGACACCAATTGAATATAGTTGCAAGAAAGAAGGATTGTAATGCAACTTTGTTGTCCTACTCACACCAGAAAAGAGAAGGTGTTAATGGCGTAATAGAAGAAAGAAAAAGCAAAACAAAGGAACTTAAAAAACCAAGAGTAGAAAAATTTAATCTAGAAAGATGATAACCCCAAAACCCATAAACAACTTGAAGGAAGAAATCAAATGTTGAATCCACTTCAATGTGATGCTTGTAGTGGTTGATGATGGTGATCTTGATGATTCTTGATGGTGGTTGGTGGCTAGGTATGAGCTTTCTCACTTTTCTTCACTTTTCTTTTTTTTTTAATTTTTTTTCTTTTTACAAGGTAAATAAACTGAATATAATGAAAATTGAAGAAAAAATAATGAAAATAGGTAGTAGGGGGAAAACCCTAATTTGGCTGAAACTTTATCAACTTCGTTCGAGGAGTTCTTGAAGTCCAAAAATTCTGAAATTTTGTGTGGTGACTTCTCCAATGGTGTAGATCTGATCTGGAAATTTTCAGCTCAAAATTCACTCTTTTGGTTTTGACAAATTTTCCCTAATTTTCGAGTTTTTTTTTTTCCAAAAACGCCAAAAATTCTTGCCAAGAATCGTCCCAAATCTGATACCAAATGATAGAGTAGCGCAATCTTGGATTTGGAAGCCTTCAATCAAGTTGTTGCAAGAACTAGGAGCTCTAGACTCAATCAAGAAAAGTATGGGCAAATCTGAAAATTCAAGAGAAACTAGTTGGGGGTTTCTTTAAAATTTCAGATTCGGGGCTGGATAATTAAAGAAAGAAAGACAAGATGAATGATTAGATGATAAGAAATAAGAATATAAATAAAAAGATTAAAAAAGATTGCGAAAGAGAAAGGTAAAACAAATCTGAAAATTCCAGCTTTGTTTATGGAATTATGGAAGATGGTGTGAAGGTTGAAGGTGAAGATGGCTTGCGGATTTATTGTTGTTGTTTTGTCCTCGGCACCCTCTTAGACGCAATTATCTAAGCAAGCAACCTCAAGCGGCTCTAACCCACCCTCCTAGACGCAATTATCTAGGCAAGCAAGAGTGTGAAGATGATCTCCCTCACAAGAACTCGTCGAACTTATGTTGAAGAAGACTTCGAAGGCACAAGTACTCAGCACTTGCAAGAACAAACTCACTAAATATTTCATAAATCAAAGAAAATCTCTCTTACAATGATGGAGGCTTCATCCTTTTATAGGTGAAGGATAGACAAAGTAATTTAACTTCTACTAAAACAAGGAAAACCTAATCTAATTAAAAATAAAAAAAAATAACAGCCTTTAAACTCCTTGTGCTTGTGTGGCAAGGAATATGGTGATAAGGCAAGTTATAAGCTGATAAGGGCTGGGTGGCTGGTTCCTAAAGTATATAAAACCCTAAAAACATCAATTTAAATGATAATAAATATATTGGGCTAAGTTTAATTCGTCCAAAGCCTTATATGTTAGCTTTTGGGCTGAATTTTACAAAATCCCGTAATAATCCCATATCCAGTTTTCTGCATGCGCAGTCTTCAGTAAATTGGACGTATCTTGAGTTCCTGATGTCCGGTTGATGCGTTTCAAGATGCGCTGGAAAGGTAACTGAATGACGGACAATTTGTTAGAATACAACTTGACTCAGAAATGCCTGGATCCTATCCAAAAACTCGTCGCAAGTTGGCTGACTTTCCAGACTTTACAAACAGATTCAATTTCTTGTCCAATATGCATCGTTTTTGACCTCCTGTGCGTGCACTGTTTTGGCTTTTATTGTTTGCATCGAACAAATTCAGCTTCTTGTCCAATATTAGTAATTTGACCCCGCTCATGCATGTATCAGGAAGAGACGCCCCAAGCAATGAAGCTTGATAAGTCAGATAGTTCTAAAAAGAACAAGTTTGAGAGATAAACTCACAAAGATAATTTTATATAATTCAAAGGTGTGATTACAAATGAAATAATCAGCCCTATTTATAGTTTTCTAAGGCTGGTCGAATGGGCACAATACAATGATGAAAAGTTGGCCGAAAAGGCATGTATAGGGTTGTTGTTGGTTCGGTTAGGGGCTGGTGATGCTTCAACTGGGTTTGTGCCTCCCTCCAAGCAATTGTCACCCATTTTTCCCTCCAAATGTTGGTGCCAAGCATGTTCTCTCCAAGGCTAGTCAGTTGTGTCCCTTGGGGAGGGACATGTCCCTTCAAGTGTTGAGCTGGGAGTGGTAGGTTGAGTTGAGATGAGCTCCTCAAGCTAGGCATGAGCTGACTTGAGCTAAGCTAGCTAGCTAGTTGAGCTAAACTTAGTTTAGGAGCTGAATTGAGATATCCTTAGTTAGGTGAGCTTTTCTTTAGGAGTCCTTAAGCTATCTCGAATCAATTGGAACTGTTAAGAGCTGATTGGAGCTGTTTATGAGCTGGTTTTGGAGCTGAATGAGCTAAAGGTGAGCTGCCATTCCATCCCTTCACTTGTGTGGATTATATGTCCTACAAGAAGCACAAAATAATATAACTAGATGCAATTAAATATGTGAATGATTACCAATGATAAATAAATGACTTAAAACTTAGGTAACAATGTGGTGTGATCTAATGTATTGCACGTCTACATGTAATACTTTACACAATTTCTTTTCTAGGATCATTTGACCTCCAAAGGCTTAAATACATTTATGAGAAAGTACTTCCCTGAGTTGTTTAGCCTTTGAACAGGTAATTGGTCCTGGTGGCATGACTTTTGTATCTTTTGGAGGAATGCTCACATCACCCCCTTCTTTAAGGTGATTTGCCCCCAAATCATCACTGTCTTCAAATGTAGAGAGGTCTGAAACATTAAAGGTTGCACTCACGCTATATTCTCCTGTTAGGTTCAATTTGTAGGCGTTGTCATTTACTTTCTCAACCACTTGGAAAGGACTGTCTCCTCTTGGTAGTAACTTGGATTTCCTTTGATTTGGAAATCTCTCCTTTCGAAAATCAACCCAAACCCAGTCTCCAACTTCAAAGGTTAGGTGCTTACGTTCCTTGTTAGCCTTTTGTTCATATTGGCGGGTTCTTATCTCTATATTCTCCCAGACCTATTGATGTAGCTTCTTTACAAACTCTGCCTTAGCCTTTCCATATTTGTTCACAACCTATTCATGAGGCAAAGGTAAAATATCCAAAGAAGTTAGGGGATTAAAACCATATACAACTTCAAATGGAGAGCATTTTGTTGTCGAATGAACCGATCGATTGTAGGCAAACTCAACATGCGGTAAATATTCCTCCCATGTTTTGATGTTCTTTTGGATAATGGACCCCAATAGGGTGGATAGCACTCAATTTACTACTTTTGTTTGTCTGTCAGTTTGAGGATGACATGTGGTGGAGAAGAGTAATTTCATACCAATTTTGTTCCAAAGTGTTCTCCAAAAATGACTCAAGAATTTAACATCTCGATCTGAAATGATAGTTCTTGGAATTCCATGTAGTCTCACTACCTCTTTGAAGAATAGGTTGGCCACATGTGTTGCGTCGTCGGTCTTATGACATGGAATGAAATGGGCCATCTTGGAGAATCGATCCATTATCACAAAAATGGAGTCTCGTCATGTCTTGGTCTTTGGTAATCCAAGCACAAAATCCATCAAAATGTCCACCCACGATTCGGTTGGAATAGGTAGAGGCATGTACAATCCATGAGGCATGACTCTTCATTTTGCCTTTTTCAAACAATGCATTGTTCACACATTCTTTCAACATCCCGTTTCATCTTTGGCCAAAAGAAATGTTCCTTCAAGGTGCTCAATGTTTTGTTTATTCCGAAATGCCCCATCAAGCCTCCTTCATGTGCTTCTTTCATTAATACCTCCGAATGGATCCTTGGGGGATTCATATTCGTCCTTCCTTCAAGAGGTATATGTCTTGCTTGTAGTACTTTCCAACTGCAAACTTGTCACAAGACTCTTACCTTTCTTGAAAATCATGATTAGTAGCGTAAAGATCCTTGATGAAAGAAAAACCAAGAGTTTTGGAACTTAAAGAGCTAAGAAGTACATACCTTCTTGATAAAGCATCAGCATAACGTTATCTTTACCTTTCTTATAATGAATGACATAAGGAAAAGATTTGAGAAATTCCACCCACTTTGCATGTTGCTTGTTAAGCTTATACTGTCCTCTGATATACTTCAAGGCCTCGTGATCGGTATGGATATCAAACTCCTTAGGCCATAAGTAATGTTGCCATGTTTCAAGGGCGAGAAGTGCATACATTTCTTTATCATAGGTTGGATAATTCAAAGTAGCACCACTGAGTTTTTTGCTAAAATAGGCATTAGGTGATATGATCTCGACTATGAGTTTTGAATCATATATGTGAATGCCCGATCGTGATTCTAGTAAGAACTCTGCAGTGCTTTGAATGTATTCTGAAATTACTCAAACAACAATGTAAGTAGAAATAGATAAATAAGAAATAGAAATAATGGGATGAAAGATATGTAGAAGGGGTGTAGGAAGAGTGATAGTTGTGATTATGGAAGAAAAATAAATAAATAAAAGATGAAAATGTAGGTGAAGATGATGGGGTGTTGGCGTTAAGATGAAGAAATTCAAAGGATGGATTGTGACCCCCTAACTATAAAGAGTTAGGAACCAGCAATATAATAAAGTGGAAATGAAGTGGTAGGATATGGAACGTGACCCACTAGCTATAGATGAGCTAGGAACCAACGCTATAACAAAAGGGAAATGGATGAAGACTACAAGACTAACTTGAAGCCGATAAAGTTCCACAAGAGAACAAGAATGAAAGCAATCTTTCAAAGATGTTTTATATATTCAAAGTGTGTCTTACAATGATCCTAAAGATGCCTATTTATAGTAGAAGTAGGCAGAATATGAAAAGGTGTTACAAGAAAGATGAATGCTCATCTTAATGCACTTGAATACACATGAATGCTTTGTCCTTTCTTCTCATCTTCAAAGCTGATTAGTTTAGACAAATTGAGGTTGAATTTAGTCATATTTTCGTCCAAATTAAGAAGGACTCTTGGGCTGCCTTGTTTTGCTATCATATGAAGAGAAAGGGGATGAATGTGGACAAGGATGAATGTAGACATCCTTGCTGTCCAGTTTAAGTGCAACTCTTCATCTTCCAAGCTGATTAATATGACTTGAATGTCATAAAAGGTGAGTTTCATCCAGCCTTCATTTCATGTCTCCTCAATGAATTTTGAAACCCCACTTGAATGGTGATAACATCAACCTTGAATGCCTTGAATTTGCTGAATTAAGATGGCCATCAATTGCTTGTCTCTTGGTAGAAGATGAAAGAACTCTTCCTTGGCTCAAATTCATTCAAATCATCCATGCATAAAATTCCCGTAATAAAAATTTCAGCCTGCACTGTCTTCAGTAAATTATTCGTATCTCAAGCTCCCGATATCGGATTGAGGTGATTCAAAAGGCATTGGAAAGCTAAGAGATGGAGGAATAACGTCCAATTGATTTCTGGATCCAAACACGTCTGTATCGCATCCAGAATTGGAAGACATTCTGCTGATATTCTTGCATCTGGTAAAACCGTTCATCTTCCCTCATGCACCTAGACACAAAGGTAAACTTTATTCAATCTTTAATTGAAAACATGCATGTAAACAATTAAGAGTTAGTTTAATAAATGAGCTAGTTTGATGAATGAACTAGTTTAATTAATGAACTAACTTTATTCAATGAACTAATAATCTTGAATGAACTAGTTTAATCAATGAACTACTTAGTTAAATGAAGTGTATAACTAAATGAACTACATGTTTAAATGCAACGCATGCTTTAATGAACAACATGTTTATTGAATGCAATGAATGTTATGCAAACTTTAAATACTCATGCAAATTCATGCATAAGCAAAGTAAAGTGTTCCTCCCTTATTATTTCTTCTTTCTCACGTCCCAAGCTTGATGTAAACATATTTTCCATGGCTGCTTGGAACTCCTTGACCCTTGCTCGAGTAATGGGGCCACCTGGGTACTTCTCTGGGTCTTTGCCATTGACGTTCATATCAGTCCCTCCCTCTTTAAGGCGATTTGTCCCCAAATCGTCATCTACATCATAAGGAGATAGGTCAGCAACATTGAAGGTTGCACTAACATTAAACTCACCTGGAAGATCTAATTGATAGGCATTGTCATTGATCTTCTTGACTATTTGGAATGGTCCATCTCCCGAGGCATTAATTTGGACTTTCGTTGAGCCGGGAACCTTTCTTTCCTCATGTGCAGCCACACCCAATCCCCTGGCTCAAAGGAAATTCGCTTACGACCCTTATTTGCTTGCTGCTCATATTGCTTGGTTCGTTTTTCAATGTTCTCCGCACTTGTTGATGAAGCTTCTTAACAAATTCAGCTTTATTAAGTCCATCTTTATTCACAATTTGATCAGCGGGTAATGGTAACAAGTCTATCGGTGTTAATGGATTGAATCCATACACCACTTCAAAAGCGTGCGCCCTGTAGTACTATGGATCGAACGGTTGTATGCAAACTCCACATGTGGTAAACTCTCCTCCCATGTTTTCAAATTCTTCCTAATGATGGATCAAGTAACATAGAAAGTACTCGGTTCACCACTTCAGTTTGGCCATCCGTTTGAGGGTGGCAAGTGGTGGAGAATAGTAACTTAGTACCAATCTTACTCCATAGGGCTCTCCAAAAGTGACTTAAGAACTTCACATCCCGATCAGACACAATAGTTCTTGGTATGCCATGTAACCTTAAGATTTCCCTGAAAAACAAAGGCAATATGTGAGGCATCAATAGTTTTGTTACAGGGAATGAAATGAGCCATTTTGGAGAATCTATCCACAACTACAAAGATGGAATCTTTGTTATTCTTGGTACGTGGAAGCCCTAGCACAAAATCCATTGAAATATCCATCCATGGTGCTTCCGGTATGGGTAGTGGTGTGTAAAGTCCATGTGGCATGACTTTAGATTTGGCCTTCCTGCAAGTGATGCATCGCTCACACAACCTCTCCACATCTCGTTTCATTTTAGGCCAATATAGGTGCTCTTGAAGTATAGCCAAAGTCTTTGCTATCCCAAAATGTCCCATTAATCCTCCTCCATGAGCTTCCTTAGTTAGCAATTCACGCATGGAACCTTGAGGGATGCATAGTCTTCCTTCCTTAAATAGGAAACCATCATGCTTATAGTATTTTTCAATTGACCTTTTCTCACAAGCTTTGTAAATCTCTCCAAAATCAGAGTCAGAGACATATAAGTCTTTAATAAAAACAAAACCCAATAACTTAGATTCCAAAGTGTTTAAAAGAATATACCTCCGTGACAATGCATCGGCAACTATATTCTCCTTACCTTTCTTGTACTTGATAACATATGGGAAAGTTTCAAGAAACTCCACCCATTTGGCATGCCTTTTGTTGAGTTTATGCTGCCCCGGATATGTTTCAATGCCTCATGATCAGTGTGAATGATGAACTCCTTAGGCCAAAGGTAATGTTGCCATGTTTCCATTGCCCTCACAAGAGCATACATCTCCTTGTCATAGGTAGGGTAATTAAGCGTAGCTCCACTTAATTTTTCACTGAAATAGGCTATAGGACGTCCACCTTGAGACAAAACTGCTCCAATTCCTACACCTGATGCATCACATTCAATTTCAAAAGTTAGATTAAAATCAGGTAGAGCAAGTAAAGGGGCATGTATTAAACAATCTTTAATGCTATTAAAGGACTTCTCTTGATCTTCCCCCCAAAAGAATTTAGAATTCTTCTTAATAACACTTGTTAGTGGGGCGGCTATGGTGCTGAAGTTGGGGACGAATCTTCGATAAAAACTTGCAAGTCCATGGAAGCTCCTAAACTTGAGAAATGCTTGCTGGTCGTGGCCACTCTTCAATGGCTTTAACCTTCTCTTTCTCCACCTCCAAGCCTTCAGAACTCACAACGAAACCTAGGAAAACAACCCTGTCAGTACAAAATGTACATTTTTGTAAGTTAGCAAACAGTTTTTCCTTCCTCAAAACTAGCAAAACTACCTTAAATGTTGAACATGTTCTTCCATGGTTTTACTATAGATTAGAATGTCATCAAAGTAAACCACACAAAACTTACCCAAGAATGGCCTAAGAACATGATTCATTAACCTCATAAACGTGCTTGGAGCATTAGTTAAGCCAAAAGGCATAACCAACCACTCATAAAGGCCTTGCTTAGTTTTGAATGCTGTTTTCCACTCATCACCTTCCCGCATTCGTATTTGGTGGTAACCACTTTTCGATCAATCTTGGAAAAGAGGTTAGAACCACTAAGCTCATCTAACATGTCATCTAAGCGAGGAATAGGGTGACGATACTTTACCGTAATTTTGTTTACCGCTCGGCAGTCCACACACATGCGCCAAGTTCCATCCTTCTTTGGCACAAGTAGAGTAGGCGCACGGCACATGGGCTAAGGCTTTCCCTCACGTAGCCTTTTGACATCAACTCAGATACTTGCCTTTGCAACTCCTTAGTTTCTTGGGGTTGTTTCGCACGCTGGTCGGTTTGGAATGACGGCTCTGGGAACAAAGTCTATTTGATGTTCTATGCCACGAATAGGTGGCAGCCCACTTGGTATTTCCTCCGGAAATAGGTCATCAAACTCCTGTAATAAAGACACAACAAAAGCAGGCAAATTTTGATCAAGGTAGTTAGTATTCAAGAAATTTTCCTTGTACATGAGCACAAGTGCTTCCTTTGCTGTCATTAAACTCTTTTTCAACTCTCTCTCTTTAGAAAGAATGCTGATTTTCCTTCCCTCATTTTGATCACACTCCTTTGCTTTTACCTCCATTTTGGTCTCTCTCTCTTTGGCTTTTTCAATTTTTCCTCTCAATAAAATTTGGTCTTCATGTATTTGTTTTGGAGAAAGTGGGGCTAAAGTGATCTTCTTTGCTTCATGGGTGAACGTATACCGGTTGGTATACCCGTCATGGATCACTCGCCTATCAAATTGCCAAGGCCTTCCAAGTAATAAATGGCTTGCGTGCATTGGAACGACATCGCATAATACCTCGTCTTTGTACTTCCCAATAGAGAAAACAATTCGAACTTGTTTGGTCACCTTGAGTTCTCCTCCATCGTTGAGCCATTGTAGCTTATAAGGTTGTGGATGCTTTGTTGTTGCCAAGCCAAGTGTATCTACCATTAAGGTACTAGCAACATTAGTGCAACTACCACCATCAATAATAACAAAGCATACCTTTCCTCCAACATGGCAACGAGTATGGAAGATATTTTCGTTGTTCATTTCCTCCAACGGATTATGCGTTTAGGCTTCTTTTGACAACAAGAACCTCTCCTTCCACGCCATACTCTAATTCTTCTTCTTCGATGGCAACATCTTCATTCTCATCCTCTTCTTGTTCCGATTCAACTTCTCCATCATCTCGAAGAAGCATGGTGTTGCGGTTCGGACATTGGCTTGCAATGTGTCCACGCCCCAAACACTTAAAACATTGTATGTCACGGAACGATTTGAGAAGCGGTAGTCTTACCCTTGCTGGTTTCGGCAATGGGCTTACTTCCTTTCGGTGGTCCTCCTTTTTCGTGGGACGGTAATGGAGGAGTCTTCTTGTATGAACTTTGCCCCATTTTGATGTTGAACTCCCATAAGATCGTGTGGCACCCTTTCTTTTGAGCTGTTTTTCCACTTTCATGGCCATATGCACCATGTCTTCCATCTCCACATAATGTTGCAACTCGACCACGTTCGCAATGTCCGGATTTAGTCCCGCTAGGAATCTTGCCATTGTGGCTTCTCGATCCTCGTCGATGTTGGCTCGAATCATGGACACCTCCATCTCTTTGTAGTAATCTTCAACACTTCGGTTACCTTGTGAAAGATTTTGAAGACGGTTGAATAACTCTCGATGGTAGTGGGTTGGAATGAATCGCCTTCGCATCACCGCTTTCATTTCATCCCATGTAGTGATAGGATGTTCTCCATTGCGTCTCCTACTTGATGTCAATTGATCCCACCATATTAGTGCATAATCCGTAAACTCAATGGCAGCGAGTTTTACCTTTTTAAGCTCTGAATAGTTATGGCACTCAAAAATGTGCTCAACCTTCTTTTCCCATGCAAGATAGGTTTCAGGATCCGTTCTTCCTTGAAAAGGAGGAATGGTAATCTTGATGTTGCTGAGATTATCGTCTACTCGTGGTCGAGCTCTCTGGCCTTGTTGTACCATGCTATGTTGGGATACTTGATCTTGCACATCATCTACTTCAACTTCTTCAGGATACTCCTCATTACCCTGATTAGCTTGTGAAATTTCAAGCTGGTCTATTCGTTCAATTAGGGCTCCAATTGCTCTTGGATCATTTTGGCCATTGCTTGAAGCATAGCCTGATTTTGCAAATTGGGAACTCCTTCACCACTATGACCAGATCTTTGTGACATGTTAGATAAAGAAACAAAAGAAATTAAACCTTACTAACACAAAATCTCACCTTTCCACTCCAAAGAAAATGCACTCACACTCGTGTTTCACTCGGGTTAGGCTTTTCCCCTTAATGCACACTCATGCCTTTTACCACTCGTGCTTTATTTTCAAGTCCTTTTGGGAACTTCCTCAAGGCTTACAAGTGTCTCGTGGACTTGGCTGAAACAATTCTAGCTTGGTAGGAGAATGATGAATAATAAAAGGATAATGGCTTCAAAAAAGAAAGAATTACTAAGAATAGGTAAAGGAATTTGTAATTCAGCAATAAGAAATGATGTATTGTAATTTTTTAAACAAGAATAGACTGCTCCCTCCTCTTTAAGATTTTTTTTTTTTTTTTTTTGATTTTTTTTTACTAACCCGGGAGAGAGAAATAATACGCTTACTGAATCGTCTAGGCTCTGATACCAAATGATATGATCTCGACTATGAGTTTTGAATCATATATGTGAATGCCCGATCGTGATTCTAGTAAGAACTCTGCAGTGCTTTGAATGTATTCTGAAATTACTCAAACAACAATGTAAGTAGAAATAGATAAATAAGAAATAGAAATAATGGGATGAAAGATATGTAGAAGGGGTGTAGGAAGAGTGATAGTTGTGATTATGGAAGAAAAAAAAAAAAAGATGAAAATGTAGGTGAAGATGATGGGGTGTTGGCGTTAAGATGAAGAAATTCAAAGGATGGATTGTGACCCCTAACTATAAAGAGTTAGGAACCAGCAATATAATAAAGTGGAAATGAAGTGGTAGGATATGGAACGTGACCCACTAGCTATAGATGAGCTAGGAACCAACGCTATAACAAAAGGGAAATGGATGAAGACTACAAGACTAACTTGAAGCCGATAAAGTTCCACAAGAGAACAAGAATGAAAGCAATCTTTCAAAGATGTTTTATATATTCAAAGTGTGTCTTACAATGATCCTAAAGATGCCTATTTATAGTAGAAGTAGGCAGAATATGAAAAGGTGTTACAAGAAAGATGAATGCTCATCTTAATGCACTTGAATACACATGAATGCTTTGTCCTTTCTTCTCATCTTCAAAGCTGATTAGTTTAGACAAATTGAGGTTGAATTTAGTCATATTTTCGTCCAAATTAAGAAGGACTCTTGGGCTGCCTTGTTTTGCTATCATATGAAGAGAAAGGGGATGAATGTGGACAAGGATGAATGTAGACATCCTTGCTGTCCAGTTTAAGTGCAACTCTTCATCTTCCAAGCTGATTAATATGACTTGAATGTCATAAAAGGTGAGTTTCATCCAGCCTTCATTTCATGTCTCCTCAATGAATTTTGAAACCCCCACTTGAATGGTGATAACATCAACCTTGAATGCCTTGAATTTGCTGAATTAAGATGGCCATCAATTGCTTGTCTCTTGGTAGAAGATGAAAGAACTCTTCCTTGGGTCAAATTCATTCAAATCATCCATGCATAAAATTCCCGTAATAAAAATTTCAGCCTGCACTGTCTTCAGTAAATTATTCGTATCTCAAGCTCCCGATATCGGATTGAGGTGATTCAAAAGGCATTGGAAAGCTAAGAGATGGAGGAATAACGTCAATTGATTTCTGGATCCAAACACGTCTGTATCGCATCCAGAATTGGAAGACATTCTGCTGATATTCTTGCATCTGGTAAAACCGTTCATCTTCCCTCATGCACCTAGACACAAAGGTAAACTTTATTCAATCTTTAATTGAAAACATGCATGTAAACAATTAAGAGTTAGTTTAATAAATGAGCTAGTTTGATGAATGAACTAGTTTAATTAATGAACTAACTTTATTCAATGAACTAATAATCTTGAATGAACTAGTTTAATCAATGAACTACTTAGTTAAATGAAGTGTATAACTAAATGAACTACATGTTTAAATGCAACGCATGCTTTAATGAACAACATGTTTATTGAATGCAATGAATGTTATGCAAACTTTAAATACTCATGCAAATTCATGCATAAGCAAAGTAAAGTGTTCCTCCCTTATTATTTCTTCTTTCTCACGTCCCAAGCTTGATGTAAACATATTTTCCATGGCTGCTTGGAACTCCTTGACCCTTGCTCGAGTAATGGGGCCACCTGGGTACTTCTCTGGGTCTTTGCCATTGACGTTCATATCATTAGGGCACCCTTCTTGAGTCAAAACAACACCTATCCCATTTTCGGACACATCATACTCCACTTCAAAACTTTTATCAAAGTTTGGTATTAGTAATAAGGGTGCTTTGGTTAAACATCTCTTCACTTCCACAAATGCCTCTTCTTGTTCTTTACCCCATTCAAAGTTGGAATTCTTTTTAATGATCCCTGTTAAGGGGGAGGTAATAGAACTGAAATTGGCTATGAACCGCCTATAAAAACTTGCCAATCCATGGAAGCTTCTTACTTCACTGACATTGGTGGGCTCAGCCATTCTTGTATTGCCTTGATTTTCACAGGATCTACCTGCAAACTTTTTGAACTTACAATAAATCCTAAGAAAGAAAGTTTGTTAGTGCAGAAAACGCATTTCTTAAGATTGGCATACAATTGCTCATTTCTTAAGGTTTTAAGAACAGACCTGAGATGGTGGTCATGATCTTCCATGGTGCGGCTATAAATTAAGATATCATCAAAAAAACAACGCAGAACTTACCGATATAGGGGCGTAAGACGTGGTTCATCAACCTCATGAATGTGCTAGGCGCATTGGTTAAACCGAATGGCATAATCATCCACTCGTACAAACCTTGTTTTGTCTTGAATGATGTTTTCCACTCATCCCTTCTCTCATACGAATTTGGTGATAGCCACTCCAGAGATTAATTTTCAAGAAAATGTTGGCTCCATTGAGTACATCTAGCTTATCATCAAGTTGCGGTATAGGATGCCTATATTTGATGGTGATTTGATTTATGGCACGACAATCTACACACATCCTCCATGTTCCATCCTTCTTTGGAACTAGCAAAACCGGTACTGCACATGGACTCAAACTTTCCCGAATGTATCCTTTCTCCATAAGTTCTTCAATCTGCCTTTGAAGTTCCTTTGTCTCTTCCAGGTTGCTCTTGTAGGCCAGTCGATTAGGAATGGTTGCTCCTGGCATGAAATCAATATGGTGTTCAATCCCTCTAATTGGTGGTAAACCACTAGGGATTTCTTCCAGAAAAACATCTTTAAAATCCTACAAAAGAATGGAAATAGAGGAAGGGAAGCCTTTAGATGGATTAGTGTTGGCTGTGCGGATAGGTGTTTTTTTGATATCTCTTTCACGAGCATAAATGTTTTTTTTTGTGTGTTTCTTTTGTTGGATTCTTCCTACATGATTTCCATGCTTTTATTTAATGCAACTTGGTTTGCTTTCACTTGGCTTGGTATAAGAGGTGCCAAGATCATCTTCTTGCCTTCAAAAACAAAGGAGTATCAGTTTGTGAAACCATCATGGGTGGCCCTTTTGTTGAACTGCCACGGACGGCCAAACAATAGGTGACTTGCATTCATGGGAACCACATCGCATAACACTTCGTCTTTGTATCGTCCTATGGTGAATGGAACTCAAACTTGCTTTGTGACTTTCATTTCTCCTCCATCATTTATCCATTGAAGCTTGTTCATTCATGTGTTTTGAAGTCTTCAATCCAAGATTTTCAATCATTAAGGTGCTGGCTACATTTGTGCAACTTCCTCCATCAATGATCACACTACAAATTTACCATTTACATGGAACGAGTGTGAAAGATGTTCTCACGCTGGTTGTTTTCCATTGACTAAATGTTTAAGGTCCATTTAACTATGAGAACCTGCCCTGAAGTATATGGAAGATCACAAGAAACTGGTGACATTGTTAGAAAGAAAACAAAAGTAAATTAAACCTCACTAAACACACACAAAGCCTCACGGTCTCTCCAAGGAAAATTAGATGTCACTCAATCACTCGGCACTCGTGTTTCACTCTTGGGAATATGTTTTTGGCTTTTGTAATTCCCCTTCTGATCTCACACACTCTTTATGCCTTTTTTCGCTCGAATCTCTCGACACAAGTTCTTAGTAGAACTAATCAAAACTTCAAATACTTGTTGGTGATTGGGCTGAAATTAAGGTTAGGCTAAGAAATAGAGAGAAATGAAGGAAATGAAATGAAAAGAAAAGAAAAGAAAGAAATGGTAAGAAAGTAGGAATGGAATGAACTAAGAAAAAGTAAAACCACCTACCACAAGAACTTACTCACAAACTGATGTAAACAATCAAACTTGAGGAACTTCTCAGAGTTGGATGTTTGCTGATTTGTTTGTTCCACCACCTTTGTATTTCATTTCTGGTTTTTGTTTCTCTTTTCTTTTTGTACTATTTAAATTCTTTAAGAAATGAAGAAAGATTTCTTTTTGCTTTTCTATCCTTTTTTTATCAGAATAATAAACGAAATGAATCACAAATGGCAGGCTTACTTGATTCTCCCTTTACTCTAATTACCACATGATAAGCTCCAACTCTCCAAATGGCTTTGTTGAGAGAAGCTTTGATTATCCCGATCTTGAATGCAAGCAAGCCTTGTAATCCGTATGCTTTAGGGATGAAATGATGAAGGAAAGATAGTGGATAGGTAGGGTGAAGAATAGTTTAGGGTGGTGTATGATGGGAAATGATAAGAAAGGAAATGGAAGTGTTTAAGGGCAAAATCGGATATGGTGATGGAATTGGTGAAAGAAAGTTATGGAATGAAATGGAAGATGGTGATAGTATTCAAAGGATTCAAAAGAAGAACCGATGTTATAAGAACATAGACCCAATCTTTAAGAGAATATCTTTGAGGGTGGTAGATGACTTAGACCCGTTAATTCTAGAGAACCAAGAACCTGAAGTATGGTGGAAAGGAAGTGACGCCACAAGCAATGAAGCATGATAAGTAGGATAGTTCTAAAAAGAACAATTTTGAGAGATAAACTCACAAAGATAATTTTATATAATTCAAAGGTGTGATTACAAATGAAATAATCAGCCCTATTTATAGTTTTCTAAGGGCTGGCTGAATGGGCACAATACAATGATGAAAAGTTGGCTGGAAAGGCATGTATAGGGGTGGTGTTGGTTCAGTTAGGGGCTGGTGATGCTTCGGCTGGTTTTGTGCCTCCCTCCAAGCAATTGCCGCCCATTCTTCCCTCCAAATGTTGGCGCCAAGCATGTTCCCTCCATGGCTTGTCGGTTGTGTCCCTTGGGGAGGGACATGTCCCTTCAAGTGTTGAGCTGGGAGTGGTAGCTTGAGCTGAGATGAGCTCCTCGAGCTAGGCATGAGTTGACTTGAGCTAAAGCTAGCTAGCTAGCTAGTTGAGCTACACTTAGTTTAGGAGCTGAATTGAGCTGGTTTGAGATATCCTTAGTTAGGTGAGCTTGTCTTTAGGAGTCCTTGAGCTATCTCAAATCAATTGGAACTGTTAAGAGCTGGATTTTGGAGCTGAACAAGCTAAAGATGAGCTGCCATTCCATCCCTTTACTTGTGTAGATTATATGTCCTACAAGAAGCACAAAATAATATAAGTAGATGCAATTAAATATGTGAATGATTACCAATGATAAATAAATGACTTAAAACTTAAGTAACAATGTGGCGTGATCTAATGTATTACACGTCAACATGTAATACATTACACAATTTCTTTTCTAGGATCATTTGACCTCCAAAGGCTAAAATACATTTAAGAGAAAATACTTCCCTGAGTTGTTTAGCCTTTGAACGGGTAATAGGTTCTGGTGGCATGACTTCTAGATCTTTTGAAGGCGTGCTCACATCAATCTTCCACACTCATGTTGCCTTGTTTGAGTCTGCATTAATTCTCGATGATAGTAGGATTATATAAATCTCTTCCTCATTATGCCTTCCGGATGTTCTCCATTTCGTCATCTGTTCATGGTCAACTGGTTCCACCAAACTATTGCATAATTAGTGAATTCAGTGGATGCTATTTTTACCTTCTTTTGCTCAAAGTAATTGTGACAATCAAAGATGTTTTCGATCTTCTACTCCCACTCAAGATAAGCCTTTGGATCTGTTTTCCCTTAAAATGGCAGAATGTTCATCTTTATATTTGCAAGGTTATCATCAAACCTTTCTTGATTCCTCTGATATGGGCGTTGGGTTTGTACAACGGCGGGCCGTTCATTGTCGTCCACAATCTGCTCAATCTCCTCTTCTTGGACGCCTTGTCCTGGGTTACCATGCGCTAGAACGGTTGGGGCTTAATGAGATCATGGCGTCTCCACCACCATTGGACCCAAAGGAATTTCCTTTAGGCCCCATTACTCGTGCAAGGGCAAGGAAATTTAGAGATGCGGTCATCAACAAGTGTAATCCTGCAAGGAAGATTATTGAAGCTGCCGAAGTTGAATCAATGCCCTGCAACGTGGAAGATTCATGCAATGTGAAATGGAGTCCATGCAACGTGTTGCATGTTTATTTCTGATGCATATGTTACCTTTGATTATTATTGTTTTAGTGTGCCCATGTTTTCTATTATGTTGTTTATTGTTTATCTTACCAGCACTAGAGTTCGTTGAATCATATAAACATATATTTAGCATGCATCATATTACCTTGTTTATTTCTAATCATATTTCTCGTATTTATAGGTGTTATGCAAAGACAATGAATAGACACATCATTAGGGTGATTAAGAGGATTGTGACTATTGGAGAGGTGCTTGCTTAGCTTTGGAGTTACTTGCTTACGTTCACATGTAAATTGACATGCTTGCTTACATTCATAATGGACGACAATTCTAGAGAGGTGCTTGCTTGAGATGCTTGCTTGAGGTGCTTGCATGCATTCACATGGAAATTGACATGCTTTCTTACATTCACATGAAAATTGACATGCTAGCTTATGATTACATTGGCAGCAAAGGCACACATTTCAAGATTTCTTTTTTATTTATTATCCCTTCACATCTCCCTAGGAATGTTGGCTGATCACATCATTTTGTAAAGCCTATAAATAGAGGCTGGTTTTTCAATTGTAACACACATTTTGATTTCAAGAAAAATTTAGAGTTTTATCTCTTTCGTTCTTTTGAGAACTTTACCGGTCCTTCAAGTTCTGCTTGTTGAATCAAACATTGATATCTTTGCTTCCTAGTTTTACTTAACTAGTTGGTCAATATCCTTATTTCGTTTAGAGTCCGTTATAGGGTTCAGGTCACGCTTTTTAGTGTTGGTTCAATCCTCAGGTCCTAAACTGCCTTCCATCTTCCATCATCCAATTCTACCACCACCATTAATCACATTAACCATCCAAAATTCTAAAATCTTTATTCTCATCACTTTTTATATCATTACACACCATCATCCTTTAAACCATCTAAAAACCATTGCAAGTATTACAACACAAAGTTACTTCATTTACGATTGGGGAAATCAAGCATCTCGGTAAATTCCAAGACGAGATCACATCACATGATTATACTTTTTAGTATAGTTTCTTTCTTTAAATCCTTTGAATACTACCATCCCTTTTCATTCCATTTCACAATCCTTTCTTTCCATTTCCATTCACCTATCCGAACCTACCCCCTAAACACTAACCATTTCATCCTTTCATCCATTTCCTTACACACCCACGCATCAAAAAGAAAAGTACAAAAAAGAGCAAAATCAGAATTCATTCTCATTTTCTTCAGGAATTCAAATTTGTATATAAAAAAAAGAATAGTGTAACACAAAGGTGGGAAGGCAAAGCAAAGCAAAGCAAACAACAAGCTCGAAGAATACATCAAGATTGATTGTTTCTCATCGAGTTGTAAGTAAGTTTTGTGGTACGTTTGTTTTACTTTCTTCTATTTCATTTCTATTCTTCTTATATCCTACCTTTTTTTCATTTCTTTCCTTATTTTCATTTCCTTTATTTCTTCTTTTCTAGCCTAACCTTATTTGCAGCCCAAACGCCATATAGTTTAAAGTTTTGACAGGTTTTGAGTAAGTTCTTTCAAGAACTTGTGACGAGAGAATCGAGCGGTAAAAGGCAAGAGAGTGTTGAGTTCAGAAGGGGAAGTAAAAGCCTAATTCCCAATAGTGAAACACCAGTGCTGAGTGATTGAGTGACATCTACTTTTCCTTGTAGTGATTGGGTTTCTTTATTTGGTGAGGTTTGGGTTAATTACTTTCTTTATTGTCCTTACTAACCATGTCACAGCATTCTGAATCTTCAAACTGAGGAGGAAGACAACAACACCCAAACCTCCAAACTCAAGCATTGATTCAAGAAATGCAAAGGCTATTGCGTGTCGAGTTTGAACCCCATCATGAGAGAATGGATTGATTGGAAGAATCACAAGGTAATGTTTAAGGTGTTAGGAGACAACATTAACAACCAAACGACTTTGTGAAAGATAATGAGGAGGAAGAGGTTGAGCAGGCATCACAGAGAACTATTCCAAGTTATCAAAGAGGACATGCCCAAATTGATGACAACCTTAGCAATATCCAAGTTACAATTCCACCTTTTCAAGGTAAAACAAATCTGGAGGCATATCTAGATTGGGAGAGCAAAGTGGAACATATTTTTTAATGGCACAACTATTTAGAGCAGACAAAGGTTCAATTAGCTGCCATGGAGTTCATTGACTACGCTTTAGTGTGGTGGGATCAATTGACAAGCACTAAAAGACGCAATGGTTAAAGGTCAATCAGCACTTGGCATGAAATGGAAGGTATCATGAGAAGAAGATTTATACATGTTCATTATCTTCGTGATTTGTTTCAAAAGTTGCAGAATCTTAAGCAAGGCAACCAGAGTGTAGAAGATTATTACAAAGAAATAGAGGTTGCAATGATTCGAGCCAACATTGATGGGGATAGAGAAGCAACCATGGCCAGATTCTTAGCAGAACTCAATAGAGAAATTGCTGATGTAGTGGAGTTACAACACTACATTGAGATTGATCAGATGGTGCACATGGCCATGAAGGTTAAGCGGCAACAACGGAGGAAGGTCACCGCATGGGCTACTAATACCACTGCCCCCAAGTGGAATCAAGCCAACACTAGGAAGGCTACACCTTTACAGGTCTAAGAACCAGTTGAGACTCCAAAACCCAAGCTAGCCGTGGTGGAAACAGGCAAGTGGAGAACAAGGATCACACCAGTGATATTAAATGCTTCAAATGTTTGGGACGAGACCATATAGCTAATCAATGTCCAAATCGCAATAATATGCTGCTTTTGGATAATGGTGATGTCACATCAGACCATGAAGATAAAGTTCAAGAGGAATTCGAGCCACGGATGGAGAACTTCTAGTGGTTAAACGGCTTCTGAATGCACAAATGGCTGAGAAAGAATAGCAACGAGAGAATATATTTCACACATGTTGCCATGTGAACAACAAGGTTTGTTTCATGATCATAGATGGTTGAAGTTGCACCAACGTTGCTAGCACAATCATGGTGGAGAAGCTGGGTTTGAAAACATTGAAACATCCTACACCGTACAAACTTCAGTGGTTAAATGATGGAGGCAAATTAAAGGTCACCAAACAGGTTCTAATTCCCTTCTCAATTAGCAATTATAAAGATGAAGTTTTGTGCAACATTGTGCCTATGCATGCCAACCATATTCTCCTTGGAAGACCGTGGCAATATGATAAGAGGACCATTCATGATTGTTTTACCAATCGCTACTCTTTCAAGCACGAAGGAAAGAAGGTTGTTCTTGCACCGTTAATGCCAAAACAAGTGTAAATGACCAGAACTTGAGGAAGAAAAGCATAGAAGCTTGGAAGAATGAATGGGCCAAAAATAAACCAAAAGAAGAGGAACCAAAGAGGACGAGTGCATACATCGGCAAAGAGATGATTAGGGAATGTCTTTTGACACGCCCCATGATCGAGGCTGATTTTTCTAACACCCCACAAGAATTTTCCTTTTCTTTTGTTGTGCATGACCATGGACCTAAAGGCAAACCGTTGAAAGATGCACACAAAGATTCAGTTGTCCCAACAGCAAGGGATTGTCTAAAGTTGAGAAGCTTCGATTTGAGGACAAATCGCTTTAAAGAAGGGGGTGATGCAATCCTGTTTCACACAATACTCATTTTCACTATACTTTGAACTTGTTTTACAAGGATGAAAGTCAAGGGGATTTTTACTTACCTTTTTCACATTAATCTAGTTATATAATTATGATAATACTAGTCATGCATGCACATACATTTATCATCTATGTTTGCATTTCATTTATGTTTAACATCATGCTAGTGTTTTTGGGTACCATGACATCTTTCCATACATTGTACCCTACACTTTGCACATTAAGTAGTGTTTTTATGCATGAGTATTAAGTATAACCACATTGTTACTTTAAGCTTTATATTACTTTATAATATAAGTATTCATTATGTATTTTTATCTTCTTATTTGTAGGACTTATCATACAAAGGGGAGGATTGAAGGGCAGCTCACCTAAAGCTCATTCAGCTCAATTCAAGCTCAAACCAGCTCATGCAATTTGGCTCAAGCTTACACAAGCACATTCAACTCCCAACAAGCTCCAATTAGCTCGAGATAGCTCACGGACACTTAAGGACAAGCTCACTTAGCTAAGGACAGCTTGTAGCATATCAATTCAGCTCAAACACTAAGTGTAGCTCACTCAGCTAGCTCAGCTCAAGCCAGCTCACTCCTAGGTTGATTAGCTCAAATCAGCTCAAGCTACTACCTTCAGCTCAACACCCAAAGTGCACAACCCCTCCCAAAAGACATGTCCAGCAACCTTAGAGGGAACATGAGTTTGGGCGCCACAAAACTGGAGGGCAAAAGCATGGAGGGAGGCACCATTCAGCTGAATGGTTACATGGCTTATGGAGGGAGACATGAACAGATTTGGAGGGAGATTTCACCCTAGTCGAATAGGCACATGGACTTTTGACCACACCCCTTTGAAAACTATAAATAGGGCCATTCGGCCACCCTTGTAACACAACTCATTTTCACAACTTTCTTTGAATATATTTTATCCTTTGTGAGGTTTTCTCTCAAACTTGTTCTTTTAATAACTTTATCGACTTATCAAGCTTTGCTTGTGGCATCTACCGCCCTCAAAGTCATTCACTTAAGAAACGAGATTATACTTTTTAGTATAGTTTCTTTCTTTGAATCCTTTGAATGCTACCATCCCTTTTCATTCCATTTCACCATCTTTCTTTCCATTTCCATTCACCTATCCGAACTTACCCTAAACACTTAACCATTTCATACTTTCATCCATTTCCTTACATACCACACGTTAAACGCTTCCTCACCCTAAACTATCATCATCTTTCCATCATTTCATCATCTTAAAGCATTCGGATTACAAGGCTTACATGCATTCACGGTCGGGAACAATCAAGCTTCTCTCAACAACATCAACTGGAGAGTTGGAGCACATCACCCTCCAAAGGCATTGATACATGCAAGAGCGGGGTTAAATTACTCATATTGGACAAGAAGCTGAATTTGTTCGATGCAAACAATAAAGGCCAAAACAATGCATGCATAGGAGGTCAAAAACGATGCATCTTGGATAAGAAACTGAATCTGTTTGTGAGGTCTGGAAAGTTAGCCAATTTACGACGAGTTTTCGGATGGGATCCAGGCATTTCTGGGTCGAGTTGTCTTCTAACAAATTGTCCTTCATTCAGTTACCTTTCCAACGCATCTTGAAACGCGTCAATCGGACATCGGAAACTTCAAGATACGTCAAATTTATTGAAGACTGCGCATGCAGAAAACTGGATACGAGATTATTACGAGATTTTGTAAAATTCAGCCCAAAAGCTAACATATAAGGCTTTGGACGAATTAAACTTATCCCAATATATTTATTATCATTTAAATTGATGTTTTTAGGGTTTTATATACTTTAGGAACCAGCCACCCATCCCTTATCAGCTTATGACTTGCCTTATCACCCTATTCCTTGCCACACAAGCACAAAGAGTTTAAAGGTTGTTATTTTTATCATTATTTTTAATTAGATTATGTTTTCGTTGTTTTAGTAGAAGTTAAATTACTTTTTCTATCCTTCACCTATAAAAGGATGAAGAATTCATCATTGTAAGACAGATTTTCTTTAATTTATAAAATATTTAATGAGTTTGTTTTTGCAAGTCCTGATTATTTGTGTCTTCGAAGTCTTCTTCAACATAAGTTCGACGAGTTCTTGTAAGGGAGATCATCTTCACACTCTTGCTTGCCTAGATAATCGTGTCTAGGAGGGTGGGTTAGAGCCACTTGAGGTTGCTTGCTTAGATAATTGAGTCTAAGAGGGTGCCGAGGACAAAACAACATCAACAATTCGTAAGCCATCTTCATCTTCAACCTTCACACCATCTTCCATAATTCCATAAACAAAGCTGGAATTTTCAGATTTGTTTTACTTATCTCTTTTTTAATCTTTTTATTTATATTCTTATTCTTATCATATAATCCTTCATCTTGTCTTTCTTTCTTTAATTTTCCAGCCTCAAATTTGAAAATTTCAAGAAAATCCCTTCTATTTTCTCTTGAATTTTTAGATCTGCCCAAGCTTCCTTGATCTAGAGTTCCTAGTTCTTGCAACAACTTGATTGAAGGCTTCCAAATCCAAGATTGCACTACTCTATCATTTGGTATCAGATGGGACGATTCTTGGCAAGAATTTTGGCGTTTTTGGGTGAAAACTCAAAAATTAGGGAAAATTCGTCAAATTCAAATGAATGAATTTTGAGCAAAATTAGGGTTTTTTTCCCTACTTTAACCCTATTTTCATTATTTTTTCCTTCAATTTTCGTTATTTTCGGCTTATTTACATTGTAAAAAAAGAAAAGAGAAGAGAAGAGAAGAGAAGAAAAGTGAGAAAGCTCATACTTAGCCACCAACCACTGCAAGCATCACATTGAAGTGGATACAACATTGGATTTCTTCCTTCAAGTTGTTTTCGGGTTTTGGGGTTATCATCTTTCTAGACTAAATTTTTCTACTCTTAGTTTTTTTAAGTTCCTTTGTTTTGCTTTTTCTTTCTTCTATTATGCCATTAACACCTTTTCTTTTATGGTGTGAGTAGGACAACAAAGTTGCATTACAATCCTTCTTTCTTGCAACTATATTCAATTGGTGTCAAGCCTTTTCATTGGACTCCTAGTACAATTAGGACTCATTGTTAGGAATAAACTCCGATTGTAACTTGTTAACTTGTGGCAGGAAGGTCTTTAAAGAGCACGAGATCGGTTTACTTGCCTCGCTAAATATTTATTCTTAGAGTGTTTAGTGAGATTTCTAGTTTTCTTTTGCTTTTTACCTTTTAAATCTGAGTGTTTCAGGACATCAGAAACGAGTAACGATGAAGAACCACATGAGGTGACTCTTCAAGAAGTTTTGGATACTCTCAATAAACTTGAACGGACTGTAACCTCATTGGCAACCAAGCTTGAGCACACCGATACAGTTGTGACTGCAAGCACTCAAACCATTGGGAGATTAGAAACCATTGCTATCACAAGCGATACCGAGGAGCCTAAGCGTCCAAATCTTGTTCTCATTCAGAATAGACGCCAAAACCCCTTACATAGGCACAATCATCGCATAGAACTGAGACGAGCGACAAACACCTTAGCCAAACCAAATATCACTGTACCACCTTTTCAAGGAAGGTATGACCCTGATACTTATTGTGACTGGGAAAATCGAGTTGATCTTCTATTCGAGCATTATCAATGTCCCAAAGAGGATCAAGTTCCACTGTTGACTCTCGAATTCACTGAATATGCATCCATTTGGTGGTCCTAATTTGTCCGCAATCGGCGTCTCAATGGAGAAGCCAAGATAACCTCATTGGGAGAACTTAAAAAAGTCATTGATGCGACAAGGCTACAGAACTATTGATGAGTATCTCAAAGAGATGAAATCATTGATGCAAAGAGCCGACATACAAGAGGATGAAGAGGATACAATGACTAGGTTTGTTATCGGACTCAATGACAACATTCTTGAGGTACTTGAACTCAAAACCTACTACACCCTTCAAGAGGCATTCCAATTCGCCATGACAATAGAAAAGCGCATCAAAGATCGACAAAGATATCGACAGAAGAATTATCACTATGACAGAGGTACCATTCAACCTTTATCTCATTCTAATTCTTCTAAACCTTTGCTCGACTCAAGTAGACCAAAGCAGAAAATTGAAACATCCAAGTCACTGGACAAAACCAAGACAAAAATCCCCATGTTGACGGAAAACACACAAACACTCAAACAAGAGGATAACGATAATGAACACATTAGACAAAATGACAATGCTTCTAATCCCTCATGTGAAGTAGTAGGTCCACTTGCTATACTCTCATCACCTCTCCACAAAGAAAGTAAGTGTAATTCTAACCCTTCATTTGATTCTTGTCATATCATTCCACGTTAGAAACACTTTCTCCTCTACAGAATTGTACATTGATGATAATTTTTGTGAGATGGATATGGGATGTGAGATACAAAAGACTGAGAGTGAAAAAAGTCAAATTAATGGCCCAAATTTGGTGAGTGAAAACACATATGAGGTAAAAGTCACACAAAGCCCAAAAGAAAAAGACAAGAAAAAGAATGCGACAAGTGATTTTGTTTTGACTAATCATTACAAATGTTTGAGTAGTGTTGTCTTATTTTTTCAGGATTTTGTTTAACCATTGAGAGGAGCTCAATTAGATCACTCCAAATACAACAAAGAAGCCTTTTCAATTGAAGTTGATGATTGTTCTCTCATTGTCGATTTAGATTTGAGGACGAATCCTTTTGAGGAGTGGGGGAATGATACATGCAAGAGCGGGGTTAAATTACTCATATTGGACAAGAAGATGAATTTGTTCGATGCAAACAATAAAGGCCAAAACAATGCATGCATAGGAGGTCAAAAACGATGCATCTTGGACAAGAAACTGAATCTGTTTGTGAAGTCTAGAAAGTCAGCCAACTTGCAACGAGTTCTCGGATGGGATCCAGGCATTTCTGGGTCGAGTTGACCTAAAAAATTGTCCGTCATTCAGTTACCTTTCCAACGCATCTTGAAACGCGTCAGTCGGACATCGAAAACTTAAGGTACGTCAAATTTACTAAAGACTGCGCATGCAGAAAACTGGATACGAGATTATTACGAGATCTTGTAAAATTCAGCCCAAAAGCTAACATGTAAGGCCTTGGACGAATTAAACTTAGCCCAATATATTTATTATCATTTAAATTGATGTTTTTAGGGTTTTATATACTTTAGGAACCAGCCACCCAGCCCTTATCAGCTTATGACTTGCCTTATCACCCTATTCCTTGCCACACAAGCGCAAGGAGTTTAAAGGCTGTTATTATTATTATTATTATTATTTTTAATTAGATTATGTTTTTGTTGTTTTAGTAGAAGTTAAATTACTTTTTCTATCCATCACCTATAAAAGGATGAAGCATCCATCATTGTAAGACAGATTTTCTTTGATTTATAAAATATTTAGTGAGTTTGTTTTTGCAAGTGCTGATTACTTGTGCCTTCGAACTCTTCTTCAACATAAGTTCGACGAGTTCTTGTGAGGGAGATCATCTTCACACTCTTGCTTGCCTAGATAATCGTGTCTAGGAGGGTGGATTAGAGCCACTTGAGGTTGCTTGCTTAGATAATTGAGTCTAAGAGGGTGCCGAGGACAAAACAACATCAACAATTCGCAAGCCATCTTCATCTTCAACCTTCACACCATCTTCCATAATTCCATAAACAAAGCTGAAATTTTTAGATTTGTTTTACTTATCTCTTTCACAATCTTTTTTAATCTTTTTATTTATATTCTTATTCTTATCATATAATCCTTCATCTTGTCTTTCTTTCTTTAATTTTCCAGCCTCGAATTTGAAAATTTCAAGAAAATTTCAAGAAAATCTCTTGAATTTTCAGATCTGCCCAAACTTCCTTGATTGAGTCTAGAGCTCCTAGTTCTTGCAACAACTTGATTGAAGGCTTCCAAATCCAAGATTGCGCTACTCTATCAGGCATGGTGCTTGTTCAGCCAAAATTGAGTCTCCCTCCAAATGGTTTTGGCACATAAACATTTGAGTGAAAAGTTGTAATTTCTTGCACAAAATTCCAGCCTGCACTTCCTTTGATAATTTGGACATATCTCGAGCTACATTAAGTTTACCGAAGTAAACCGTGAAGACAACTCTGAAAATACGACCATTTTTTTTTCTTTTATCTTATCTAGATGCTGGTTATTACCCTACATGTACATACAAACAACGAGTGAAAACCCAACCCAATCAGGCATCGAATTGATATCCAATTGGCCACTTTACAATAATAGGGACCAAAACGTAAATCTAAAAATCTATAAGGGTTAACTTGTAATTTGCTTTACCAATCTTCGATTTGTCAGGTTACAAGCATACATGCCAAATTTCAACTTAAAATGATCATCCGAACTCATCCAATTGCATACATAACACCCAGGGACCCAACTGTAATTTCCATTATTTCGAAGGGCCACTTTCATAACTAAAGTTACCAATCCTCAATTAAACCAATTACATGCATACTGGTGAAATTTCAAGTCAAAACGATCATTCAAACTCATTTAATTGCATGTATATCACTAGGGACTAAAACGAGAGAAAACAGAAACCTTAAAACACACTTTTAACTAACTTAACCACGGCATGTATCGATACGCGGGCAAGTGTATCGATACACCTGAGCTTTCTCAAAATTCTGGATTCCAGTAGCTCAAAACCGTATCAATACGGTCACCCGTGTATCGATATGCTAAGCCTGAAAATGTGCTTACCCGTATCGATACGATCTCCCATGTGTCGATACGCTGTGCCTAGAAACACTTACTTGTATTGATACGGGAACAGGCGTATCGATATGCCCTAACCTGAAACGTTAAAATTTGCTGGTTTTTAGCCTCGTTTTGGAATTCTAACACTTAAGCATTCTTCTAACAATCAAATAACATCATCATTGGTCATTTACCATCAACTACCATAAACCAAACATCAAGAAACAATCATCATGCTTCAGAGGTAAACTATAGGCATGCTTCCTAATACTCAAGCAACCAATGCATGAACTATGTGCAAAATCCAACAAACCAAGCTTATCACAAGTCCAAAGCAACAATATAAACTTGCTCAAACGGAGAAGTAACCACTGAAACCCTCCCAACAACATTTAAGCCACATTGCCTTTATTACTACTTTAAAACCCAAACATACTTTGGTAAATCAAGTCTTGGAATTTCCTCCTTGCTTGTTAGGCCACTTGCATTCAATCAATCTGCATTGATGATAAAAGAGAGCGTAAGCAATCATTGCTTAATGAGGAATGCTCAAAATACAAACCATCATCCAATGCAATTAAAATCCATTTCAAAACAATCATGCAATTCTTTCAAAACATGCACTTAGTCTTTACAAAATCAGCATGTTAAACCACATGCAACATGTATCATGGATTCCAAATCTCATATGCAATTCCCTCTACTTAAGCCTTTCCCATGCATAACATCCTATATGCAAAGCTTAAGGAGTAAAACATGTGTAAACACTTTATTCCAAATCAATCCATCAACATGATACATTTAAAACATTATATTGGCTTACAAGTGATCCATCTCAACAACAACATTTCCATAAAACCATCATTAACATCGGTAACATCGGATACATGGATTTCCAAGAGATCTCACAATCTCTTCAGCTCAATGGCATAGAGTCGTGCAACACATGCACCACCTCTACACTACCAAGGCTAATCCTCCAATGCAGATTAAACACATTCGACGCACCACCTCTACAGCCCATAGCTGGAGTAAATGCCATCTAAATGCCACCTCAACTAACATCGGGGTTCACATGATCAGAGTAAGTACCTCTCGTACCACCTCTACAATCATGGACGACTTATTATAGTGCACTTTAAATCCTATGGCCAACCAATTATATCCGATAACATTTCCATTTCATCACTTGCCAATATAATTCACTTTTATAAACATACCTCACTGTTTTCTTATGCATTAATCAAATCACTTTAACATGCACTAAACCATGCATAAACCATGTTCATAATATTCTTTGAAATCATGCATTACTTTCCAAATGCGTCTAACATCATTTCATATCAATTCCTAGCATTAAACCATGCTCATTCCATGCATAAAATAGGAGGTAAACAATCATTTAACAAGTGCATTCATAAATCATTTGCCAACTGAAACCGAGAGAGAGAAATCCACTTTACTTACTTTCGAGTCTTAGACCAGCGTATCAAGCCTAGTCTAGACTCCCATTAAACCTTTTCAAATCTTTGAAAAGCCATTCTTATCCATTTCACTCACCGACAAAGCAATCGCCTTCCTTGTTGATGTCAAATCAAGCCTTCGGCAACTCCTCAACACCAAGATTCGCTTCCGAACTACTTTCCCCTGTTTCAAACACATCATAACAGAGAATCCAATGCATACAATGCATCCAAACTCACAGCAACACAACAATTAACAGCACCCAACTATAGCCCTCCACAACACTCTATCTTAACACCCAAAAACATCATCGATTCACCAAAAACCTCAACCCAGCCTAGAACTACGAATCTCAACTTTCAAATAACATCAATTAACATCAAAACAGCAACCTAAAACAACCTTATACCTCCAACAACAAAAAACTAACCTCAACACCTCAAAATCTCTTAACTACCAAACTAGAGATTCAATAGATTCCGGGATTCTATCATCAAAACTCACTTCATTATCATATTAAACATCAAAATCAAGGTATAAACCAATCATTAACTCAGCAAAAACAGATCACTACGAATTTCCACAATTTTTCATCATAAATCATCAATTAAACCATAAATCCGAGTTTAATTTATCAAAACCCAATACAAATCATATAAAATGGATCAAGAACTTAGGAGTTTCAATAAAGAACCTTTCATTAGAGGAGAAGAACGAATCCTTACATCCAATGCTGATTTCTCCCCTTAATTGCTTTATAAACCATGAAAATCAAGGTAGAAATAATAAGTATTTGATGTAAAAGCTTTAGAAATCAATTGGAAATCAAAAACTCTTTGAAATCCTAATTTTACCTGAAGAAATTGAAGCTGGAAAATATGTTTGGCTAGGGAGAATTTGGGAGAAAAGAAGTTACAAAATTAGTTACGTGAAATTCTTTTAAAAGCCTTCATTGTGTTTAATTAATTCTCTCCTTATTTATACCTCTTAAAACTTAATTAAAAATAGTTAATTAAAGGGAGAAATCTGATAAAACCCTTTTTGGATTAATATCTCCTTAAAGATTCAAAGTTTTGACCCATTTTCAAAACAGTCACTAAAAATAGTTTTGCAAACTTGCATTTTGGTCACTAACCCAAAATGTCCCATTTCCGAATTTCATTTTCCAAAATTGTTTTTACCAAAATCATTTATATATTTAATAATCATTTTAGACTATTTTCCCATATTTTTATCTTCAATAAAAATATTTAATCCAATTTAAATCCCGAATCCGACTCGAATCTCTAATCCCGATCCACTAAATTGACTAAACCGTTCCCCAAAACTCCTAAGCCCAAAATCAGGGCGTTACATGTTTTGAGCTTTCTTGCGCTACCTTTAGCTAGGTGAGCTAGTCCTTTTAAGCTTGTGAGCTCTCTTAGAATGCTTTCCTTTGTTTTTGAGCTGATCCAAGCAGTCCTTGTGGTTTTGAGCTAATCCGAGCTCCTAGTGAAGTCCTTGAGCTGTTCCAAGCTGCCCTTAAACTCTTTGAGATAATTAAGCTCCTTCTGAGGTCTTTGAGTTATCTCGAGCTTATGCTTTCATCCATAGTACCTATAAAAGAACATTATACTATGTGTGAGCTCATATAAAGTTATAATAAGATGCATGCTTAAGTATATAGATGCAATGCAATGCAAACATACTTAAATAGGTAGAAACTAAGTAAAGATGTGGATCACAGGTTATGCATGAATATCATATATTATGCAAATAAATGATAACATATGATCTTCAAGTATTTCCTAATATGCAAAAGCATGCTTATAACATTATATAATGCATAAAGAAGATAATAAAAGATGAAGTAAGGTAGAACTCCCTTAGAATCAGCCTTGAGGATTTTCAATGGTGTGATCACATTATGGAGAAAGTTGATGCTGATTAGGATTCTATCATCCTCCCCTTCTTTTTGGCGATTTGTCCTCAAATCAAAAGCATTCTTCAATAGACACCTCTTTTGATACATGCATGAGCGGGGTCAAATTACTAATATTGGACAAGAAGTTGAATTTGTTCGATACAAACAATAAAAGCCAAAACAATGCACGCATAGGAGGTCAAAAACGATGCATCTTGGACAAGAAATTGAATCTGTTTGTGAAGTCCGGAAAGTCACCCAAATTGTGACGAGTTTTCGGATGGGATCCGGGCATTTCTGAGTCAAGTTGTCTTCTAAAAGATTGTCCCCATTCAGTTACCTTTCCAACGCATCTTGAAACGCGTCAATCGGACATCATGAACTCAAGACATTTCCAATTTACTGAAGACTGCGCATGCAAAAAACTGGATACGGGATTTTGTCAAATTTAGCCCAAAAGCTAACATATAAGGCTTTGGACGAATTAAACTTAGCCCAATATATTTATTATCATTTAGATTGATGTTTTTAGGGTTTTATATACTTTAGGAACCAGCCACCTAGCCCTAATCAGCTTATCACTTGCCTTATCACTTTATTCCTTGCCACACAAGCACAAGGAATTTAAAGGCTGTTATTTTATTATTATTTTTAATTAGATTAGGTTTTCCTTGTTTTAGTAGAAGTTAAATTACTTTGTCTATCCTTCACCTATAAAAGGATGAAGCCTCCATCATTGTAACACAGATTTTCTTTGATTTATAAAATATTTGGTGAGTTTGTTTTTGCAAGTACTGATTACTTGTGCCTTCGAAGTCTTCTTCAACATAAGTTCGACGAGTTCTTGTGAGGGAGATCATCTTCACACTCTTGCTTGCCTAGATAATTGCGTCTAGGAAGGTGGGTTAGAGCCGCTTGAGGTTGCTTGCTTAGATAATTGAGTCTAAGAGGGTGCCGAGGACAAAACAACATCAACAATTCGCAAGCCATCTTCATCTTCAACCTTCACACCATCTTCCATAATTCCATAAACAAAGCTGGAATTTTCAGATTTGTTTTACCTATCTTTTTCTTAATCTTTTTTCATCTTTTTATTTATATTCTTATTTCTTATCATCTAATCCTTCATCTTGTCTTTTTTTCTTTAAATTTCCAGCCTCGAATCTGAAATTTTCAAGAAAAGTCCTTCTCTTTTCTCTTGAATTTTCAGATCTGCCCATATTTTTCTTGATTGAGTCTAGAGCTCCTAGTGCTTGCATCAACTTGATTGAAGGCTTCCAAATCCAAGATTGCGCTACTCTATCATTTGGTATCAGAGAATTATCTCAAAATCTAGGAACCCTCTAGATCCCAATTAATCTAGCGAACTCACTAATATGATCCGAGAAAACCCCAAACTCTACGTTCAGCAAACTGATAATAAAGCATGATCTTGATGTAAAAAACGAGATAGGATGAATTTGATGGTGGCGGTGTTGGATAGATTTGTCCTTGGCACCCTCCTAATCGCAATTGAATAGGCAAACACCTGCAAACGGCACGAATCTCTCCGATGAATGGATGATGACGAGATAGATGTTGTAGGATATTTTGTCATCGGCACCCTCTTATACTCAATTATCTAAGCAAGCAACCTCAAGCGGCTCTAACCCACCCTCCTAGACACGATTATCTAGGCAAGCAAGAGTGTGAAGATGATCTCCCTCACAAGAACTCGTCGAACTTATGTTGAAGAAGACTTCGAAGGCACAAGTAATCAGCACTTGCAAAAACAAACTCACTAAATATTTCATAAATCAAAGAAAATCTGTGTTACAATGATGGAGGCTTCATCCTTTTATAGGTGAAGGATAGAAAAAGTAATTTAACTTCTACTAAAACAAGGAAAACCTAATCTAATTAAAAATAATAATAAAATAACAGCCTTTAAATTCCTTATGCTTTTGTGGCAAGGAATAAAGTGATAAGGCAAGTGATAAGCTAATAAGGGCTGGGTGGCTGGTTCCTAAAGTATATAAAACCATAAAAACATCAATTTAAATGATAATAAATATATTGGGCTAAGTTTAATTCGTCCAAAGCCTTATATGTTAGCTTTTGGGCTGAATTTTACAAAATCCCGTAATAATCCCGTATCCAGTTTTCTGCATGATCAGTCTTCAGTAAATTGGACGTATCTTGAGTTCCTGATGTCCGATTGACACGTTTCAAGTTAAGTTGGAAAGGTAACTGAATGACGGACAATTTGTCAGAATACAACTTGACTCAGAAATGCCCGGATCCCATCCGAAAACTCGTCGCAATTTGGGAGACTTTCCGGACTTCACAAACAGATTCAAGTTCTTGTCCAAGATGCATCGTTTTTGACCTCCTATGCGTGCATTGTTTTGGCTTTTATTGTTTGCATCGAACAAATTCAACTTCTTGTCCAATATTAGTAATTTGACCCCGCTCATGCATGTATCATCTTTGTTGTTAGAGTGGACAAATTCTCACTTCTTCTCCCAAGTGAAGTTTCAATCTTCTCAGTTCATCCTTCTCCGAATAGGCACAATCTCTTTGGAATCCTCTTTTGGAAATGTCACGCCTATTTGGGAACAAAACTTGTCCTTTGAATCACTCCTTGGTCCGAAACATCATGACCTTTCGTGAAGGTACGCAACTTTTCAACTTCTCTCTTTGATCCATCATGATGGTTGGTAAAAGCATGATCTTTCGTCATTGCTTCAAATCTTTTCACGAACAGATCCTTATGATTTATGCCAACTTTCCTTGCTCTTGTACCTTTTCGAATGATTTCTTTAGAATAGATGGATAGTTCCCTCTTTACATCCTTAAGTTGATCTTTCTTTGGCAAAATGAACGATTGAAGTTTAGTCTTGAATTTGACACTCCAACCAATCTCAAAATGGCAAACAAACTTGTCATCACCAATTGATAGCATTACTCCATGTAGGTGAATCATTTTGCTGCAAAACAAACCAAAGTTAGAGAAAGAGAAACTTAAAACAAAATGGAAAGAAATTGCAAACCATGGATGATACATGTATGGGGGGCTAAAATGATGCATTGTAGCCAAAGAGTTGAAGCTGTTTTATAAGTATGGAATTTCAGCCGACTTGCAGGTGTTTGTCTATTCAATTGCGATTAGGAGGGTGCCAAGGACAAATCTATCCAACACCGCCATCGTTAAATTCATTCTATCTCGTTTTCTACATCAAGATCATGCTTTATTATCGGTTTGTTGAACGTGGAATTTGGGGTTTTCTCGGATCATATTAGTGAGTTTGCTAGATTAATTGTGATCTAGAGGGTTCCTAGATTTTGAGGTAATTCTTGGATCCTGGCTTCCGCATCAATTGGTAATCAGAGCCTTGGTTTAGGTGTTTAAAACAATTATCTTTTACTGTTTTTTAGTAGTTGAGAAAAAAAAATATATAATTCTCTATATAGATCCTAGTTTTAACATTTCATTCTTGGAGACATCTCAAGAGACTTGAAGGTTGTGATCAACAAATCTTAAGATTCGGGACAAATCGTTTTCAACAGGGGGAGAATGATACATGTATGGGGGGCTAAAATGATGCATTGTAGCCAAAGAGTTGAAGCTGTTTTATAAGTTTGGAATTTCAGCCGACTTACATCGAATTTTCGGATGGGATCCGGGCACTTCTGAGTCTACATGTCTTCTTCAAACATATTCGTATGTCTCTTAGATTTCCAACGCATCTTGAAACGCATCAATTTGATGTCGGGAGCTCAAGTTATGTCCATTTTAGTGAAGACTATGCGAGCAGAAATCTCTATACGGATTTATTACGGGAAATATTATTTATTAAGAATTTTCAATAATTTTATCGATTATTTGTACTTAAATTTAATCTAGGATTCTTTATGAAGATATTTAGATGATTTAGGATTAGATTTGTTATTTATTTATTAGTTTTTTAGGTTAGATAAAATATGTTTATTTATTTTATTATTATGTTTACTTTTCCTAATTTAAGTTGAACTCTTTATTTGTAGTCTATTTAAAGGCATATTTGCTTCATTAATAAGAAGAACATCATGAAGTTTTGAGTTACAAAAAACCCTTTGGCCATGGGCCATTTTATTTTCAAGGTAGATAGATTTGCCTTGTTATTTTTCGTATAAGAAGTCTTCTTCAACGTAAGTTCGTCAAGTTCTTGTGATGAAGAACATCTTCACACTCTTGCTTGCCTAGGTAAAATTGCGTCTAGGAGGGGTGGGTTAGAGCCGCTTTAGGTTGCTTGCTTAGATAATCGCGTCTAAGAGGGTGCCGAGGACAAAATATCCTACAACATCTATCTCGTCATCATCCAGTCATCGGAGAGATTCGTGCCATTTGCAGGTGTTTGCCTATTCAATTACGATTAGGAGGGTGCCAAGGACAAATCTATCCAACACCGCCACCGTCAAATTCATCCTATCTCGTTTTCTACATCAAGATTATGCTTTATTATCGGTTTGCTGAACGTGGAGTTTGGGGTTTTCTCGGATCATATTAGTGAGTTTGCTAGATTAATTGTGATTTAGAGGGTTCCTAGATTTTGAGGTAATTCTTAGATCCTGGCTTCCGTATCAATGGATGATGTTTGACAATCTTGATGGGCAGGGTTGCTTGGTGATGAGGGACTTTTTTGACACATCGTTTGGGAATTTCTCATCAATAACATCATTAACACATTGAGGATGCTGAATTGTCTTCATGATTGGTAATGTATTCGGGACGTCTTTTGGAGTTATCATTTCACCAACTTGTAAAAACGAAAAATCAAGAATAGATGGAAAAGAATTGTTAGATAAAATCTACTTCTCATTCTCTTTTTCTTCTCCCCCTTCCTTCTTTTTATTTTCAACTCCAACTCATTATTCATCCACAATCTCCAATTGTTCTTCTTCATTGGTTTCCTCCTTGTTTTCTTCTTCTTTCTTGCCCTCTTTCCAAGCTTCAATCCTTTTTCTCAATTGAATCTAATGATAGAGTAGGGCAAATTCGAATAAAGAGAAAAACAAAACAAACCAAAATAAAAAACAAATCTAAAAATTTAGATTTGCTTATGGTGATGGCGTCAATGGAGGAAGCTTGAATATGTGGAGATGGCGTGATGAATTGATAGTTGTCCTCGGCACCCTCTTAGACACAATTATCTAAGCAAGCAACCTCAAGCGGCTCTAACCCACCCTCCCAAACGCTTTTGTACGGGCAAGCAGGAGTGTGAAGATCCTCAACAACAAATCCCGGAGAACTTGAAAATCGATTTGCTTCTAAAACACAAGATAATGTTCTTGCAAGTTGGAACTCAAAAGACAATTTTATTTAATCATTCAAATCTGAATTACAATGTGGGTGAAGCCTCCTTTATATAGGCCATGGAGAAGTTCTAATCCTACTAAACTTAGGAATTAAATACAATAAATAAATGCTAAAATCTAATCACCTAATTAGATAAGTAACTTCTAATAATAAATAAATGCTAAATATAAAATTCTAATTAAATTAATCTGATCTTAATATATATTGCAGAATCCTATATTGATTTAAATTACAAATAATCAAATAAAATCTTGAAAATTCGTAATTATCTAAAAATCCCGTATAGGAATTTCTGCATGCGTTGTCCTTGCTAAAATAGACGTATCTTGAGATCCAGATGTCCGATTGAGGTATTTCAAGATGCATTGGAAAGCTAATTGACAGCCGGACAAGTTTTAAGAAGACATGTTGACCCATAAATGCCTGGATCCCATCCAAAAATGCTTCACAAGTTGACTGATGTTTCTGACTTGCAAAGCAGTTTCAACTTCTTTTCCAAGATGATTATTTTGACCCCTCTCAAGCTCGTATCATCTAATCATGATGTACTTGGCTCAGAGTTAGAGGGGTCAAGATAAATTTCTTCCCTTTGTGAGACAATGAGTACCAATTGGTGTATCCATCATGTGTGGCTTGTTTGTCGAACTGCCATGGTCACCCCAACAGTATATGACTTGCACATAGGAAGCACGTCACATAAGACTTCATCTTTGTAATTTTCGATGGCTAATGGAATGAGTACTTGTTTAGTGACTTTTAATTCGCCTCCCTCATTCAGCCATTGCAACTTGTAAAGGTCGGATGCTTTGAAGTAATCAATCCAAGTTTGTCCACCATTAGGGTACTTGCCATGTTGGTGCAACTGCCTCCATCAACGATCACGGAGCACATTTTATTTTTTACGAGGCATCGGGTGTAGAAAATGTTCTCCGTTTGTCGTTCATCTTCAGCAGCTTGTAGATTTAACGTCCTTTTAACTACAAGGACCCTATTGGAAGTAGATGGAAAAGAATCTTGTGCCATTTATTAGTGATAAAATAAGAAAATGAAAAGACCTTACCAAATTGCACTAAAAAAATCCTCACAGTTCACTCCAAAGAAAATTCACTCCACTCAACGTTCGTGTTTGTACTCTGGGATGTTATTTGGGTTTTATTATCCCCTTATGATCTCACACTCTCAAATTGCCTTTTTCCACTCCTTTCTCTCTTGTAAAGTTCTTTAAGAAACTTACTCAAGACTTAGGCAAGTATTGTATCTTGTGCGTTGCTAAAATGTTAGTTTGAAAAGGAAAATGAAAAGAATATGGTGTAAAGGTAAGTTTAGAATATAAAGGAAAAGAAGAAAAGGGTTACTTACATGGCAAGAAACTCACAAACTTCCTTGACCAACAATCAAAGTCTTGAAGAAGATAGCCTTAGGCTTGATGTTGAAGATGATATTGTTTGCTTTCACCCTTGACTTGTGCTATCCGAAACTTTTTTTCTTCTTCTCTTTTTTTATACTTTTCGAATATGTTTTTCTTTTTTTTTTGAATAAATTGAAATTACAAAGGATAGTCACTTACAACTTCTTGAATCGGGCTTCAATTGATGCACTTGCTTCTTCCACCAACAGCTCTAATTACCAAATGATGTAAGGACATTCTTTGATGTTGTTGGAGATGGCTACTTTAATTGTAGGATCTAGGAAGGCAAGCAAGTGATTCATGCAAAGTAAGATGGTTGCAAGAGAACGCTTTTAATGGTATGGTGATGTGCAGAAGTGATGTAGGATGATTGGAAGGAAAATGAAGTTGGAAATTGAAGGAATGTAAGGGTAATGGAGTTTTCAGATATGGTGGTGTTAGGGATGGAAAAGGTGAAGATAGTATCTTAAAGAATCAAGGAAGAAACTAGGCTATAGAGAGCCTAACCTTAAACCTTATATGATATCTTTAAGGGATGGTTAAAAAGGACTTGGACTCATTGATTATAAAGAACCAAGAACCTGAAGTATCAAGGGAATAGAAGGGATGACGCCACAAGTACAAGTACTTGATAAGTCAATAAAGTTCAATTAAGAACTAAAAAGAGAAAATTCTCATAAAAGGAAATTTATAATATGAATGAGATGTTTACAAAATGAAAATACAACTTATATTTATAGTGGATGAAAGGGCATGGCTGAAAATGCCCTTAACTATTCGGCTAGTGATGGTATCTCCCTCCAAAGAAGCTTTAACCATTCGACCAAGTTGGTGTCTCCCTTCAAAGGGATTTTGGCGCAAAATTCAATTTTCCTTAGTTTGCCACCCATTCAAGTTCCCTCCAAAGTGTGGGGACATGTTCCTTAGGAGGGGACATGACCCTTGAGGTGGTGAGCTGGCATGTGTAGGTGGAGCTGAAGTGAGCTAGTTGAGCTTGGTGTGAGCTGGATTGAGCTAAGCTATTTAGCTGAATGAGCTAGCTTGATCTTTGAGTTGTTTTGAGCTACCTTTAGCTAGGTGAGCTAGTCCTTTAAGCTTGTGAGCTCTATTAGAATGCTTTCCTTTGTTTTTGAGCTGATCCAAGCGCTCCTTGTGGTTTTGAGCTAATCCGAGCTCCTAGTGAAGTCCTTGAGCTGTTCCAAGCTACCCTTAAACTCTTTGAGATAATTTAAGCTCCTTCTGAGGTCTTTGAGCTATCTCGAGCTTATGCTTTCATCCATAGTACCTAAAAGAACATTAAACTATGTGTGAGCTGAGATAAAGTTATAATAAGATGCATGCTTAAGTATATAGATGCAATGCAATGCAATGCAAACATACTTAAATAAGTAGAAACTAAGTAAAGATGTGGATCATAGGTTATGCATGAATATCATATATTATGCAAATAAATGATAATATATGATCTTCAAGTATTTCATAATATGAAAAAGCATGCTTATAACATTATATAATGCATAAAGAAGATAATAAAAGATGAAGTAAGGTAGAACTCCCTTAGAATCAACCTTGAGGATCTTCAATGGTGTGATCACATTATGGAGAAAGTTGATGCTGATTAGGATTGTATCACATTCTAGCTATGCATATCTTCCATGTTACTTACATTTATGTTAGTGTTATGTTTGAGTACATGCGTCATGCATTCATATATTATCATGCATTTCCATACTTTACATATTAAGTAACATTATTCATGCCTTAGCTAGGATTAAACACATCTTTACTTTAAATATTATATTACTTTATAATATAAGTATTCATTATGTGTTTCTTCTTATTTGTAGGACATATTAGCCACACAAACAAGGGGGAAGGGTTGAAGGACAACTCACCTCAGCTCGTTGAGCTTAATTCAAGCTCAAACTAGCTCATTCAATTTGATCTAGACCATGCCATCTCATATTAGCTCCAAACAGCTCCAAATAGTTCGAGATAGCTCAACGACTCTTAAAGACTCTCACCTAGCTAAGGGCAGCTCGTAGCAGCTCAAATAAACTCAAAAACTAAGCGAAGCTAATTCAGCTCAACGTTCAGCCTAAGTTAGCTCATGCCTAGCTCAAGTAGCTTATCTCAGCTCATGCTATCATACCTAGCTCAACACCTAAAAGGCATGTCCCCTCCCAAAAGACATGACCGATCGACCTTGGAGGGAACATGTTGGGCGGCATGTTAGGATTGCCGGTACACCCTATGGCGCAGTGAAAAATTAACCCAACAATCTCACTAGGAATCCATGTACGAAAAATCAAAATTGGGAGGAAAGGATGCGTGATTTACCTTGCGTTCCTGGAAAAATAGAAAATCAGCAGTGCAGACACGATTAGTTCGAATCTCAAGCCTCCACGAAAATGTCTCGGCCTCTACTCAGTTCACCAGGTTGAGAGCAAATTTTTCTTTTCTCAAAAATTGTTCTTGAGAATATTTCGTCGAAAGCAAGAGAACGTCTGCTAGACCAAACTTCTCCTTCTATATCCAGTTCCCCTAACCCTTAGGGTTTTAATCCGAATTTTATATCTATTAAAAAAATTATAATCATAATTACATTCTTTTAATATTTATTTATTAAATTCGGGATAATTAAAATTACACATATATATCAAATATATATATTAACTTTAATTATATACCTCATTCATGTACAATAAAATTGTACAATTATAAATCGTTTGATATTTGCTCAATTCAACCTTGGGTGTGACCCTGTAGGTTCCTGTAACATTAGTAGTAATTATTAGAACCATTCTAATATTACGAACAATGAGTGACATCTAGCAATGTATCATGGTCATCTAAGTTACAAGAAGTCATGATTCGACATAACATTCTCGTGACTAACTTCTTTATGTATTATATCCTTTTGTCCTTTATATCTAGAATAGGAACAAGTCCTGGAACTGTCACACTTGTATAGCCCATCTAATATTTCTTGATATCTACAGTAGACTACAATAAAATAACAACTTATGATATCTCATACCAACTTGTTCGAGCATGGCCATGCATTTCTAGTCTCACTCAATCAAGTGGCATGTGATATAACTCGTATTATATAAGAGGGACAAATCCTATCTTGATCATTCACACCCCACTACATATATCGTGATATGTTCAACAACAGTCTTTATAGTGCGACCAGTCAAGGAGCATGTTTAACTGTATCAAAACATACGATAATATATGTTGAGATAGTAATGATCTCAAGTCTAAGGATCATACATGTAGTCATCACCATGAGCAATATTGTGACCGTCACATAATAATCCAAGACGTATGCTCATAGCGGGTCAATCCAATATGTTGTTCTCTAACAACGTACTCATATATCGATTTTGACATCTCTATGTCAATGACAACGAGTTGTCATCAATCAACTATATGTTAGCCTAGAACGTATTATTATTGTCCAAGTCCATAATAATACTTAGCTAAGGATCTTTTAATAACAATCATATTACTATATGGACTTCATTATCTTTTAATTTATTTAAGACACAGAAGTGTAACTGAAAAATTAATAATGCAATGCCTTTATTCAATAAACATGGTAAAGAAAACATATCAATACAATAATCTCATGATTGGTCTTTGGGCATACTCTAACAATGCAACCTTTGGAGGGAAAACTTGGCGGCAAGGACTTGGGGGGAGTCACCAAGGCATGCCGAAACATCATCACTAAGGTACAAGTTATCAACACTTGCTAAATGAACTCACTAAATATTTCATATATCAAAGAAAATCTCTCTCCGTTACAATGGTGGAGGCTTCATCCTTTTATAGGTGAAGGATAGCCAAAGTAATCTAACTTCTGCTAGAACAAGGAAAACCTAATTTAATTAAAATAATAAAGAAATCTCGTTCGTTAAATTGGACTTGATCTAACGGCTTAAGAGAAGGGTGGCTGGTTCCTAAAGTCTAAAAACCCTAAAAACATCAATTTAATTGATAATAAATACATTGGGCTAAGTTTAATTTGTCCAAAGCCTTATATGTTAGCTATTAGGCTGAATTTTACAAAATCCCGTAATAATCCCGTATCCAGTTTTCTGCATGCGCAGTCTTTAGTAAAATGGACATATCTTGAGTTCCCAATGTCCGATTGATGAGTTTCAAGATGCTTTGAACAGTTAACTGAATGGCGGTCAATTTGTTAGAAGACAACTCGACTCAGAAATGCCTGGATCGCATCCGAATTTCGTATCAAGTTGGCTGATGCTCTAGCTTTGCAAAACAGTTTCAGTTTCTTATCTAAAATGCATTGCTTTATCCTTCCCATGCATGTATCATTCCCCCTCTCCTCAAAAGGATTCGTCCTCGAATCAGAACCAGCAAGAGAAGGACATTGAACAACGATAATCGAAAAGGAATTTTTGTCATAGGTGGTGTGATCCAATTGAGCTCCTCTCAATGGCTCAACAAAATCCTGAAAAAAGAACTCAACCACTCGAAACAATGATGTTATGCTTAGGTCGATAAAAGTCTCTCTTATATTTTTTCGTCCTTTTCATTTTGACATTGTTCAACTTTTACATCCTGCTTCGTTTCACTCACCAAAATTGGGCCATTAAGATGACTTTTATTGCTCTTAGCCTCTTGGCTATCAGTCTTTTTCAAATGAGATAATCCACTTCTCATATCCCTCTCACAAAATTATCATCAAAGTACATTTATGATGCGATCTCGTCTTGGAATTTACTGAGATGCTTGATTTGCTCGATTGTAAATGAGTAACTTTGTGTTGTAAGACTTGTAACGAATTTCAGATGGTTTAAAGGATGATGGTGTGTAATGATATAAAAAGTGATGAGAATAAAGATTCTGGAATTTTTTATGGTTAATGTGATCGATGGTGGTGGTAGAATTGGATGATGGAAGATGGGAGGTAGTTTAGGACTTGAGAATTGAACCAACAATAAAAAGTGTGACCTGAACCCTATAACGGTCTCTAAACGAAATAAGGATCTTGACCCTCTAGTTAAGTAAAACTAGGAACCAAAGATATCAAGGTTTGATTCAACAAACAGAACTTGAAGGATCGATAAAGTTCTCAAAAGAACGAAAGAGGTAAAACTCTCAATTTTTCTAAAATCAAAGTGTGCCTTACAATTGAAATATCAGCCTCTATTTATAGGCTTTACAAAATGAACTGATCAGCCAACATTCCTAGGGTGGTGTGAAGGGATAATGAATTAAAAAAGAAACCTTGAAATGTGTTCCTTTGCCACCCAATGTAATCATAAGCAAGTATGTCAATTTCCATGTGAATGTAAGTAAGCAGGTCACATGCAAGCACCTCTCTAAATTGCAGTCCATTGTGAACGTAAGCAAGCATGTCAATTTCCATATGAACGTAAGCAAGCACCTCCAAAATTAAGAAAACATCTCAAGCAAGAACCTGATGCGATCCTAATCCACTCAATGTTCATTTTCACCATGCTTTCAACTTATACCGTAAAAATGAAAGACAAGGGAGTTTTTGCTAGCTTTCTTCCTACATATATCATCTACATATTTATATTAGTCATATATATACATGCATGCCTTCATTTAAATTCTAACATTATCTATGCTAAGGTTATGTATGACTTCATGCATTGTACATTCTTTTATGCATTCCCATACTTTATATTATATGTTATATATATTAATTAAATTGCATACATGCCTAACATTAAGATAAACCACATTGTTACTTAAGTTTTAAGTCATTTATTTATCATTGGTAATTATTCACATATTTAATTGCATCAACTTATATTATTTTCTGCTTCTTGTAGGACATATAATCCACACAAGTAAAGGGATGGAATGGCAGCTCATCTTTAGCTTGTTCAGCTCCAAAACAGCTCAAACAGCTCACTCAAATTCGGCCGAGGGAAACCAGCTCATAAACAGCTCCAATCAGCTCATAACAGTTCCAATTGATTCGAGATAGCTCAATGACTCCTAAAGACAAGCTCACCTAGCTAAGGATATCTCAAAGCAGCTCAATTCAGCTCCTAAACTAAGTGTAGCTCAACTAGCTAGCTAGCTTAGCTCAAGTCAGCTCATGCCTAGCTCAATGAGCTCATCTCAGCTAAAGCTACCACTCCTAGCTCAACACTTGAAGGGACATGTCCCTCCCCAAGGGACACAACCGACCAGCCTTGGAGGGAACATGCTTGGCGCCAACATTTGGAGGGAAGAATTGGGCGCGGCAATTGCTTGGAGGGAGGTACAAACCCAGCCGAAGCATCACCAACCCCTAACCGAACCAACACCACCCCTATACATACCTTTTTGGCCAACTTTTCATCATTGTATTGTGCCCATTCGGCCATCCCTTAGAAAACTATAAATAGGGCTAATTATTTCATTTGTAATCACACCTTTGAATTATATAAAACTATCTTTGTGAGTTTATCTCTCAAACTTGTTCTTTTTAGAACTATCCGACTTATCAAGCTTCATTGCTTGTGGCGTCACTTCCTTTCCACCATACTTCAGGTTCTTGGTTCTCTATAACCAACGGGTCTAAGTCATCTACCACCCTCAAAGATATTCTCCTAAAGATTGGGTATATGTTCTTATAACATAGGTTCTTCTTTTGAATCTTTTGAATACTATCATCATCTTCCATTTCATTCCAGCACTTTCTTTCACCAATTCCATCACCATATACGAATCTGCCCTTAAACACTTCTATTTCCTTTCTTATCATTTCCCTTCATACATCACCCTAAACTATTCCGCACCCTACCTATCCACTATCTTTCCTTCATCATTTCATCCCTAAAAGCATACGGTTACAAGGCTTGCTTGCATTCAAGATCGGGACAATCAAAGCTTCTCTCAACAAAGCCATTTGGAGAGTTGGAGCGTATCAGCACCTCTCCAATAGTCACAATTCTTTGAATCACCCTAATGATGTGTCTATTCATTGTCCTTGTATAACACCTGTAAATATGAGAAATATGATCAGAAATAAAAGTAATATGATGCATGCTAAATATAATAAATATATGTTTTATGATTCAACAAACTCAAGTGGTGGTAAAATAAACAATAAAAAAACATAATAGAAAACACGTGTACACTAAAACTATAATAATTAAATGGAACATGTGCATCATAAATAAACATGCAACACGTTGCATGGACTCCCTTTCACACTGCATGAATCTTCCACGTTGTAAGGCATTGATTCAACTTCGGCAGCTTCAATAATCTTCCATGCATGATTGTACTTGTTGCTGACCACATCTCTAAATTTCCTTGCCCTTGCACAAGGGGCCTAGGAGAAATTCGTCCGGGTCTAATGGTGGTGGTGACCCATGACATCATCAATTTGTTTTATAGGAGAAGATGGTTGATAGAATCAAAAGAAGGGTTAAAAACACACTTACTTTCTTTGTGGGGAGGTGATGATAATGTAACAAAGGAACTTACTACTTTGTATGAAGGATTAGAAGCATTTTCCTCTTGACTGATATGTTCACGATCACTGTCGTCTTCTGGTTCTAGTGTGTCTTCATGGTTGTTCGCCTTTGTGTGTTTAATTGATTCAGCCTTTTGTAATTCCAATTTTCTTTGTTTTATCCTCTCAAAAAAAATTTGCACTCTCACTTGATCTTTATATGCTTCGTCCGGCTCTATTGAACCCAACGTGAACTTTTGGCCATGGTGCAAAAGGAGTATTTATTTGTCATGATCCGATGGATAGCATCTCGATCCTTTTGCCACGGTCTTCCCAATAGCAAGCCGGTGACTTCTATAGGAACCACATCACACCAAACATAATCACAATAGCCTTCAATAGTAAAAGTGATCAAACAATGTTTGGTTATCGTCGTATCTTCTCTGCTATTAAACCCTTGAAGATGGTATGGCTTAGGGTGTTCTTGGCACGATAGATTGAGTGCATCAACAACGAAGCTGCTCACTAAGTTTACACGACTATCACTATCGATGATGAAAGAACATTTTTTGCCTTGTATATAACATCTTGACCAAAAGATATTTATTGGTATAGTATGACGTGTGTTTGAAAAAGAATAAAACATCCTAATTGCTTTAAGAATCCAAAGAAAAGGTTAGACACACCATTAGAATTATAGTTGCAAGGAGAAAGAAGAGTATGCAACTTTTAGTCCTACTAACACAAGGAAACAAGAAGGTGTTAGAAGATGTACAAGAAGCAATAAAAGCTAAAACAAATGAAAACTAATGGTTAAGAATGAAAAATTCAGAAAACCCAAAAAACCCTAAAATTTACAGCAACCTGATCCACTTTGTTCGAGGTGTTCCCGATGTCAAAAAATTCTGAAATTTTATGTGTTTACTCCTTAAATGGTGTATATCTTATTTGGAAATTTTCAGCTCAAAATTCGTTTTGGTTTTTGCGAATTTTCTCTTTTTTCAAATTTTCACCCAAAAAGTCAAAATTTTGCCAAAGAATCGACCCAAATCTGATACCAAATGATAGAGTAGTGCAATAGTTAATTTGGAAACGTTCAATCAATTTGTTGCAAGAACTAGAAGCTCTACACTGAATCCAGAAAGTTATACGTAGATCTAAAAGTTCAAGAGAATTGAGAAGGGATTTTCTTGAAATTTTCAGATTCAAGGCTGGAAATTTAAAGAAACGAAGGTAAGGTGAAAGATTAGAAGATGGATAGCAAGATTATAATTAAAAAGATTGAAAAGGATAAAGAGAAGGATAGGTAAAACAAATCTGAAATTTCCAGCTTTGTTTATGGATTATGGATTGTGGCGTGGAGGTAGTAGATGAAGATGGCTTGACAAAATAGAAGTTGATGTCCTCAACCCCTCTTGATCGCAATTAACCAAGCAAGCAACCTCAAGCGGGCTCTAACCCACCCTCCTAGATGCAATTAGCTAGGCAAGCAGGAGTGTGAAGATGATCTCCCTCACAAGAACTTGACAATCTTATGTTGAAGAAGACTTCTAAGGCACAAGTTATCAACACTTGCAAAACGAACTCACTAAATATTTCATATATCAAAGAAAATCTATGTCCGTTACAATGGTGGAGGCTTCATCCTTTTATAGGTGAAGGATAGCCAAAGTAATATAACTTCTACTAGAAAAAGGAAAACCTAATTTAATTAAAAGAAATCTAGTCCGTTAAATTGGACTTGGTTTAACGGCTTACGAGAAGGGTGGCTGGTTTCTAAAGTCTAAAAACCCTAAAACTTCAATTTAATTGATAATAAATGCATTGGGCTAAGTTTAATTCGTCCAAAGCATTATTTGTTAGCTTTTGGGCTGAATTTTATAAAATCCCGTAATAATCCCGTATTTAGTTTTCTGTATGCGCAATCTTCAGTAAAATGGATGTATCTAAAATGACGGTCAATATGTTAGAAGACAACTCGACCCAAAAATGCCTGGATCTCATCCGAAAATTTGTCCAAAGTCGGCTGATGCTCCAGCTTTGCAAAAACAGTTTCAGTTTCTTATCTAAAATGCATTGCTTTATCCCTCCCATGCACATATCATTCCCCCTCTCCTCAAAAGAATTCATCCTTGAATCAGTACTAGCAAGATAAGGACATTGAACAATGGTAATCAAAAAGGAATCTTTGTCATAGGTGGTGTGATCCAATTGAGCTCCTCTCAATGGCTCAACAAAATCTGAAATAAGAACTCAAAACCACTCGAAACAATGATGTTATAGTTAGGTCGATAAAAGTCTCTCTTTATATTTTTTTCATTTGGACATTGTTCGACTTCTACATCTTGCTTCTTGTCACTAACCAAAATTGGCCCATTAAGATGACTTTTATTACTCTCGGCCTCTTGACCATCAATGTTTTTCATATGAGATAATCCACTTCCCATATCCCTCTCACAAAATTTATCATCAATGTACATTTGTTTTGTAGGAGAAGATGTTTGACTAGAATCAAAAGAAGGGTTAAAAGCACATTTACTTTCTTCGTGGAGGTGGTGATGAGAATGTAACAAGGGAACTTACTACTTCGCATAAAGGATCAGAAGCATTGTCCTCTTGACTGGTATGTTCACGATCACTGTCCTTTTTTGGTTCTAATTTGTCTTCATGGTTGTTCGCCTTTGTGTGTTCAATTGATTCAGCCTTTTGTAATTCCAATTTTCTTTGTTTTATCCTCTCAAAAGATTTTTGCACTCTCACCTGCTCTTCATATGCTTCTTCCGACTCTATTGAACCCAACGTGAACTTCTGATGCGATCCTAATCAGCACAAACTTTCTCCATTGATACGGAAGCCAAGATCCAAGAATTACCTCAAAATCTAGGAACCCTCTAGATCACAATTAATCTAGCGAACTCACTAATATGATCCAAGAAAACCCCAAACTCCACGTTCAGCAAACCGATAATAAAGCATGATCTTGATGTAGAAAATGAGATAGGATGAATTTGATGGTGGCGGTGTTGGATAGATTTGTCCTTGGCACCCTCCTAATCCCAATTGAATAGGCAAACACCTGCAAACGGCACGAATCTCTTTGATGAATGGATGATGACGAGATAGATGTTGTAGGATATTTTGTCCTCGGCACCCTCTTAGACGCGATTATCTAAGCAAGCAACCTCAAGCGGCTCTAACCCACCCTCCTAGATGCAATTACCTAGGCAAGCAAGAGTGTGAAACGATCTTCATTACAAGAACTTGACGAACTTACGTTGAAGAAGACTTCTGATACGAAAAATAACAAGGCAAATCTATCTACCTTGAAAATAAAATGGCCCATGGCCAAAGGTTTTTGCAACTCATAAATTCATGATGTTGTTCTTATTAGTGAAGCAAATATGCCTTTAAATAGGCTACAAATGAAGAGTTCAACTTAAATTAGGAAAAGTAAAGATAATAATAAAATAAATAAACATATTTTATCTAACCTAAAAAACTAATAAATAAATAACAAATCTAATCCTAAATCATCTAAATATCTTCATAAAGAATCCTAGATTAAATTTAAGTACAAATAATCAATAAAATTATTGAAAATTCGTAATAAATAATATTTCCCGTGATAAAACAGTATAAAGATTCCTGCTCGCACAGTCTTCACTAAAATGGACATAACTTGAGCTCCCGATGTCGGATTGATGCGTTTGAAGATGCATTGGAAAGCTAAGGGACAGGAGAATATGTTTGAAGAAGACATGTAGACTCAGAAGTGCCCGGATCCCATCCGAAAATTCAATGCAAGTCGGATGAAATTCCAGACTTATAAAACAGCTTCAACTCTTTGGCTACAATGCATCATTTTAGCCCCCCATACATGTATCATCCATGATTTGTTTACACCATTGAAGGACTTCAAGACAGATTCTAAGGGAGTTCTTCCTTACTTCATTTTCTATTACCTTATTTATGCTTTATATACTGCATGCATTTACATCCTATGATGTGTATATGGTTTTCATGCATAGCATATGATACACATCTTTATACTTAGTTAATCATGCATATGATATGTTTCACATCTTTATCTTATCATTTGCATCATTTATGTAAGCATGCAACATGTTTCTTTCTAACTTATTGTTTTCATGTCATATATAGGTGCGATGAATGAATCTACAAGCTATGGTAGCTCGAGGGCAAAGGATACATGCTATGGCAGCTTGTGATAACTCAAGGGCAACAAAGAATAGCTCACCTTAGCTTACTCAGCTCATTCTAGCTCAATCAATTCGGTTAGCTTAAAGAAACTCCAACCAGCTCGAGGCAGCTCCAAGGGCATATAAGGTGATAGAGTATGCTTTGGCACGTGGTAACCTTCAATTTGATGGCTTGGAAGCAAACCTAGGGCTTTAGACTCGAACAAGGAAGTTAGGCGCAAATCTGAAAATTTAAGAGAAACTAGTTGGGGGTTTCTTGAAAATTTCAGAATTAAAGCTGGAAAATTAAAGAAACAAGGTGAATATGATAGATTAGATGATGAGAAATAAGAATATAAATAAAAGATTAAAAAAGATTGAGAAAGAGGTAAAACAAATCTGAAAATTCCAGCTTTGTTTATGGAATTATGGAAGATGGTGTGAAGGTTGAAGATGAAGATGGCTTGCGAATTGTTGATGTTGTTCTGTCCTCAGCACCCTTTTAGACTCAATTATCTAAGCAAGCAACCTCAAGCGGCTCTAACCCACCCTCCTAGACGCGATTATCTAGGCAAGCAAGAGTGTGAAGATGATCTCCCTCACAAGAACTCGTCGAACATATGTTGAAGAAGACTTCGAAGGCACAAGTAATCAGCACTTGCAAAAACAAACTCACTAAATATTTCATAAATCAAAGAAAATCTGTCTTACAATGATGGAGGCTTCATCCTTTTATAGGTGAAGGATAAACAAAGTAATTTAACTTCTACTAAAACAAGGAAACCTAATCAAATTAAAAAAATGATAAAATAACAGCCTTTAAATTCCTTGTGCTTGTGTGGCAAGGGATAGGGTGATTAAGGCAAGTGATAAGCTGATAAGGGGATGGTTGCTTGGGCAAACACCTGCAAACGGCACGAATCTCTCCGATGAATGGATGATGATGAGATGGATGTTGTAGGGTATTTTGTCCTCGGCACCCTCTTAGACACGATTATCTAAGCAAGCAACCTCAAGCGGCTCTAACCCACCCTCCTAGATGCAATTACCTAGGCAAGCAAGAGTGTGAAGATGATCTCCATTACAAGAACTTGACGAACATACGTTGAAGAAGATTTCTGATACGAAGAATAAGAAGGCAAATCTATCTACCTTGAAAATAAAATGGCCCATGGCCAAAGGTTTTTGCAACTCATAAATTCATGATGTTGTTCTTCTTAGTGAAGCAAATATGCCTTTAAATAGGCTACAAATGAAAAGTTCAACTTAAATTAGGAAAAGTAAAGATAATAATAAAATAAATAAACATATTTTATCTAACCTAAAAAACTAATAAATAAATAACAAATCTAATCCTAAATCATCTAAATATCTTCATAAAGAATCGTAGATTAAATTTAAGTACAAATAATCAATAAAATTATTGAAAATTCGTAATAAATAATATTTCCCGTGATAAAATCGTATAGAGATTTCTGCTTGCACAGTCTTCACTAAAATGGACATAACTTGAGCTCCCGATGTCGGATTTATGCGTTCCAAGATGCGTTGGAAAGCTAAGAGAAAGAAGAATATGTATGAAGAAGACATGTAGACTCAGAAGTGCCCGGATCACATCCGAAAATTCGATGCAAGTCGGCTGAAATTCCAGACTTATAAAACAGCTTCAACTCTTTGGCTACAATGCATCATTTTAGCCCCCCCATACATGTATCATTCTCCCCCTGTTGAAAACGATTCGTCCCGAATCTTAAGAGTTGTTGATCACAACCTTCAAGTCTCTTGAGATGTCTCCAGGAATGAAATATTAAAACTAAGATCTATATAGAGAATTATATATTTTTTCTTTTTTCTCAACTACTAAAACAACAGTAAAAGATAATTGTTTCAAACACCTAAACCAAGGCTCTGATTACCAATTGATACGAAAGCTAGGATCCAAGAATTACCTCAAAATCTAGGAACCTACTAGATCACAATTAATCTAGCAAACTCACTAATATGATCCGAGAAAACCCCAAACTCCATGTTCAGCAAACCGATAATAAAGCATGATCTTAATGTAGAAAACGAGATAGGATGAATTTGATGGTGGCAATGTTGGATAGATTTGTCCTTGGCACCCTCCTAATCGCAATTGAATAGGCAAACACCTGCAAACGACACGAATCTCTCCGATGAATGGATGATGACGAGATAGATGTTGTAGGATATTTTGTCCTCGACACCCTCTTAGACGCGATTATCTAAGCAAGCAACCTCAATCGGCTCTAACCCACCCTCCTAGATACAATTACCTAGGCAAGAAAGAGTGTGAAGATGATCTCCATTACAAGAACTTGACGAACTTATGTTGAAGAAGATTTCTGATACGAAAAATAACAAGGCAAATCTATCTACTTTGAAAATAAAATGGCCCATGGCCAAAGGTTTTTGCAACTCATAAATTCATGATGTTGTTCTTATTAGTGAAGCAAATATGCCTTTAAATAGGCTACAAATGAAAAAGTTCAACTTAAATTAGGAAAAGTAAAGATAATAATAAAATAAATAAACATATTTTATCTAACCTAAAAAACTAATAAATAAATAACAAATCTAATCCTAAATCATCTAAATATCTTCATAAATAATCTTAGATTAAATTTAAGTACAAATAATCAATAAAATTATTGAAAATTCGTAATAAATAATATTTTCCGTGATAAAATCGTATAGAGATTTCTCCTCGCACAGTCTTCACTAAAATGGACATAACTTGAGCTCCCGATGTCGGATTGATGCATTCCAAGATGCGTTTGAAAGCTAAGAGAAAGACGAATATGTTTGAAGAAGACATGTAGACTCAGAAGTGCCCGGATCCCATCCGAAAATTTGATGCAAGTCGGCTGAAATTCCAGACTTATAAAACAGCTTCAACTCTTTGGCTACAGTGCATCATTTTAGCCCCCCCCCCATACATGTATCATTCTCCCCCTGTTGAAAACGATTCGTCCCGAATCTTAAGAGTTGTTGATCACAACCTTCAAGTCTCTTGAGATGTCTCCAGGAATGAAATATTAAAACTAGAATCTATATTGAGAATTATATATTTTTTCTTTTTTCTCAACTACTAAAACAACAGTAAAAGATAATTGTTTCAAACACCTAAACCAAGGCTCTGATTACCAATTGATACGAAAGCTAGGATCCAAGAATTACCTCAAAATCTAGGAACCTTCTAGATCACAATTAATCTAGCAAACTCACTAATATGATCCGAGAAAACCCCAAACTCCATGTTTAGCAAACCGATAATAAAGCATGATCTGGATGTAGAAAACGAGTAGGATGAATTTGATGGTGGCGGTGTTGGATAGATTTGTCCTTGGCACCCTCCTAATAGCAATTGAATAGTCAAACACCTGCAAACGGCACGAATCTCTCCGATGAATGGATGATGATGAGATAGATGTTGTAGGATATTTTGTCCTCGGCACCCTCTTAGACGCGATTATCTAAGCAAGCAACCTCAAGCGGCTCTAACCCACCCTCCTAGATGTAATTACCTAGGCAAACAAGAGTGTGAAGATGATCTCCATTACAAGAACTTGACGAACTTACATTGAAGAAGATTTCTGATATGAAAAATAACAAGGCAAATCTATCTACCTTGAAAATAAAATGGCCCATGGCCAAAGGTTTTTGCAACTCATAAATTCATGATGTTGTTCTTATTAGTGAAGCAAATATGCCTTTAAATAGCCTACAAATGAAAAGTTCAACTTAAATTAGGAAAAGTAAAGATAATAATAAAATAAATAAACATATTTTATCTAACCTAAAAAAACTAATAAATAAAAAACAAATCTAATCCTAAATCATCTAAATATCTTCATAAAGAATCCTAGATTAAATTTAAGTACAAATAATCAATAAAATTATTGAAAGTTCGTAATAAATAATATTTCCCGTGATAAAATCGTATAGTGATTTCTGCTCGCACAGTATTCACTAAAATGGACATAACTTGAGCTCCCGATGTCGGATTGATGCGTTGGAAAGCTAAGAGATAGACAAATATGTCTGAAGAAGACATGTAGACTCAGAAGTGCCCGAATCCCATCCGAAAATTCAATGCAAGTCGGCTGAAATTCCAGGCTTATAAAACAGCTTCAACTCTTTGGCTACAATGCATCATTTTAGCCCCCCATACATGTATCACGAGGTAATCTAAGAATAAAGTCCATAGATAAATCGGCCTAAGGGAAAGAAGGGATAGGAAGGAGTGTATATAAACCGTTAGGACTTACCTTGGATTTTGCTTGTTTACATACGATGCAAGATGCGCATACCTTTTCCATGGTTTTCCTCATATCTGGCCGAAAAAAATGCTCCATTACCATGTCTAACGTTTTAGAGATGCCAAAGTGCCCCATTAAGCCTCCGGAGTGTGATTCATGGACTAGCGATTCTCTAATGGAGCCTTGTGGTATACACAACCTGTTTATTCGGAAAAGAAACCCATCTACAAGATAAAACTTGTTAAAAACTCCTTTTAAACAATGAGTATAAATTTCCTTGAAATCTGGATCATTAGGATATAATTGCTTTATATGTTCGAATCCCAATATAGTAGCATGCATTTGAGTAATTAGGGTATACCTTCTAGTTAGTGCATCTGCTACTACATTATCCTTACCTTTTTTGTACTTGATCGCATAAGGGAATGTTTCAGTAAACTCCACCCACTGAGCATGTCTCTTGCTCAAATTATGTTGGCCGTTTAGCCACTTCAATGATTCGTGGTCGGTGTGTATGATGAACTCCTTTGGAAGAAGGTAGCGTTGCCAAACTTCAAGTGCACGAACTAATGCAAGGAGCTCTTTATCATAAGTTGAGTAGTTCAAATGTGCTCCTTTTAACTTCTCGCTAAAGTAAACGATTGGTTGTTTTTCCTATAAAAGAACTGCGCCTATGCCTATACCGGAGGCATCACATTCTAACTAAAAAGTTTTAGAAAAACCGGGAAGACGAAGAATTGGGGCAGTACAAAGTTTACCTTTTAGTGTTTGGAAGGCTTGTTCTTGTGCCTCACCCCAATGAAAACCTACCGTTTTTTGATGATATCTGTCAATGGTGCGGCAATGGTAGAGAAATCCTTGACAAAGTGACGGTAGAAGCTTGCTAGGCCATGGAAGGATCTCACCTCGGTTATGGATGATGGCGTGGGCCATTCTTGAATTGCTTTGACTTTTTCATTGTCAACATGGATACCTGTGCACTTACTATAAAGCCTAGAAAACTAAGACTTTCACTACAAAAACACGACTTTTCCATGTTAGCATATAATTGTTCTCTCTTGGAGAACTTCAAGACCGATCTCACATGAAAGATATGTAAATCAAAAGAAGAAGAGTAGATAAGAATATCATCAAAATAAACAACAACAAACTTACCTCTAAACTCCCGAAGGACATGGTTCATCAATCTAATGAAAGTGCTAGGGGCATTGGTCAAACCAAATTGCATAACTGTCCATTCATATAAACTGAACTTGGTCTTGAAAGCGGTTTTCCATTCATCTCCTTCTTTTATTTGAATTTGATGATAACCACTCTTCAAATCAATCTTGGTGAAGATGCATGCGTAGAGTTCATCAAGCATGTCATCTACTAATCGTGGAATAGGATGCCTATACTTGATTGTTATTCGGTTGATCGGTCGACAATCGACACACATTCTATATGAACCATCTTTCTTTGGCACCAAAAGTACTGGAACAACACAAGGGCTTAAACTCTCACGTATGTAACTTTTGTTGAGTAGTTCTTCCACTTGCTTTTATAACTCCTTGGTTTCATCGGGATTACATCTATATGCTGGTCTATTTGGAATAGAAGAACTCAGAATTAGGTCAATTTGATGTTAAATTCCTCTTAAGGGTGGCAAACCGTCAGGTGGATCACCTAAAACATCATTGAAGATAATAAAAAGAGAAACAAACACACTAGGCAAACTTTTGTTATTGTTAGTGATAGAAAAAATTGTTCCCTAAAGCGGATGAGGATGCAAGGCTGTTTAAGGAAGGGGGCTTGCCTCACTTCTTTTTCCCTCGCATAAATATTTTGAGACACTCTTTTTTCTCACATTTAGGATCACTCACCACCCCTGGGCTTATACTTATTTGGCTTTTATCACTACTAGCCTCTTTTGTATTTGCCTTTTGTTTTTCATTCTTTTTATTCCCACCTCCTCACAAAACTTCTTCATTTGCATTTGATTTTTGTACACCTCTTTTGGATCGAGTGGAGCCAAGGTATACAAAGGAATACTTATTTAACTTACCATGGTGAGTCACATCACGGTCATACTGCCACGGTCGTCCTAAAAGTAAGTGAGATGCTTGCATAGGGATAACATCACACCAAACATCATCACAATATTTACCCATAGTAAAAGTGATTAAGGCACACTTGTTTACCTTTAATTTTGACCCTTCATGAAGCCATTGGAGATAATATGGCTTTGGATGGCATTGACAAGGTAGGTCAAGTGCATCAACTAGATAGCTACTCACCACATTCGCACAACTTCCGCTATCAATGATGACAGAATATAGTTTGCCTCTGATCAAACATCTTGTGTGGAAAATATTTGTTCTTTGCATCTCTGTATCGTTGATTGCTTGGATATTAAGTGAACGTTGAATCACCAAGCTTTTAGGATCAGGTTCATCACTAGAGTAACCACCGGAGATGAATTCATTGTCGGACAATTCCTCCTCCGACTCGGATGAGTAGCTCTCATCTTCTCGAATAAGAAAGAGTCTTGTATTCGGGCAGTCTCTTTTATAGTGTCCATGACCGTTGCACTTGAAGCATACAATCTCTCGAGTTTGTTTGAGTGTTTGTGTGTTTTCCGCCAACATGGGGGTTTTTGTCTTGGTTTTGTCCAGTGACTTTGACGTTTCAATTTTCTGCTTTGGTCTACTTGAGTCGAGCAAAGGTTTAGAAGAATTAGAATGAGATAAAGGTTGAGTGATACCTTTGTCATAGTGATAATTCTTTTGTCGATATCGTTGTCGATCTTTGATGCGCTTTTCAATTGTCATGGTGAATTGAAATGCCTTTTGAAGGGTGTAGTAGGTTTTGAGTTCAAGTACCTCAAGAATGTTGTCGGACACAACAAACCTAGTCATTGTATCCTCTTCATCCTCTTGGATTTCGACTCTTTGCATCAATGATTCCATCTCTTTGAGATACTCATCAACAGTCCTGTAGCCTTGTCGGATTCTTTGTAACTTTTGTTTGATCTCTCACTGATATAATGGGGGAACAAATCATTTTCGCGTGACTTTTTTAAGTTCTCCACATGAAGTTATCTTGGCTTCTCTATTGAGACGCCGATTGTGGACTAATTGGGACCACCAAATGGATGCATATTCAGTGAATTCGAGATTCAATAGTGGAACTTGATCCTCTTCGGGACATTGATAATGCTCGAATAGAATATCAACTCGATTTTCCCAGTCACAATAAGCATCAGGGTCATACCTTCCTTGAAAAGGTGGTACAATGATCTTTGGCTTGGCTAAGGCGTTTGTTGCTCGTCTCGGTTCTATGTGATGATTGTGCCTATGTAAGGGGTTTTGGCGTCTATTCTGAATGGGAACAAGATTTGGACGCCTAGGCTCTTCAAGATCGCTTGCAATTCCCAGTGATTTCTAATCTCCCAATGGTTTGAGTGATTGCGGTTACGATCAGATCGGTGTGCTCAAGCTTGGCTGCCAAAGAGGTTACAGTCCGTTCAAGTTTATTGAGAGTATCTGAAACTTCTTGAAGAGTCACTTCATGTGGTTCTTCGTCGTTACTCGTTTCTAACATCTTGAAACACTCAGATTTAAAAAGGTGAAAAGCAAAGGAAAACTAGAAATCTCACTAAACACTCCAAGGAATAAATATTTAGCAAGGCAAGTAAACCGATCTCGTGCTCTTTAAAGACCTTCCTGCCACAAGTCAACAAGTTACAATCGGAGTTTAATCCTAACAATGAGTCCTACTTGTACTAGGAGTCCAATGAAAGGCTTGACACCAATTGAATATAGTTGCAAGAAAGAAGGATTGGAATGCAACTTTTAGTCCTACTCACACCAGAAAAGAGAAGGTGTTAAATTGCGTAATAGAAGAAAGAAAAAGCAAAACAAAGGAACTTAAGAAACTAAGGGTAGAAAAAAAATTAGTAGAGAAAGATGATAACCCCAAAACAAAGAAACAACTTGAAGGAAGAAATCCAATGTTGAATCCACTTCAATGTGATGCTTGTGGTGGTTGATGATGGTGATCTTGATGATTCTTGATGGTGGTTGGTGGCTAGGTATGAGCTTTCTCACTTTTTTTCTTTTCTTTTCTTTTTTAATTTTTTTTTTTTTTTTCTTTTTTTACAAGGTAAATAAACTGAAAATAATGAAAATTGAGGAAAAAATAATGAAAATAGGGTTAAAGAAGGGAAAACCTTAATTTGGCTGAAACTTTATCCACTTCGTTCGAGGTGTTCCCTAAGTCCAAAAATTCTGAATTTCGTGTGGTGACTCCACCAATGGTGTAGATCTGATCTGGAAATTTTCAGCTCAAAATTCACTCGTTTGTTTTTGACGAATTTCCCTAATTTTCGAGTTTTTTTTCCCAAAAATGTCAAAATTCTTGCCAAGAATCGTCCCAAATCTGATACCAAATGATAGAGTATGCTTTGACACGTGGTAACCTTCAATTTGATGGCTTGGAAGCAAACCTAGGGCTTTAGACTCGAACAAGGAAGTTAGGCGCAAATCTGAAAATTTAAGAGAAACTAGTTGGGGGTTTCTTGAAAATTTCAGAATTAAAGCTGGAAAATTAAAGAAACAAGGTGAATATGATAGATTAGATGATGAGAAATAAGAATATAAATAAAAGATTAAAAAAGATTGAGAAAGAGGTAAAACAAATCTGAAAATTCCAGCTTTGTTTATGGAATTATGGAAGATGGTGTGAAGGTTGAAGATGAAGATGGCTTGCGAATTGTTGATGTTGTTCTGTCCTCAGCACCCTTTTAGACTCAATTATCTAAGCAAGCAACCTCAAGCGGCTCTAACCCACCCTCCTAGACGCGATTATCTAGGCAAGCAAGAGTGTGAAGATGATCTCCCTCACAAGAACTCGTCGAACATATGTTGAAGAAGACTTCGAAGGCACAAGTAATCAGCACTTGCAAAAACAAACTCACTAAATATTTCATAAATCAAAGAAAATCTGTCTTACAATGATGGAGGCTTCATCCTTTTATAGGTGAAGGATAAACAAAGTAATTTAACTTCTACTAAAACAAGGAAACCTAATCAAATTAAAAAAATGATAAAATAACAGCCTTTAAATTCCTTGTGCTTGTGTGGCAAGGGATAGGGTGATTAAGGCAAGTGATAAGCTGATAAGGGGATGGTTGCTTGGGCAAACACCTGCAACGGTACGAATCTCTCCGATGAATGGATGATGATGAGATGGATGTTGTAGGGTATTTTGTCCTCGGCACCCTCTTAGACACGATTATCTAAGCAAGCAACCTCAAGCGGCTCTAACCCACCCTCCTAGATGCAATTACCTAGGCAAGCAAGAGTGTGAAGATGATCTCCATTACAAGAACTTGACGAACATACGTTGAAGAAGATTTCTGATACGAAGAATAAGAAGGCAAATCTATCTACCTTGAAAATAAAATGGCCCATGGCCAAAGGTTTTTGCAACTCATAAATTCATGATGTTGTTCTTCTTAGTGAAGCAAATATGCCTTTAAATAGGCTACAAATGAAAAGTTCAACTTAAATTAGGAAAAGTAAAGATAATAATAAAATAAATAAACATATTTTATCTAACCTAAAAAACTAATAAATAAATAACAAATCTAATCCTAAATCATCTAAATATCTTCATAAAGAATCTTAGATTAAATTTAAGTACAAATAATCAATAAAATTATTGAAAATTCGTAATAAATAATATTTCCCGTGATAAAATCGTATAGAGATTTCTGCTTGCACAGTCTTCACTAAAATGGACATAACTTGAGCTCCCGATGTCGGATTTATGCGTTCCAAGATGCGTTGGAAAGCTAAGAGAAAGAAGAATATGTATGAAGAAGACATGTAGACTCAGAAGTGCCCGGATCACATCCGAAAATTCGATGCAAGTCGGCTGAAATTCCAGACTTATAAAACAGCTTCAACTCTTTGGCTACAATGCATCATTTTAGCCCCCCATACATGTATCATTCTCCCCCTGTTGAAAACGATTCGTCCCGAATCTTAAGAGTTGTTGATCACAACCTTCAAGTCTCTTGAGATGTCTCCAGGAATGAAATATTAAAACTAAGATCTATATAGAGAATTATATATTTTTTCTTTTTTCTCAACTACTAAAACAACAGTAAAAGATAATTGTTTCAAACACCTAAACCAAGGCTCTGATTACCAATTGATACGAAAGCTAGGATCCAAGAATTACCTCAAAATCTAGGAACCTACTAGATCACAATTAATCTAGCAAACTCACTAATATGATCCGAGAAAACCCCAAACTCCATGTTCAGCAAACCGATAATAAAGCATGATCTTAATGTAGAAAACGAGATAGGATGAATTTGATGGTGGCAATGTTGGATAGATTTGTCCTTGGCACCCTCCTAATCGCAATTGAATAGGCAAACACCTGCAAACGACATACCGAATCTCTCCGATGAATGGATGATGACGAGATAGATGTTGTAGGATATTTTGTCCTCGACACCCTCTTAGACGCGATTATCTAAGCAAGCAACCTCAATCGGCTCTAACCCACCCTCCTAGATACAATTACCTAGGCAAGAAAGAGTGTGAAGATGATCTCCATTACAAGAACTTGACGAACTTATGTTGAAGAAGATTTTGATACGAAAAATAACAAGGCAAATCTATCTACTTTGAAAATAAAATGGCCCATGGCCAAAGGTTTTTGCAACTCATAAATTCATGATGTTGTTCTTATTAGTGAAGCAAATATGCCTTTAAATAGGCTACAAATGAAAAAGTTCAACTTAAATTAGGAAAAGTAAAGATAATAATAAAATAAATAAACATATTTTATCTAACCTAAAAAACTAATAAATAAATAACAAATCTAATCCTAAATCATCTAAATATCTTCATAAATAATCTTAGATTAAATTTAAGTACAAATAATCAATAAAATTATTGAAAATTCGTAATAAATAATATTTTCCGTGATAAAATCGTATAGAGATTTCTCTCGCACAGTCTTCACTAAAATGGACATAACTTGAGCTCCCGATGTCGGATTGATGCATTCCAAGATGCGTTTGAAAGCTAAGAGAAAGACGAATATGTTTGAAGAAGACATGTAGACTCAGAAGTGCCCGGATCCCATCCGAAAATTTGATGCAAGTCGGCTGAAATTCCAGACTTATAAAACAGCTTCAACTCTTTGGCTACAGTGCATCATTTTAGCCCCCATACATGTATCATTCTCCCCCTGTTGAAAACGATTCGTCCCGAATCTTAAGAGTTGTTGATCACAACCTTCAAGTCTCTTGAGATGTCTCCAGGAATGAAATATTAAAACTAGAATCTATATTGAGAATTATATATTTTTTCTTTTTTCTCAACTACTAAAACAACAGTAAAAGATAATTGTTTCAAACACCTAAACCAAGGCTCTGATTACCAATTGATACGGAAAGCTAGGATCCAAGAATTACCTCAAAATCTAGGAACCTTCTAGATCACAATTAATCTAGCAAACTCACTAATATGATCCGAGAAAACCCCAAACTCCATGTTTAGCAAACCGATAATAAAGCATGATCTGGATGTAGAAAAAACGAGTAGGATGAATTTGATGGTGGCGGTGTTGGATAGATTTGTCCTTGGCACCCTCCTAATAGCAATTGAATAGTCAAACACCTGCAAACGGCACGACGAATCTCTCCGATGAATGGATGATGATGAGATAGATGTTGTAGGATATTTTGTCCTCGGCACCCTCTTAGACGCGATTATCTAAGCAAGCAACCTCAAGCGGCTCTAACCCACCCTCCTAGATGTAATTACCTAGGCAAACAAGAGTGTGAAGATGATCTCCATTACAAGAACTTGACGAACTTACATTGAAGAAGATTTCTGATATGAAAAATAACAAGGCAAATCTATCTACCTTGAAAATAAAATGGCCCATGGCCAAAGGTTTTTGCAACTCATAAATTCATGATGTTGTTCTTATTAGTGAAGCAAATATGCCTTTAAATAGCCTACAAATGAAAAGTTCAACTTAAATTAGGAAAAGTAAAGATAATAATAAAATAAATAAACATATTTTATCTAACCTAAAAAAACTAATAAATAAAAAACAAATCTAATCCTAAATCATCTAAATATCTTCATAAAGAATCCTAGATTAAATTTAAGTACAAATAATCAATAAAATTATTGAAAGTTCGTAATAAATAATATTTCCCGTGATAAAATCGTATAGTGATTTCTGCTCGCACAGTATTCACTAAAATGGACATAACTTGAGCTCCGATGTCGGATTGATGCGTTGGAAAGCTAAGAGATAGACAAATATGTCTGAAGAAGACATGTAGACTCAGAAGTGCCCGAATCCCATCCGAAAATTCAATGCAAGTCGGCTGAAATTCCAGGCTTATAAAACAGCTTCAACTCTTTGGCTACAATGCATCATTTTAGCCCCCCATACATGTATCACGAGGTAATCTAAGAATAAAGTCCATAGATAAATCGGCCTAAGGGAAAGAAGGGATAGGAAGGAGTGTATATAAACCGTTAGGACTTACCTTGGATTTTGCTTGTTTACATACGATGCAAGATGCGCATACCTTTTCCATGGTTTTCCTCATATCTGGCCGAAAAAATGCTCCATTACCATGTCTAACGTTTTAGAGATGCCAAAGTGCCCCATTAAGCCTCGGAGTGTGATTCATGGACTAGCGATTCTCTAATGGAGCCTTGTGGTATACACAACCTGTTTATTCGGAAAAGAAACCCATCTACAAGATAAAACTTGTTAAAAACTCCTTTTAAACAATGAGTATAAATTTCCTTGAAATCTGGATCATTAGGATATAATTGCTTTATATGTTCGAATCCCAATATAGTAGCATGCATTTGAGTAATTAGGGTATACCTTCTAGTTAGTGCATCTGCTACTACATTATCCTTACCTTTTTTGTACTTGATCGCATAAGGGAATGTTTCAGTAAACTCCACCCACTGAGCATGTCTCTTGCTCAAATTATGTTGGCCGTTTAGCCACTTCAATGATTCGTGGTCGGTGTGTATGATGAACTCCTTTGGAAGAAGGTAGCGTTGCCAAACTTCAAGTGCGAACGAACTAATGCAAGGAGCTCTTTATCATAAGTTGAGTAGTTCAAATGTGCTCCTTTTAACTTCTCGCTAAAGTAAACGATTGGTTGTTTTTCCTATAAAAGAACTGCGCCTATGCCTATACCGGAGGCATCACATTCTAACTAAAAAGTTTTAGAAAAACCGGGAAGACGAAGAATTGGGGCAGTACAAAGTTTACCTTTTAGTGTTTGGAAGGCTTGTTCTTGTGCCTCACCCCAATGAAAACCTACCGTTTTTGATGATATCTGTCAATGGTGCGGCAATGGTAGAGAAATCCTTGACAAAGTGACGGTAGAAGCTTGCTAGGCCATGGAAGGATCTCACCTCGGTTATGGATGATGGCGTGGGCCATTCTTGAATTGCTTTGACTTTTTCATTGTCAACATGGATACCCTGTGCACTTACTATAAAGCCTAGAAAACTAAGACTTTCACTACAAAACACGCACTTTTCCATGTTAGCATATAATTGTTCTCTTCGGAGAACTTCGAAGACCGATCTCACATGAAAGATATGTAAATCAAAAGAAGAAGAGTAGATAAGAATATCATCAAAATAAACAACAACAAACTTACCTCTAAACTCCCGAAGGACATGGTTCATCAATCTAATGAAAGTGCTAGGGGCATTGGTCAAACCAAATTGCATAACTGTCCATTCATATAAACTGAACTTGGTCTTGAAAGCGGTTTTCCATTCATCTCCTTCTTTTATTTGAATTTGATGATAACCACTCTTCAAATCAATCTTGGTGAAGATGCATGCGCCGTAGAGTTCATCAAGCATGTCATCTACTAATCGTGGAATAGGATGCCTATACTTGATTGTTATTCGGTTGATCGGTCGACAATCGACACACATTCTATATGAACCATCTTTCTTTGGCACCAAAAGTACTGGAACAACACAAGGGCTTAAACTCTCACGTATGTAACTTTTGTTGAGTAGTTCTTCCACTTGCTTTTATAACTCCTTGGTTTCATCGGGATTACATCTATATGCTGGTCTATTTGGAATAGAAGAACTCAGAATTAGGTCAATTTGATGTTAAATTCCTCTTAAGGGTGGCAAACCGTCAGGTGGATCACCTAAAACATCATTGAAGTCCTGCAAAAGAGAAACAAACACACTAGGCAAACTTTTGTTATTGTTAGTGATAGAAAAAAATTGTTCCCTAAAGCGGATGAGGATGCAAGGCTGTTTAAGGAAGGGGGCTTGCCTCACTTCTTTTTCCCTCGCATAAATATTTTGAGACACTCTTTTTTCTCACATTTAGGATCACTCACCACCCCTGGGCTTATACTTATTTGGCTTTTATCACTACTAGCCTCTTTTGTATTTGCCTTTTGTTTTTCATTCTTTTTTTATTCCCACCTCCTCACAAAACTTCTTCATTTGCATTTGATTTTTGTACACCTCTTTTGGATCGAGTGGAGCCAAGGTATACAAAGGAATACTTATTTAACTTACCATGGTGAGTCACATCACGGTCATACTGCCACGGTCGTCCTAAAAGTAAGTGAGATGCTTGCATAGGGATAACATCACACCAAACATCATCACAATATTTACCCATAGTAAAAGTGATTAAGGCACACTTGTTTACCTTTAATTTTGACCCTTCATGAAGCCATTGGAGATAATATGGCTTTGGATGGCATTGACAAGGTAGGTCAAGTGCATCAACTAGATAGCTACTCACCACATTCGCACAACTTCCGCTATCAATGATGACAGAATATAGTTTGCCTCTGATCAAACATCTTGTGTGGAAAATATTTGTTCTTTGCATCTCTGTATCGTTGATTGCTTGGATATTAAGTGAACGTTGAATCACCAAGCTTTTAGGATCAGGTTCATCACTAGAGTAACCACCGGAGATGAATTCATTGTCGGACAATTCCTCCTCCGACTCGGATGAGTAGCTCTCATCTTCTCGAATAAGAAAGAGTCTTGTATTCGGGCAGTCTCTTTTATAGTGTCCATGACCGTTGCACTTGAAGCATACAATCTCTCGAGTTTGTTTGAGTGTTTGTGTGTTTTCCGCCAACATGGGGGTTTTTGTCTTGGTTTTGTCCAGTGACTTTGACGTTTCAATTTTCTGCTTTGGTCTACTTGAGTCGAGCAAAGGTTTAGAAGAATTAGAATGAGATAAAGGTTGAGTGATACCTTTGTCATAGTGATAATTCTTTTGTCGATATCGTTTGTCGATCTTTGATGCGCTTTTCAATTGTCATGGTGAATTGAAATGCCTTTTGAAGGGTGTAGTAGGTTTTGAGTTCAAGTACCTCAAGAATGTTGTCGGACACAACAAACCTAGTCATTGTATCCTCTTCATCCTCTTGGATTTCGACTCTTTGCATCAATGATTCCATCTCTTTGAGATACTCATCAACAGTCCTGTAGCCTTGTCGGATTCTTTGTAACTTTTGTTTGATCTCTCACTGATATAATGGGGGAACAAATCATTTTCGCGTGACTTTTTTAAGTTCTCCACATGAAGTTATCTTGGCTTCTCTATTGAGACGCCGATTGTGGACTAATTGGGACCACCAAATGGATGCATATTCAGTGAATTCGAGATTCAATAGTGGAACTTGATCCTCTTCGGGACATTGATAATGCTCGAATAGAATATCAACTCGATTTTCCCAGTCACAATAAGCATCAGGGTCATACCTTCCTTGAAAAGGTGGTACAATGATCTTTGGCTTGGCTAAGGCGTTTGTTGCTCGTCTCGGTTCTATGTGATGATTGTGCCTATGTAAGGGGTTTTGGCGTCTATTCTGAATGGGAACAAGATTTGGACGCCTAGGCTCTTCAGTATCGCTTGCAATTCCAGTGATTTCTAATCTCCCAATGGTTTGAGTGATTGCGGTTACGACTGTATCAGTGTGCTCAAGCTTGGCTGCCAAAGAGGTTACAGTCCGTTCAAGTTTATTGAGAGTATCTGAAACTTCTTGAAGAGTCACTTCATGTGGTTCTTCGTCGTTACTCGTTTCTAACATCTTGAAACACTCAGATTTAAAAAGGTGAAAAGCAAAGGAAAACTAGAAATCTCACTAAACACTCCAAGGAATAAATATTTAGCAAGGCAAGTAAACCGATCTCGTGCTCTTTAAAGACCTTCCTGCCACAAGTCAACAAGTTACAATCGGAGTTTAATCCTAACAATGAGTCCTACTTGTACTAGGAGTCCAATGAAAGGCTTGACACCAATTGAATATAGTTGCAAGAAAGAAGGATTGGAATGCAACTTTTAGTCCTACTCACACCAGAAAAGAGAAGGTGTTAAATTGCGTAATAGAAGAAAGAAAAAGCAAAACAAAGGAACTTAAGAAACTAAGGGTAGAAAAAAATTAGTAGAGAAAGATGATAACCCCAAAACAAAGAAACAACTTGAAGGAAGAAATCCAATGTTGAATCCACTTCAATGTGATGCTTGTGGTGGTTGATGATGGTGATCTTGATGATTCTTGATGGTGGTTGGTGGCTAGGTATGAGCTTTCTCACTTTTCTTTACTTTTTTAATTTTTTTCTCTTTTTTTCTTCTTTTTACAAGGTAAATAAACTGAAAATAATGAAAATTGAGGAAAAAATAATGAAAATAGGGTTAAAGAAGGGGGAAAACCTTAATTTGGCTGAAACTTTATCCACTTCGTTCGAGGTGTTCCCGAAGTCCAAAAATTCTGAATTTCGTGTGGTGACTCCACCAATGGTGTAGATCTGATCTGGAAATTTTCAGCTCAAAATTCACTCGTTTGTTTTTGACGAATTTCCCTAATTTTCGAGTTTTTTTTCCCAAAAATGTCAAAATTCTTGCCAAGAATCGTCCCAAATCTGATACCAAATGATAGAGTATGCTTTGACACGTGGTAACCTTCAATTTGATGGCTTGGAAGCAAACCTAGGGCTTTAGACTCGAACAAGGAAGTTAGGCTCAAATCTGAAAATTTAAGAGAAACTAGTTGGGGGTTTCTTGAAAATTTCAGAATTAAAACTGGAAAATTAAAGAAACAAGGTGAATATGATAGATTAGATGATGAGAAATAAGAATATAAATAAAAGATTAAAAAAGATTGAGAAAGATATAAGTAAAACAAATATGAAAATTCCAGCTTTGTTTATGGAATTATGGAAGATGGTGTGAAGGTTGAAGATAGCTTGCGAATTGTTGATGTTGTTTTGTTATCGGCACCCTCTTAGACTCAATTATCTAAGCAAGCAACCTCAAGCGGCTCTAATCCACCCTCCTAGACACGATTATCTAGGCAAGTAAGGAGTGTAAAGATGATCTCCCTCACAAGAACTTGTCGAACTTATGTTGAAGAAGACTTCGAAGGCACAAGTAATCAGCACTTGCAAAAACAAACTCACTAAATATTTCATAAATCAAAGAAAATTTGTCTTACAGTGATGGAGGCTTCATCCTTTTATAGGTGAAGGATAGACAAAGTAATTTAACTTCTACTAAAACAAGGAAAACCTATTCTAATTAAAAATAATAATAAAATAACAGCCTTTAAATTCCTTGTGCTTGTGTGGCAAGGGATAGGGTGGCAAGGGATACATGCATGAGCAAAATATTGGACAAGAAGCTGAATTTGTTCGATGAAAACAATAAAATCCAAAACAATGCACGCATAGGAGGTCAAAAAATTAAATCTGTTTGTGAAGTCTGGAAAGTCAGCCAACTTGCGACGCGTTTTCGGATGGGATCCGGGAATTTTTGAGTCAAGTTGTCTTCTAACAAATTGTCCATCATTCAGTTACCTTTCCAACGCATCTTGAAACGCGTCAATCGGACATCAGGAACTCAAGATACGTCCAATTTACTGAAGACTGCGCATGCAGAAAACTGGATTATTACGGGATTTTGTAAAATTCAGCCCAAAAGCTAACATATCCTCTTTGGACGAATTAAACTTAGCCCAATATATTTATTATCATTTAAATTAATGTTTTTAGGGTTTTATAATACTTTAGGAACCAGCCACCCAGCCCTTATCAGCTTATCTCTTGCCTTATCACCCTATTCCTTGCCACACAAGCACAATGAGTTTAAAGGCTGTTATTTTTTATTATTTTTAATTGGATTAGGTTTTCCTTGTTTTAGTAGAAGTTAAATTACTTTGTCTATCCTTCACCTATAAAAGGATGAAGCCTCCATCATTGTTAAATAGATTTTCTTTGATTTGTGAAATATTTAATGAGTTTGCTTTTGCAAGTGCTGATTGCTTGTGCCTTCGAAGTCTTCTTCAACATAAGTTCGACGAGTTCTTGTGAGGGAGATCATCTTCACACTCTTGCTTGCCTAGATAATCGCGTCTAGGAGGGTGGGTTAGAGCCGCTTGAGGTTGCTTGCTTAGATAATTGAATCTAAGAGGGTGCCGAGGACAAAACAACATCAACAATTCGCAAGCCATCTTCATCTTCAACCTTCACTCCATCTTCTATAATTCCATAAACAAAGCTAAAATTTTCAGATTTGTTTTACTTATCTCTTTCTCAATCTTTTTTAATCTTCTTTTTATATTCTTATTTCTTATCATATAATCATTCATCTTATCTTTCTTTCTTTAAATTTCCAGCCTTGAATCTGAAAATTTCAAGAAAATCCCTTCTATTTTCTCTTGAATTTTTAGATCTGCTCAAACTTCCTTGATTGAGTCTAGAGCTCTTAGTTCTTGCAACAACTTGATTGAAGGCTTCCAAATCCAAAATTGCTCTACTCTATCATTTGGTATCAGGTTTGGGACGATTCTTGGCAAGAATTTTGGCGTTTTTGTGGAAAAAAAACTCGAAAATTAGGGAAAATTCGTCAAAACCAAACGAGTGAATTTTGAGCTGAAAATTTTCAAATCAGATCTACACCATTGAAGGAGTCACCACACAAAAGTTCAAAATTTTTGGACTTCGGGAACACCTCGAACGAAGTGGATAAAGTTTGAGCAAAATTAGGGTTTCCCCTTACTTTAACCCTATTTTCATTTTTTCTTCAATTTTTGTTATTTTCAGTTTATTTACCTTGTAAAAAGAAAAGAATAAAAAAGAAAGAAAAGTGAGAAAGCTCATACCTAGCCACCAATCACCATCAAGAATCATCAAGATCACCATCATCAACCACCACAAGCATCACATTGAAGTGGATTCAACATTGAATTTCTTCCTTCAAGTTGATTCTGGGTTTTGGGGTTATCATCTTTCTCTACTAATTTTTTCCTACTCTTAGTTTCTTAAGTTCCTTTGTTTTTCTGTTTCTTTCTTCTATTACGCAATTTAACACCTCTTTTTCTGGTGTGAGTAGGACTAAAAGTTGCATTACAATCCTTCTTTCTTGCAACTATATTCAATTGGTGTCAAGCCTTTCATTGGACTCCTAGTACAATTAGGACTCATTGTTAGGATTAAATTCCGATTGTAACTTGTTGAATTGTGGCAGGAAGGTCTTTAAAGAGCACGAGATCGTTTTACTTGCCTCGCTAAATATTTATTCCTTGGAGTGTTTAGTGAGATTTCTAGTTTTCTTTTGCTTTTTACCTTTTAAATTTGAGTGTTTCAGGATGTCAGAAACGAGTAACGACGAAGAACCACATGAAGTGACTCTTCAAGAAGTTTCAAATACTCTCAATAAACTTGAACGGACTGTAACCTCATTGGCAACCAAGCTTGAGCACACCGATACAGCCGTAACCGCAATCACTCAAACCATTGGGAGATTAGAAACCACTGCTATTGCAAGCGATACTGAAGAGCCTAGGCATCCAAATCTTGTTCCCATTCAGAATAGACGCCAAAACCCCATACATAGGCATAATCCTCGCACAGAGCCGAGACGAGCAACAAACACCAAACCGAAGATCACTGTACCACCTTTTCAAGGAAGGTATGACCCTGATGCTTATTGTGACTGGGAAAATCAAGTTGATCTTCTATTCGAGCATTATCAATGTCCCAAAGAGGATCAAGTTCCACTGTTGACTCTCGAATTCACTGAATATGCATCCATTTGGTGGTCCCAATTGGTCCACAATCAGGGTCTCAAAGAGAAGCCAAGATAACCTCATGGGGAGAACTTAAAAAAGTCATGAGAGAACGATTTGTTCCCCCATTAATCAATGACAGATCAAACAAAAGTTACAAAGGATCCGACAAGGCTGCAGAACTGTTGATGAGTATCTCAAAGAGATGGAATCATTGATGCAAAAAGCCGACATACAAGAAGATGAAGAGGATACAATGACTAGGTTTGTTATCGGACTCAATGACAACATTCTTGAGGTACTTAAACTCAAAACCTACTACACCCTTCAAGAGGCATTCCAATTCACATGACAATCGAAAAGCGCATCAAAGATCGACAACGATATCGACAGAAGAATTATCACTATGACTGAGGTACCACTCAACCTTTATCTCATTCTAATTCTTCTAAACCTTTGCTCGACTCAAGTTGACCAAAGAAGAAAATTGAAACATCCAAGTCACTGGACAAAACCAAGACAAAAATCCCCATGTTGACGGAAAACACACAAACACTCAAACAAGAGGATAGTGATAATGAAGATATTCAACAAGATGACAATGCTTATAATCCCTCATGTGAAGTAGTAGGTGCACTTGATATACTCTCGTCATCTCCCCACAAAGAAAGTAAGTGTAATTCTAACCCTTCATTTGATTCTTGTCCTATCATTCTATTAGAAACACTTTCTCCTCTACAGAAATTGTACATTGATGATAATTTTTGTGAGAAGGATATGGGATTTGAGATACAAAAGACTGAGAGTAAAGAGGCCGAGAATGAAAAAAGTCAAATTAACAACCCAAATTTGGTGAGTGAAAATACATATGAGGTAAAAGTCACACAAAGCCCAAAAGAAAAAGACAAGAAAAAGAACGCGACGAGTGATTTTGTTTTGACTAATCCTTACAAATGTTCGAGTAGTGCTGTCTTATTTTTTTCAGGATTTTGTTGAACCATTGAGAGGAGCTCAATTAGATCACTCCACATACAACAAAGAAGCCTTTTCAATTGAAGTTGATGATTGTTCTCTCATTGCCGATTTAGATTCGAGGACGAATCATTTTGAGGATTGGGGAATGATACATGCATGGGCGAGGTCAAATTACTAATATTAGACAAGAAGCTGAATTTGTTCGATGAAAACAATAAAATCCAAAACAATGCACGCATAGGAGATCAAAAACGATGCATCTTGGACAAAAAATTGAATCTGTTTGTGAAGTCTGGAAAGTCAGCCAACTTGCGACGAGTTTTCGGATGGGATCCGGGAATTTCTGAGTCAAGTTATCTTCTAACAAATTGTCCATCATTCAGTTACCTTTCCAACGCACCTTGAAACGCGTCAATCGGACATCAGGAACTCAAGATACGTCCAATTTACTGAAGACTGCGCATGCAGAAAACTGGATTATTACGGGATTTTGTAAAATTCAGCCCAAAAGCTAACATAAGGCTTTGGACGAATTAAACTTAGCCCAATATATTTATTATCATTTAAATTGATGTTTTTAGAGTGTTATATACTTTAGGAACCAGCCACCCAGCCCTTATCAGCTTATCACTTGCCTTATCACCCTATTCCTTGCCACACAAGCACAAGGAGTTTAAAGGCTATTATTTTTTTATTATTTTTAATTGGATTAGGTTTTCCTTGTTTTAGTAGAAGTTAAATTACTTTGTCTATCCTTCACCTATAAAAGGATGAAGCCTCCATCATTGTAAAATAGATTTTGTTTGATTTATGAAATATTTAATGAGTTTGCTTTTGCAAGTGCTGATTACTTGTGCCTTCGAAGTCTTCTTCAACATAAGTTCGACGAGTTCTTGTGAGGGAGATCATCTTCACACTCTTGCTTGCCTAGATAATCGCGTCTAGGAGGGTGGGTTAGAGCCACTTGAGGTTGCTTGCTTAGATAATTGAGTTTAAGAGGGTGCCGAGGACAAAACAACATCAACAATTCGCAAGCCATCTTCATCTTCAACCTTCACTCCATCTTCCATAATTCCATAAACAAAGCTAGAATTTTCAGATTTGTTTTACTTATCTCTTTCTCAATCTTTTTTAATCTTCTTTTTATATTCTTATTTCTTATCATATAATCCTTCATCTTATCTTTCTTTCTTTAAATTTCCAGCCTTGAATCTGAAAATTTCAAGAAAATCCCTTCTATTTTCTCTTGAATTTTCAGATCTGCTCAAACTTCTTTGATTGAGTCTAGAGCTCCTAGTTCTTGCAACAATTTGATTGAAGGCTTCCAAATCCAAGATTGTGCTACTCTATCAATAAGGCAAGTGATAAGCTAATAAGGGCTGGTTGCTTGGGCAGCAAGTAAACTTGATGAAGGCTGGTTTGCTTGGGCATCAAGTAATGGGCTGATAAGAGCTGTTTTGATTGGGCAGCAAGTAAAAGTTGATAGGGCCTTTATTTGGACGAATTTAAGGGTATTTGGGCTGGTTTAGATGATAAGAAATTGGTTCTTGGGCAAGGAGGCATGTGTGGGCTGTTTTAAAAGCTAACTAGGCCTAAAAACACTTGTAAATCCTAACTTGGGCTAAAGAATAAAAATCTGACCCAATCTTTTATAGTAACAAGTATTGGGTCTAATTACAATAAAAAGGACTAATTAATGGACATCTAAAGGCTCATGGATATCCATCTCCAAAGGTGCAGCAAGTTGAGTTTTTGTGACCCAATTATTCCTCAATGCTTAACCCTTTCCATTTTCATCCTTTTATCCATTCCTTAAACACCATGCATTCTAGCTTCCGCAACCAACACTTCAACATCTTTCCATCTTCCTTTCATCATCAAAGCATTCAGATTACAAGACTTACTTGCATTCACGGTCGGGAACAATCAAGATTATGTCAACAACATCAATTGGAGAGTTAGAGCGTATCATATGATAATTAGAGCTTTGGAAGAATCAAGTAAGCCCCAATCTTTTTGTGATTTCATTTTTGTGAAAAAAAAGAAAGCAAAATCAAAATTCCTTTTCATCTTTCTTAAGGAATTTGAATTAGTATAAAAAAGAATAGTGAAACACAATGGTGGGAAGGCAAAGCAAAGCAAACAAGCAACCGGTTCGAAGAAGACATCAAGATTGATTGTTCTCGAATGAGTTGTAAGTGAGTTTTTTGGTACAAATTTTTACCTTGTTCTATTTTCTTTCTTCTATTTCATTTTATTTCTATTCTTCTTATAGCCTACCTTTTCATTTTTCTTTCCATTCCTTTTCATTTCCTTTAATCCTTTCTTTTTCTAGCCTAACCTTATTTGCAGCCCAAACGCCATATAGTTTAAAGTTTTTGACTGGTTTTGAGTAAGTTCTTTCAAAAACTTGTGATCGAGGGAAAAAAGGCAAGAGAGTTGTGAGTTCAGAAGGGGAAGTAAAAGCCTAAATTCCCAAGTGTTAAACACGAGTGTTTGAGTGGAGTGTCATCAATTTTTTCTTTGGAGTGACCGTGAGGTTTTGTGAGTGATATTTTGGTAAGGTCCTTACATCTCATTCAATTTCTTTATTACACTAAAAATTCTTTCATCTTTCCAATAAAGTAAGAATGCATTTCACACTCGATGCCATGTAAATGGTAAAGTGTGTTTTGTAATCATCAACGGTGGAAGTTGTACAAAACTTGTCAGCACATACATGGTAGAGAAATTGGGACTAAAGAAAATCGAACATCCCAACCCCTATAAGTTGCAATGGTTGAACGAAGGAGAAGAATTAAAAGTCACGGAGCAAGTACTTGTGCCATTCTCAATCAGAAGGTACAAAAACAAAGTTTTGTGTGATGTTGTTTCCATGAATACAAGTCACCTCCTACTTGGTCGACCTTGGCAATATGATAAACGAGCAATCCATGATGGGTTCACAAATCGATATTCCTTCGCTTATGAGGGCAAGAAGATTACTTTAGCACCATTGACTCCGAGCCAAGTGAAAGAAGGCCAAATTGCTATGAAGAAGAGCTTTGAAGCCATGAAAAATAATTCAATTGAAGAAGAACATTTTGAAGGAATAACAGATGGAATTGAAAATAAAAAGATTGTGGATGAAAAGCAAGTTGGAGTTGAAAATGTATGTGGAGAAGAAAAGAAGCATATTTTATCTAGCAACTCTTTTCCTTCTATTCTTGATTTTTCATTTTTACAAGTTGAAAAGAAGGCCTCAAAAGACATTCCAAGAGCAATTCCAATCAAGATAATGATCCAGCAACATTCATGTTTTGATGAATCAATAACGCTTCCCATGGAGTACATCAAACACCAGCCACCATCCATGAACATTGTTGGGTTTGTTTCCTCTTGTGAATCTGATTTTTCTTTCTACTAATCTGGTTGTGATTATAGGAAACAAAAGAAGACATAAGTTTGAAAAGGAACTACACCGGAAGATGGGAGGAAACAAAAGGGAGGTTGATTACATGAAGTTTCAAAAGTGATAATATCATTTGATGTTGTAGCATTACTCGATCATTTTTGGAGATGTGCATGGGAAGAAGTCAATTCAAGGCTGTTCCAAATAAAGATTATCCCAAAGAACATACCTCTTCAAGATGATGATCCAAGAAACATGACTTTTGGAGGACCAACAGATGTGTTCTTTGATGTTCCAAAAGATGTGTTCCTTGACGAATCAAAAGTTATGTCCCTTGAAGTTCCAAAGGATGTGTTTCTTGAAGATGCCTATCTAAAAGATGTGTATCTTGAAGATGACTATTCAAAGGAGGAATTTCTTGAAGGTTACTATCCATTAACGAGGGAGAAGGAAGATTCGTCCATTCAAACATCCCATATTGCCTTTTGAAACCATTTGTCGATTTGGGGACAAATCGCTTTAAAGAAGGGGGATGATGCGGTCCTAATCAGCACCAACTTTGTCCATGATTTGTTTACACCATTGAAGGACTTCAAGACTGATTCTAAGAGAGTTCTTCCTTACTTCATTTTCTATTGCCTTATTTATGCTTTATATACTGCATGCATTTACATCCTATGATGTGTATATGGTTTTCATGCATAGCATATGATCCACATCTTTATACTTAGTTATATCATGCATATGTTATGTTTCACATATTTATCTTAGCATTTGCATAAGCATGAAGCGTGTTTCTTTCTAACTTATTGTTTTCATGTCATATATAGGTGCGAGAAATGACTCTACAAGCTATGGTAGCTCGAGAGCAAAGGATACACACTATGGAAACTTGTGATAACTCAAAGGCAACAAAGAATAGCTCACCTTAGCTTACTCAGCTCATTCTAGCTCAATCAATTCGGTTCAGCTTAAACAAGCTCCAACCAGCTCCATTAAGCTCCAATCAACTCGAGGCAACTCCAAGGCATGTAAGGGAAGCTCACCTAGCTCAAGGACAGCTCGTGGAAGCTCAAGAAGTTCAATGAAGAAGTGCAAGATTCGGTCAGCTCAAACCAGCTCATTTCAGCTCAAGGCTAGCTCGACCAGCTAATCTTAGCTCAAGCTTCCAACAACAACTCAACACCTCAAGGGACATGTTCCCTCCCAAGATACATGCATATCAACCTTGGAGGGAACATAAAGTGGCGCCATTTCCTTGGAGGGAAACTTGAATTTGGGTGGCAAATCAGCCTTGGAGGGAGGTACCATCACCATTCGGCCTAAATTGAAGAATCATGCCTTTGTGAACCAATTTTTGCCCTTAGCTGAATAAGCACATACCCTTTCAGCCACACCCCTTAGAATACTATGGCTTTGATTTTCATTCATAACACAACTCATTCACAACTTTCTTTGAATATATTTTATCCTTTGTGAGGTTTTCTCTCAAACTTTTTCTTTTAAGAACTTTATCGACTTATCAAACTTTGCTTGTGGTGTCTCCTATCTTCCATCCTATACTTCAGGGTTCTTGGTTCATATAACCAACGGGTCCAAGTCTTATCTACTGATGTGATCTCGGTTATGGAATAACCAAAATTACATTTGCCCAATCGTGAACGTAGTAAGTCTTTCTCAAATATGCAGAAATGGTTTCAAAAAGGGGTGTTTTGTATAAGGAAAAATGATGGTGCAATTGATATGGTTGCGGAAGCTAATTAAGTGATATGGTGGGAATGTAAAAGATGAAAAGAAAATGATGGTGAAAATGATGGTGATGGAAAAATGATAAGATGATGGTGACAATGATGGTGGAAGTGATAATGATGGAAAAATGAAGATAGTTTGGTTTTGAAATGAAGGAAGAATCAACACTATATTAAAGTGAAGGCCCGAACCTTATAATGCTCAAAATCCAAGGATGGATCGAGACCCACTAGTTATATAACAACTAGGAACCAACGATGTAAAACAATGGAAATAGAATTAACGCCACAAGGAGAAATTTCTTGATAATTCAGATAAGTTCAATGAAGAACAAAGAGTTTAAACTCTCACAAAAGTGTATTCAAATGTTTAAAGTTGTGTTTACAAAGGAGATGGGTGGTTATTTATAGGGACATAGCATCAAAACTGAATAGACAAAGACAAGGAATAAAGTCACATAATTATAGGCTTAAAGACTCATAAAGCTTTGGTTATCTCTTCTCCAAGTAACAACCGAAAAGCTTGTAGGATGAGGATGAATGTGAACATTCTTAGGATGAATGCAGACATACATGTCATCCATACGAAAGAATCCCTTGAGATGCCGAGCTTGGTTGAGTGTCATTCATTCTCCTTTAAAGGATGATAATGAATCATTGAATTCAGTAATTAAATGTCCTCTTGAATTTCTGGAAAAAGCATCTTGTGATTATTCCCGTATTGAATTTCTAGCCTGCACTGTCTTCAATAATCTCATCGTATCTTAAGCTTCCGATATCGGATTGAGGTGATTCAAAGTGCGTTGGTAAGCTGAGAAATAGAGGAATAAGTTTGAAGAAGACTTCAAGACTCAGATGTTCCTGAATCCTATCCAAAAATGGCAAACAAGTTGTCTGAGACTCCTTGAATTCCCTCCTTAAGTGCTGTTTTAGTTCATGCTTTTACTCTCCCTTAAGTGGTGATAATGAAGGCTTTGATTGCATGTATTCCTTGATAAAAAAACTGATCAGCTTTATGGGGTGTTAAAGTAGCTCTTAAGTGGTGTTTAAGTTGCTCTTTATGTTGTGTTTTAAGTGGCTTGAATGCATTGCTTCATTGCAGAAACCGACAGCCTTTAAGTGGTGTAAAACTCCCTTGAATGCCTTGAAACTGATAAGCCTTCATTGTTCTTCAAGTGTCTTTAATTGGTGGTGAATGCTTTGTCATTCTTGTAGAAAATGATCAGCCATTTGATCCAAATGAATTCCCTAACCAGAAACACATTAAATATCCATTAGATAACAACTTGCTTATTAGAAATGAAAGTAAATGCCAAATAGATTTAAATGAACTAGTTTAATTAATTGAACCAATTTAATTGAATGAACTCACTTAATTAAACGAACTAGCACACTTAATGAATTAACAAGCTTAAATATACTCACATGCTTAAATGAACTAACATGCTTAAATGAATTAAACAAGCTTAAATGAAATAACACGCTTAAATGAACTAAACATGCTTTAATGAACTGACATGCTTATTTATTCATGTGCAATAAATGAACTATCATGCATAATTAAACATGCACTTTATTATTGCTCAGGCAACTACATGGAACACACTCCCACGCTAGCACTCAAATGCACGTATTAAAATGCATAAGTAACATGTTGCATTTGTTCAAAAGATGTCCAAGGCTCTAAGCTTAGATTCAAGGCTTGAAAACTCGAATTGTTGAGATTCTCGGCTCGGGAACAAGTGTTTAAATCCTTCGACTTCTCCTCTGATGTGAACAAGGCCCAAAGAAGTTTGGTGCTAGCCTGGATCACATCATTCTCCCTTCTTGAAAGCGATTTGTCCCCAAATTGATGCTTTTTATAAAATGGAACAACTTGGACTTCCATAGGGACGAGAACTTCTTCACTTGCCTTTAGAACCAAAACCAATCTCCTGGTTCAAACATGGTTCTTTTGCACTTTCGATGAACTCTACTTTCATGCTGCTTGACTGGTGCCAAACGGAAAGTGTGATGACTTCTGGAATCATAGTTCACAAGACATAGAAATTCTCTCTCTTTATTTCCTTGCATCTTTTTGTGTAATTCTTTCTCAAACGTGTATTTACTTTCTTCCTCTACAATCACAAGTGGATTAGTAGGAAAATAAATAAAATGTTAAGGAGTAAAAAAGTCAAACCTGTCAAGGTTTTCAATTGGTGAGTGCTTGGTGGCAGAAGAGGTTGACTGTTTTCTAACGATAAAATCACACGACAAACATCCTTCCCACATTTTCAAACTTTTCTGAATAATCGCCCTCAATTGTGCGGACAATTTTCTTTTTAGATCAAAATTTTTAACAATTAACTAAAGGTATGTTGCGAAGAGAATTGGTTTGGTTTCACTCCTCAATGATTTTCCAAGAAAACCATAGAGTTCTATGCTTTTGGTTCGTAAATCCTCACTTTGCAAGTTTAATGTTGTCTCCTGCGTGCAAAACTTGGTCAATAGGACAAGTAATCAATTCTTTCAAAGATAAGAAATTGAACCTGTCGAAATCTTTGAATGTCGGATGGTACGCTATTCGCTTGGCGTTCATATTTCTCCAAAAATTCTTCCAAAATAAACCCAGAGGCTTAACATTATATTTTGAATCTGATCCTCTGGGTAATTGAATCATTTCCCTGAAAAATAAATTATGGTTAGCTTTAGGGAAAACTATCACAAAATTGAAAGAATTTTCAAAACACTAAGGTTGAGTGCTCCGAATGGATGGTTGAGGAATGTTGATACGAGCATGAGAGGTGTCAAAATAATCATATTGGAAAAGAAGTTGAAACTGCTTTGCAAGTCAGAAACATCAGTCAACTTGCGAAGCATTTTTGGATGGGATCCAGACATTTATGGGTCAACATGTCTTCTTAAAACTTGTCCGGCTGCAAATTATCTTTCCAACGCATATTGAAACACCTAAATCGGACATCTGTATCTCAAGATACGTCTATTTTAGCGAAGACAGTGCATGCAGAAATTCCTATACGGGATTAATACGGGATTTTTGGATAATTACGAATTTTGAAGATTTTATTTGATTATTTGTAATTTAAATCAATATAGGATTCTGCAATATCTATCAGGATCAGATTTATTTAATTAGAATTTTATTTAATCATTCAAATCTGAATTACAATGTAAGTGAAGCTTCTCCTAATTCAAGTGCATCAACTAGATAGCTGCTCACCACATTCGCACAACTTCCGCTATCAATGATGACAGAATATAGTTTGCTTCTGATCAAACATCTTGTGTGGAAAATATTTGTTCTTTGCATCTCCGTATCGTCGATTGCTTGGATATTAAGTGAACGTTGAATCACCAAGCTTTTAGGATCAGGTTCATCACTGGAGTAACCACCGGCAATGAATTCATTGTCGGACAATTCCTCCTCCGACTCGGATGAGTAGCTCCCATCTTCTCGAATAAGAAAGAGTCTTGTATTCGGGCAGTCTCTTTTATTCGAGTATTATCAATGCCCCGAAGAGGATCAAGTTCCACTGTTGTCGTAATTATCCAAAAATCCCGTATTAATCCCGTATAGGAATTTCTGTGTGCGCTGTCTTCGCTAAAATAGACGTATCTTGAGATACAGATGTCCGATTGAGGCGTTTCAATATGCGTTGGAAAGATAATTTGCAGCCGGACAAGTTTTAAGAAGACATGTTGACCCATAAATGCTGGATCCCATCCAAAAATTCTTCGCAAGTTGACTGATGTTTCTGACTTGCAAAGCAGTTTCAACTTCTTTTCCAAGATGATTATTTTGACCCCTCTCATGCTCGTATCAATTTGCCAACCGAAATCGAGAGAGAGAAATCCACTTTACTTACTTTCGAGTCTTAGACCAGCGTATCAAGCCTAGTATAGACTCCCATTAAACCTTTTCAAATCTTTGAAAAGCCATTCTTATCCGTTTCACTCACCGACAAAGCAATCGCCTTCCTTGCCGATGTCAAAACAAGCCTTCGGCAACTCCTAAAACACCAAGATTCACTTCCAAACTACTTTCCCCTGTTTCAAACACATCATAACAGAGAATCCAATGCATTACAATGCATCCAAACTCACAGCAACACAACAATTAACAGCACCTAACTATAGCCCTCCACAACACTCAACCTTAACAACCGAAAACATCATCGATTCACCAAAAACCTCAATCCAGCCTACAACTACGAATCTCAACCTTCAAATAACATCAATTAACATCAAAACAACAACCTAAAACAACTTTATACCTTCAACAACCAAAAATTAACCTCAACACCTCAAAATCTCTTAACAACCAAACTAGAGATTCAATTGATTCCGGAATTCTATCATCAAAACTCACTTCATTATCATATTAAACATCAAAATCAAGGTATAAACCAATCCTTAACTCAGCAAAAATAGATCACTATGAATTTCCACAATTTTCATCATAAATCATCAATTAAACCATAAATCTGAGTTTAATTTATCAAAACCCAATACAAATCATATAAAATGGATCAAGAACTTAGGAATTTTAATAAAGAACCTTTCATTAGAGGAGAAGAACGAATCCTTACCTCCAATGCTGATTTCTCCCCTTAATTGCTTTATAAAGCATGAAAATCAAGGTAGAAATAATAAGTATTTGATGTAAAAGCTTTAGAAATCAATTGGAAATCAAGAACTCTTTGAAATCCTAATTTTACCTGAAGAAATTGAAGCTGGAAAATATGTTTGGCTGGAGAGAATATGGGAGAAAAGAAGTTACAAAATTAGTTACGTGAAATTCTTTTAAAAGCCTTCATTGTGTTTAATCAATTCTCTCCTTATTTATACCTCTTAAAACTTAATTAAAAATAGTTAATTAAAGGGAGAAATATGATGAAACCCTTTTGGATTAATAGCTCCTTAAAGATTCAAAGTTTTGACCCATTTTCAAAACAGTCACTAAAAATAGTTTTGCAAACTTGCATTTTGGTCACTAACCCAAAATGTCCCATTTCTGAATTTCATTTTCCAAAATTGTTTTACCAAAATCATTTATATATTTAATAATGATTTTAGACTATTTTCCCATATTTTTATCTTCGATAAAAATATTTAATCTAATTTAAATCCCAAATCTGACTTGAATCTCTAATCCCGATCCACCGAACTAACTAAATCGTTCCCCAAAACTCCTAATCCCAAAATCAGAGCGTTACAACTCTCCCCCTCTTAAGAAATTTCATCCTGAAATTTACCTGGAGGAAAAAGATACGAAAACTATTTTTCCATGTCCAACTTACTCTCCCAAGTAGCCTCCTCAACTCCTCGATGCCGCCATAACACTTTAACGAGCTCTATCGTCTTCCCACGCAGAACCTTACTGCTGGTATCAAGGATCTCTACTGGTTCCTCATCATATCGAGGATCAACATCCTCAATCGGCATAACATGAGAGGGATCCGACCGATACCTCCGCAACATTGAAATGTGGAACACATTATCAATCTTTTCCAACTCGGGAGGCAACCTCAACCGATAATCTACGGGACCCACACAATCCAAAATCTCATACGGCCCGATAAACCTCGGACTCAACTTCCCTTTACACCCAAAGCGCATCACCTTCTTCCAAGTTGAAACCTTCAAAAACACTTTGTCACCAACAGCGTACTCCACTTCTCTACGCTTCAAATCTACGTAGGATTTCTGTCGATCGGATGCCGCTTTCAAGCGATCAAATACAAGCTTCACCTTCTCACAAGTGTCTTTCAACACATGGGGCATAGAAATATACTTCTCCCCAACCTCCGCCCAACACAAAGGTGTACGACACCTCCTACCATATAAGGCCTCATACGGTGCCATTTGAATACTCGCTTGATAGCTATTATTATAAGCGAACTCCACCATCGGCAACTGCTTTTCCCAGGTTCCTTAGAACTCGATAATACAATACCTCAACATATCCTCCAAGACCTGGATCACACGCTCAGACTGTCCATCTGTCTGTGGATGATAAGAAGTGCTAAAATGCAACCGGGTACCCAGGGCTCGAAGCAAACATTCCCAAAACCTTACTGTAAACCTCGGATCTCTATCCGACACAATGACTTAGGCACTCCATGCAACTTCACGACCTCTATGATGTAAAGATAAGCCAATTTATCCAAAGTATACGTTGTATGCACCGGCAAAAAATGCACACTTAGTAAACCAATCCATGATCACCCAAATGGAATCCTTTTTAGTCGGTGTCAAAGGTAGCCCCGACACAAAATCCATGGTGATTCTCTCCCATTTCCATTACGGTATCCTCAACGGTTGCAAAACCCGGAAGGAAATTGATGCTCAGCTTTAACACACTAACACACCATGCATCTAGCAACAAAATCAGCCACATCCTTCTTCAAACCAACCCAATAATACTCCTCCTTCAAACCCCGATACATCTTGGTACTATTGGGATGGATAGCAAAAGGGCTAGAATGAGCCTCGGTCAAGATGATACGTCTCAACTCCTCATCCTGCGACACCACTACCCGGTCCTTAAAGCACAACACCCCATCATCGTTAAAGTGAAAATCTGATGGTTTCCCTATCCAAGATATCCCTAACATGAGGTACCAACTCATCATCATACGGTTGTTTCTCCTTTATCATTTGCGACAGCGATGGCTTCACCAGCAACTCAGCTAACAAACCTCCATCACGGGTTACACTCAACCGAGCAAACATAGCTCTCAAATCAACCACAACTTTTCTACTCAAAGCATCCGCTACCACATTTTCTTTACTCGGATGATACTCAATGGTCAAGTCATAATCTTTAAGCAACTCCAACCACCGTCGCTGCCTAAGATTCAACTCTTTCTGCGACATCAAATACTTCGAACTTTTGTGATCCGTGTACACTACACACTTTTCACCATAAAGATGATGCCTCCAAATCTTTAACGCAAACACCACCGCGGCAAGCTCAAGATCATGAATAGGATAGTTATGCTCGTACACCTTCAATTGCCTAGATGTATAAGCCACCACCTTCCCACCTTGCATCAACACGTACACTAAACCCACATAGGATGCATCACTATATACCACAAACTCTTTTCCCGACTCAAGTTGAATCAAGATTGGAGCTTGCGTCAAAGCTTCCTTTAACTTTTCAAAAGCTTGCTGACGATCCTCCGTCCACTCAAAACGAACGTTCTTCTGCAACAACTTGGTTAAAGGTGCAGCAATCTTCAAAAATCCATCTACAAACTGGCGATAATATCCAGCCAACCTAAGGAAACTACGCACCTCCATCACAGACCTAGGTGGCTTCCAACTCACCACGCCTCAATCTTTTGTGGGTCCACACGGATTCCCTCAGCCGACACCATATGTCCAAGGAAAACTACTTCCTTCAACCAAAATTCACATTTACTCAACTTAGCATACAATTGATTATCCAGCAATCTTTGAAGCATAATTCGTAAGTGCTCATCATGGTCTTTCTCAATACGATAGTACACAAGAATATCATCAATAAACACTACCACAAATTGGTCCAAGTACTCATGAAACACCCAATTCATCATATCCATAAACGCAGCTGGTGCATTGGTCAACCCAAATGATATCACTAAGAACTCGTAATGCCCATACTTCATACGAAAGGCAGTCTTTGGCACATCTTCACCCTTCACCTTCAACTAATAATATCCCGAAATCTCAAGTCGATCTTAGAAAATACCGATGCACCTCGAAATTGATCAAACAAATCATCAATCCGCGGCAAGGGATATTTGTTCTTAATCGCCAACTTATTCAGTTGTCGATAATCAATACACATCCTAATTGTACCATCCTTCTTCTTCACGAATAACACGGTGCACCCCAGGGTTCAAAACTAGGTCTAATAAATCCCCGATCAAGCAACTCCTGGAGTTGTGTCTTTAAATCTTTCAACTCCTTAGGTGCCATGCGATATGGCGCAATGGACACCGGTGCTGAATCAACATACGTTTCGATTTTAAACTCAACCTCCCTATCTGGCGGCAACCCCGGTAACTCCTTAGGGAAAACCCCCAGAAAATCACAAACTGTGCGGATGTCCTGCACACACACATCCTGGATCCAGGATTCATAATATAGGCTAAATATGCCTGACATCCGAGTTTCAACATTCGACTTGCTTCCAAAGCTAAAACAACATTAGTCAGGAACTTTGCATTCTCGCCAACCACCACAACTTCATAATCATCAGCAAGACGCAAGGATATCCATTTGGTTTCAAAATCCACAACTGCCCTATGCTCGGATAGCCAATCCATCCCCAATATTACATCAAAACCATGGAATGGCAATTCCATCAGATCCACAGCAAACACATGGTCTTGCACCATCAAAGGACACCTTCGGTATAACTTCCTAACAACAACCATCTCACCCAAAGAACTAGTTACTCGAATCCCAACATTCAAAATCTCCACAGGTATATCAAGCAACTGTGCATGCTCACTAAGAATATACGAATGGGTGGAACCAGAATCAACCAAAGAAAATAACGACAAAGATTGCAAAGTAAAGGTACCTACAATCACATCGCTATCGTTGTTTCCTTCACGATGCGCATACACCCTTGCGAGACCACCACCATCCGGCTGAATAGCAACGGTGTGTGCTATAGTCCTACGCCTCCATCTCTCGACTGAAAATGTCCTCGTCCATGCCCTCGACCTCTCAGGGCAACAGGTGCATGAACATGCTCACCTCTAGCTAACATTAACATAGGGCAGTATGCCTCACATGATCAGCCGACCCACAACTCCAACAAGCATTAGCTGCAACAGGCACAGGAACTGGCCCAGCTCGTCCAATCTGAGGATAATCGCGTCTAACATGGTCTCAAGATCCACAACCCCAGCAAACTCTATCCGACCTCCAGCAAACCTCCGAATGCTTCTTCCCACACTGAACACACTCGGGTATCCCACCTCCAGAACTCTGCCCTAGCTGACCTCTTCTCCCAAGCTCGGGTCGATATCTCCGATCACGGTGCCTCTAATATCGACCACCCCTATCATTAGCATCAACAGCTCTCTTACCATGACCAGATCCTCCAGCACGAGATGTCAAACCCAAACTCTGCTCAATATCCTTGGCTCTCGAAACCAATACATCAAAATCAACATACTCAGCAGCCAACATATATGTCTTAACCTCTTGCGTCAATCCGTAACAGAAGCGATCACAACGGCTCCTCTCATCAGGCATCAACTTAGAAGCATACTGACTCAGCCTCACAAACTATATCTCATACTCAGATATTGACATATCCCCTTGCACCAAAGCCGTGAACTCGCGTTTCTTTTCATCTTGGTATCTAGCTCCAAGATACTTCTTCCAGAAGACATATCGGAAGGTTTCCCATGTTACATTGTCGGCCTCTATACTTGCAATCACCGTAGTCCACCATCTATACACATCTCCCTGCAGTAGAGATACAACACATCCCAGCTTACGAGCATCAGAACAACCCATCTGATCCAAAATACGATTCATGCTGGCAAACCACTCCTCAGAAGCCTCAGGCAACAACCCTCTAAACTTGACCCCTCCCAGGCCACGTAAACGCTCTAAGGGTAATCCCAAATTAGCAGCAGCAATTGGTACTGGCGCAGACACCTGCACTCCAGCCATCGTGGCCTGGAACGCTCCCGTCATTGCCTGTATCAAAGGCGTCATATCACCCAGTGCTGGCCCAACTTGCACAGTGTGGTACTTGTTCCACACCCGCAGGAGGATTCGGTGGAGGAGGTGGCAACCCCTCAAACACAACATTATTCTCATCATCTTGCCTCCCCCCATTCGCATTAAAACGTAATTCCCTCCTCGGTGGCATTGTAAACAAAGAATCTATGGCATGATAACACCAAAATAAAAACGGTTAGGCCATCTTCAAGCAAGGGTCCAAGGCTTCCATTTCAAATCAAAACATTTTCCATCGATAGTAATAAGGTAATGTGTCCCAAATCATACCCCCAACATGGCATATAACATACAATCCATCACTGTGTATAGCAATCAAGTCAATTCAATCAACATACATTTCAAACAACTTCCCAACATACATAACCAACCATAACCCACCCCCAACAATCATAACCTAGCTTTGATACCACCAAATGTAACCCCCTCGACCTGGCCTAATCGCAAGACCGAATCGAACAAGCTACATTAAGTTTATCGAAGTAAACCGTGAAGACAACTCTGGAAATATGACCATTTTTTTCTTTTATCTTATCTAGATGCTGGTTATTACCCTACATGTACATACAAACAACGAGTGAAAACCCAACCCAATCGGGCATCGAATTGATATCCAATTGGTCACTTTACAATAATAGGGACCAAAACATAAATCTACAAATCTATAAGGGTTAACTTGTAATTTGCTTTACCAATCTTCGATTTTCCAGGTTACAAGCATACATGCCAAATTTCAACTTAAAACGATCATCCAAACTCATCCAATTGCATACATAACACCTAGGGACCCAACTATAATTTCCATTATTTTGAAGGACCAATTTCATAATTAAAGTTACCAATCCTCAATTAAACTAATTACATGCATATTGGTGAAATTTCAAGTCAAAACGATCATTCAAACTCATTTAATTGCATGTATATCACTTAGGGACTAGAACGAGAGAAAACATAAACCTTAAAACATACTTTTAACTAACTTAACCACTGACTGTATCAATACGCGGGCAAGTGTATCGATACGCCTGAGCTTTCTCAAAATTCCATATTCCAATAGCTCAAAATCGTATTGATACACCTTCACGTGTATCGATACACTATGCTTGTAACCGTAGACCCGTATCGATACGGTCACCCGTGTACTGATATGTTAAGCCTAAAAATGTGCTTACCCGTATCAATACGGTCTCTTGTGTATCGATATGCTATGCCTGGAAACACTTACATGTATTGATATGGGCACGGGCGTATCGACACGCCCTGACTTGAAACGTCAAAATTTGCTGGTTTTTAGCCTCGTTTTGGAATTCTAACACTTCAGCATACTTCTAACAATCAAATAACATCATCATTGGTCATTTACCATCAACTACCATAAAACCAAACATCAAGAAACAATCATAATGCTTTAAAGGTAAACTATAGGCATGCTTCCTAATACTCAAGCAACCAAAGCATGAACCATGTGCAAAATCCAACAAACCAAGCTTATCACAAGTCCAAAGCAGCAGTATAAACTTGCTCAAACGGAGAAGTAACCACTCAAACCCTGCCAACAACATTTAAACCACATTGCCTTTATTACTACTTTAAAACCCAAACATACTTTGGTAAATCAAGTCTTGGATTTTCCTCCTTGCTTGCTAGGCCACTTGCATTCAATCAATCTGCATTGATGATAAAAGAGAGCAAAGCAATCATTTCTTAGTGAGGAACGCTCAAAATACAAACCATCATCCAATGCAATTAAAATCCATTTCAAAACAATCATGCCATTCTTTCAAAACATGCACTTAGTCTTTACAAAATCAGCATATTAAACCATATACAACATGTATCATGGATTCCACAACATAATCTCATATGCAATTCTCTCAACTTAAGCATTTCCCATGCATAACATCCCATATGCAAAGCTTAAGGAGTAAAACATGTGTAAACACTTTATTCAAAATTAATCCATCAACATGATACATTTAAAACATTATATTGGCTTACAAGTGATCCATCTCAAGAACAACATTTCCATAAAACCATCATTAACATCGGTAACATCGGATACACGGATTTCCCAAGAGATCTTGCAATCTCTTGCAGCTCAATGGCATGGAGTCGTGCAACATATACACCACCTCTACACTACCAAGGCTAATCCTCCAACTTGGAGTAAACACATTTGACGCATCAACCTCTACAGCTCATGGCTGGAGTAAAAGCCATTTAAGTGTTACCTCAACAACATTGGGGTTCACATGATCGGAGTAAGTACCTCTCGTACTACCTCTACAACCACGGGCGACTTATTATAGTAGACTTTAAATCCTATGGCCGGCCAATTATATCCGATAACATTTCCATAACATTTTCGATTCATCACTTGCCAATATAATCCACTTTTATAGACATACCTCACTGTTTTCTTATGCATTATTCAAATCATTTCATTGTGCATTAAATCACGCATAAGCCATGTTCATAATCATTCTTTAAAATCATGCATTTCTTTCCAAACGCATTTATCATCATTTCATATCAATTTCCAGCTTTAAACCATGCTCATTCCTTGCATAAAATAGGAGGTAAACAATCATTTAACAAGTGCATTCATAAATCATTCGCCAACCGAAATTGAGAGAGAGAAATCCACTTTACTTACTTTCGAGTCTTAGACTAGCGTATCAAGCCTATTCTAGACTCCCATTAAACCTTTTCAAATCTTTGAAAAGCCATTCTTATCCGTTTCACTCACCAACAAAGCAATCGCCTTCCTTGCCGATGTCAAAACAAGTCTTTGGCAACTCCTCAACACCAAGATTCGCTTCCGAACTACTTTCCCCTGTTTCAAACACATCATAAAAGAGAATCCAATGCATTACAATGCATCCAAACTCACAGCAACACAACAATTAACAGCACCCAACTATAGTGATACGAGCATGAGAGGGGTCAAAATAATCATCTTGGAAAAGAAGTTGAAACTGCTTTGCAAGTCAGAAACATCAGTCAACTTGCGAAGCATTTTTGGATGGGATCCAGGCATTTATGGGTCAACATGTCTCTTAAAACTTGTCCGGCTGCAAATTAGCTTTCCAAAGCATCTTGAAACGCCTCAATCGGACATCTGGATCTCAAGATACGTCTATTTTAGAGAAGATAATGCATGCAGAAACTCCTATACTGGATTAATACGGGATTTTTGGACAATTACGAATTTTCAAGATTTTATTTGATTATTTGTAATTTAAATTAATATAAGATTCTGCAATATCTATTAGGATCAGATTTATTTAATTAGGATTTTATTTTTAGCATTTATTTATTATTAGAAGTTACTTATCTAATTAGGAGATTAGATTTTAGCATTTATTTATTTTATTTTATTCCTAAGTTTAGTAGGATTAGAACTTCTCCATGGCCTATATAAAGGAGGCTTCACCCACATTGTAATTTAGATTTGAATGATTAAATAAAATTCTCTTTTGAGTTCCAACTTGCAAGAACATTATCTTGTGTTTTAGAAGCAAATCGATTTTCAAGTTCTCCAGGATTTGTTGTTGAGGATCTTTACACTCCTGCTTGCCCATACAAAAGCGTTTGGGAGGGTGGGTTAGAGCCTTTTGAGGTTTCTTGCTTAGATAATTGCGTCTAAGAGGGTGCCGAGGGCAACTATCAATTCATCACACCATTTCCACATATTCAAGCTTCCTCCATTGACGCCACCACCATAAGCAAATCTGAATTTTTAGATTTGTTCTTTATTTTGGTTTGTTTTGTTTTTCTCTTTATTCGAATTTGCGCTACTCTATCATTTGGTATCGGATTCAGGTCGTTCTTGAGGATGTCGTTGAGCAACGTATTGGATTTTACCCTTTTGGGGACATGATGTCATTATTGTTGTCGACTAGATCATTCAGGGTATGATTGTCCAGATAAGTTTTATTTTCAAGAAAAAGTTTTGAGAGATATGTTGTATGAATTCATGATATGAACGTCAATGGCAAAGACCCAGAGAAGTACCCAGGTGGCCCCATTACTCGAGCAAGGGTCAAGGAGTTCCAAGCAGCCATGGAAAATATGTTTACATCAAGCTTGGGACGTGAGAAAGAAGAAATAATAAGGGAGGAACACTTTACTTTGCTTATGCATGAATTTGCATGAGTATTTAAAGTTTGCATAACATTCATTGCATTCAATAAACATGTTGTTCATTAAAGCATGCGTTGCATTTAAACATGTAGTACATTTAGTTATACACTTCATTTAACTAAGTAGTTCATTGATTAAACTAGTTCATTCAAGATTATTAGTTCATTGAATAAAGTTAGTTCATTAATTAAACTAGTTCATTCATCAAACTAGCTCATTTATTAAACTAACTCTTAATTGTTTACATGCATGTTTTCAATTAAAGATTGAATAAAGTTTACCTTTGTGTCTAGGTGCATGAGGGAAGATGAACGGTTTTACCAGATGCAAGAATATCAGCAGAATGTCTTCCAATTCTGGATGCGATACAGACGTGTTTGGATCCAGAAATCAATTGGACGTTATTCCTCCATCTCTTAGCTTTCCAATGCCTTTTGAATCACCTCAATCCGATATCGGGAGCTTGAGATACGAATGATTTACTGAAGACAGTGCAGGCTGAAATTTTTATTACGGGAATTTTATGCATGGATGATTTGAATGAATTTGAGCCAAGGAAGAGTTCTTTCATCTTCTACCAAGAGACAAGCAATTGATGGCCATCTTAATTCAGCAAATTCAAGGCATTCAAGGTTGATGTTATCACCATTCAAGTGGGGGTTTCAAAATTCATTGAGGAGACATGAAATGAAGGCTGGATGAAACTCACCTTTTTATGACATTCAAGTCATATTAATCAGCTTGGAAGATGAAGAGTTGCACTTAAACTGGACAGCAAGGATGTCTACATTCATCCTTGTCTACATTCATCCCCTTTCTCTTCATATGATAGCAAAACAAGGCAGCCCAAGAGTCCTTCTTAATTTGGACGAAAATATGACTAAATTCAACCTCAATTTGTCTAAACTAATCAGCTTTGAATATGAGAGGAAAGGACAAAGCATTCATGTGTATTCAAGTGCATTAAGATGAGCATTCATCTTTCTTGTAACACCTTTTCATATTCTGCCTACTTCTACTATAAATAGGCATCTTTAGGATCATTGTAAGAGACTTTTTGAATATATAAAACATCTTTGAAAGATTGCTTTCATTCTTGTTCTCTTGTGGAACTTTATCGGCTTCAAGTTAGTCTTGTAGTCTTCATCCATTTCCCTTTTGTTATAGCGTTGGTTCCTAGCTCATCTATAGCTAGTGGGTCACGTTCCATATCATACCACTTCATTTCCACTTTATTATATTGCTGGTTCCTAACTCTTTATAGTTAGGGGGTCACAATCCATCCTTTGAATTTCTTCATCTTAACGCCAACACCCCATCATCTTCACCTACATTTTCATCTTTTTTTTTTCTTCCATAATCACAAACTATCACTCTTCCTACACCCCTTCTACATATCTTTCATCCCATTATTTCTATTTCTTATTTATCTATTTCTACTTACATTGTTGTTTGAGTAATTTCAGAATACATTCAAAGCACTGCAGAGTTCTTACTAGAATCACGATCGGGCATTCACATATATGATTCAAAATTCATAGTCGAGATCATATCATTTGGTATCAGAGCCTAGACGATTCAATAAGCGTATTATTTTTCTCTCTCCCGGGTTAGTAAAAAAATCAAAAAAAATCAAAAAAAAATCTTAAAGAGGGAGGGAGCAGTCTATTCTTGTTTAAAAAAAATTACAATACATCATTTCTTATTGCTGAATTACAAATTCCTTTACCTATTCTTAGTAATTCTTTCTTTTTGAAGCCATTATCCTTTTATTATTCATCATTCTCCTACCAAGCTAGAATTGTTTCAGCCAAAGTCCACGAGACACTTGTAAGCCTTGAGGAAGTTCCCAAAAGGACTTGAAAATAAAGCACGAGTGGTAAAAGGCATGAGTGTGCATTAAGGGGAAAAGCCTAACCAGAGTGAAACACGAGTGTGAGTGCATTTTCTTTGGAGTGGAAAGGTGAGATTTTGTGTTAGTAAGGTTTAATTTCTTTTGTTTCTTTATCTAACATGTCACAAAGATCTGGTCATAGTGGTGAAGGAGTTCCCAATTTGCAAAATCAGGCTATGCTTCAAGCAATGGCCAAAATGATCCAAGAGCAATTGGAGCCCCTAATTGAACGAATAGACCAGCTTGAAATTTCACAAGCTAATCAGGGTAATGAGGAGTATCCTGAAGAAGTTGAAGTAGATGATGTGCAAGATCAAGTATCCCAACATAGCATGGTACAACAAGGCCAGAGAGCTCGACCACGAGTAGACGATAATCTCAGCAACATCAAGATTACCATTCCTCCTTTTCAAGGAAGAACGGATCCTGAAACCTATCTTGCATGGGAAAAGAAGGTTGAGCACATTTTTGAGTGCCATAACTATTCAGAGCTTAAAAAGGTAAAACTCGCTGCCATTGAGTTTACGAATTATGCACTAATATGGTGGGATCAATTGACATCAAGTAGGAGACGCAATGGAGAACATCCTATCACTACATGGGATGAAATGAAAGCGGTGATGCGAAGGCGATTCATTCCAACCCACTACCATCGAGAGTTATTCAACCGTCTTCAAAATCTTTCACAAGGTAACCGAAGTGTTGAAGATTACTACAAAGAGATGGAGGTGTCCATGATTCGAGCCAACATCGACGAGGATCGAGAAGCCACAATGGCAAGATTCCTAGCGGGACTAAATCCGGACATTGCGAACGTGGTCGAGTTGCAACATTATGTGGAGATGGAAGACATGGTGCATATGGCCATGAAAGTGGAAAAACAGCTCAAAAGAAAGGGTGCCACACGATCTTATGGGAGTTCAACATCAAAATGGGGGCAAAGTTCATACAAGAAGACTCCTCCAATACCGTCCACGAAAAAAAGGAGGACCACCGAAGGAAGTAAGCCCATTGCCGAAACCAGCAAGGGTAAGACTACCGCTTACTCCAAATCGTTCCCGTGACATACAATGTTTTAAGTGTTTGGGGCGTGGACACATTGCAAGCCAATGTCCGAACCGCAACACCATGCTTCTTCGAGATGATGGAGAAGTTGAATCGGAACAAGAAGAGGATGAGAATGAAGATGTTGCCATCGAAGAAGAAGAATTAGAGTATGGCGTGGAAGGAGAGGTTCTTGTTGTCAAAAGAAGCCTAAACGTATAATCCGTTGGAGGAAATGAACAACGAGAAAATATCTTCCATACTCGTTGCCATGTTGGAGGAAAGGTATGCTTTGTTATTATTGATGGTGGTAGTTGCACTAATGTTGCTAGTACCTTAATGGTAGATACACTTGGCTTGGCAACAACAAAGCATCCACAACCTTATAAGCTACAATGGCTCAACGATGGAGGAGAACTCAAGGTGACCAAACAAGTTCGAATTGTTTTCTCTATTGGGAAGTACAAAGACGAGGTATTATGCGATGTCGTTCCAATGCACATAAGCCATTTATTACTTGGAAGGCCTTGGCAATTTGATAGGCGAGTGATCCATGACGGGTATACCAACCGTATACGTTCACCCATGAAACAAAGAAGATCACTTTAGCCCCACTTTCTCCAAAACAAATACATGAAGACCAAATTTTATTGAGAGGAAAAATTGAAAAAGCCAAAGAGAGAGAGACCAAAATGGAGGTAAAAGCAAAGGAGTGTGATCAAAATGAGGGAAGGAAAATCAGAATTCTTTCTAAAAGAGAGAGTTGAAAAAGAGTTTAATGACAGCAAAGGAAGCACTTGTGCTCATGTACAAGGAAAATTTCTTGAATACTAACTACCTTGATCAAAATTTGCCTGCTTTTTTGTTGTGTCTTTATTGCAGGAGTTTGATGACCTATTTTCGGAGGAAATACCAAGTGGGCTGCCACCTATTCGTGGCATAGAACATCAAATAGACTTTGTTCCCGGAGCTGTCATTCCAAACCGACCAGCGCATCAAGCAACCCGAAGAAACTAAGGAGTTGCAAAGGCAAGTATCTGAGTTGATGTCAAAAGGCTACGTGAGGGAAAGCCTTAGCCCATGTGCCGTGCGGTTCTACTTGTGCCAAAGAAGGATGGAACTTGGCGCATGTGTGTGGACTGCCGAGCGGTAAACAAAATTACGGTAAAGTATCGTCACCCTATTCCTCGCTTAGATGACATGTTAGATGAGCTTAGTGGTTCTAACCTCTTTTCCAAGATTGATCTTAAAAGTGGTTACCACCAAATACGAATGCGGGAAGGTGATGAGTGGAAAACAGCATTCAAAACTAAGCAAGGCCTTTATGAGTGGTTGGTTATGCCTTTTGGCTTAACTAATGCTCCAAGCACGTTTATGAGGTTAATGAATCATGTTCTTAGGCCATTCTTGGGTAAGTTTTGTGTGGTTTACTTTGATGACATTCTAATCTATAGTAAAACCATGGAAGAACATGTTCAACAATTAAGGTCAGTTTTGCTAGTTTTGAGGAAGGAAAAACTGTTTGCTAACTTACAAAAATGTACATTTTGTACTTGACAGGGTTGTTTTCCTAGGTTTCGTTGTGAGTTCTGAAGGCTTGGAGGTGGACAAAGAGAAGGTTAAAGCCATTGAAGAGTGGCCACGACCAGCAAGCATTTCTCAAGTTAGGAGCTTCCATGGACTTGCAAGTTTTTATCAAGATTCGTCCCCAACTTCAGCACCATAGCCGCCCACTAACAAGTGTCATTAGGAAGAATTTGAAAACATGGGAGGAGAGTTTACCACATGTGGAGTTTGCATACAACCGTTCGATCCATAGTACTACAGGGCGCACGCCTTTTGAAGTGGTGTATGGATTCAATCCATTAACACCGATAGACTTGTTACCATTACCCGCTGATCAAATTGTGAATAAAGATGGACTTAATAAAGCTGAATTTGTTAAGAAGCTTCATCAACAAGTGCGGGAGAACATTGAAAACGAACCAAGCAATATGAGCAGCAAGCAAATAAGGGTCGAAGCGAATTTCCTTTGAGCCAGGGGATTGGGTGTGGCTGCACATGAGGAAAGAAAGGTTCTCGGCTCAACGAAAGTCCAAATTAATGCCTCGGGGAGATGGACCTTTCCAAATAGTCAAGAAGATCAATGATAATGCCTATCAATTAGATCTTCCAGGTGAGTTTAATGTTAGTGCAACCTTCAATGTTGCTGACCTATCTCCTTATGATGTAGATGACGATTTGGGGACAAATCGCTTTAAAAGGGAGGGGACTGATATGAACGTCAATGGCAAAGACCCAGAGAAGTACCCAGGTGGCCCCATTACTCGAGCAAGGGTCAAGGAGTTCCAAGCAGCCATGGAAAATATGTTTACATCAAGCTTGGGACGTGAGAAAGAAGAAATAATAAGGGAGGAACACTTTACTTTGCTTATGCATGAATTTGCATGAGTATTTAAAGTTTGCATAACATTCATTGCATTCAATAAACATGTTGTTCATTAAAGCATGCGTTGCATTTAAACATGTAGTACATTTAGTTATACACTTCATTTAACTAAGTAGTTCATTGATTAAACTAGTTCATTCAAGATTATTAGTTCATTGAATAAAGTTAGTTCATTAATTAAACTAGTTCATTCATCAAACTAGCTCATTTATTAAACTAACTCTTAATTGTTTACATGCATGTTTTCAATTAAAGATTGAATAAAGTTTACCTTTGTGTCTAGGTGCATGAGGGAAGATGAACGGTTTTACCAGATGCAAGAATATCAGCAGAATGTCTTCCAATTCTGGATGCGATACAGACGTGTTTGGATCCAGAAATCAATTGACGTTATTCCTCCATCTCTTAGCTTTCCAATGCCTTTTGAATCACCTCAATCCGATATCGGGAGCTTGAGATACGAATGATTTACTGAAGACAGTGCAGGCTGAAATTTTTATTACGGGAATTTTATGCATGGATGATTTGAATGAATTTGAGCCAAGGAAGAGTTCTTTCATCTTCTACCAAGAGACAAGCAATTGATGGCCATCTTAATTCAGCAAATTCAAGGCATTCAAGGTTGATGTTATCACCATTCAAGTGGGGTTTCAAAATTCATTGAGGAGACATGAAATGAAGGCTGGATGAAACTCACCTTTTTATGACATTCAAGTCATATTAATCAGCTTGGAAGATGAAGAGTTGCACTTAAACTGGACAGCAAGGATGTCTACATTCATCCTTGTCCACATTCATCCCCTTTCTCTTCATATGATAGCAAAACAAGGCAGCCCAAGAGTCCTTCTTAATTTGGACGAAAATATGACTAAATTCAACCTCAATTTGTCTAAACTAATCAGCTTTGAAGATGAGAGGAAAGGACAAAGCATTCATGTGTATTCAAGTGCATTAAGATGAGCATTCATCTTTCTTGTAACACCTTTTCATATTCTGCCTACTTCTACTATAAATAGGCATCTTTAGGATCATTGTAAGAGACTTTTTGAATATATAAAACATCTTTGAAAGATTGCTTTCATTCTTGTTCTCTTGTGGAACTTTATCGGCTTCAAGTTAGTCTTGTAGTCTTCATCCATTTCCCTTTTGTTATAGCGTTGGTTCCTAGCTCATCTATAGCTAGTGGGTCACGTTCCATATCCTACCACTTCATTTCCACTTTATTATATTGCTGGTTCCTAACTCTTTATAGTTAGGGGGTCACAATCCATCCTTTGAATTTCTTCATCTTAACGCCAACACCCCATCATCTTCACCTACATTTTCATCTTTCTTTTTTTTTCTTCCATAATCACAACTATCACTCTTCCTACACCCCTTCTACATATCTTTCATCCCATTATTTCTATTTCTTATTTATCTATTTCTACTTACATTGTTGTTTGAGTAATTTCAGAATACATTCAAAGCACTGCAGAGTTCTTACTAGAATCACGATCGGGCATTCACATATATGATTCAAAATTCATAGTCGAGATCATATCAATTCATGTCTTCTAATGATATTGAAATATGTGATCCAGAGCATGATCAAGAAATTTGTTCTTCTAAAGAACATGAGGAAGACGATACCATCAAGAGTTTAACCTTGCCTATTGATGAGGAAGAAATTATAAGTAGTGTGTTTGTTTCCAGTGACGAACCTACTATTCCGATTCAAGATGATCATCAAGCGACAAACACCGACGAAGGTACCTTACAATCAAAAGGTATCATTGAATGTTTTCAAAATTCTATTTATGCTTATTCCTCTTTTAGCATTAATAACAAATTTGAAGATGAGAATGAGTTACTTTACGACCAACAGAACAATTGTGATGATCCCAATGAGAAGGAACTTGTAAATTACATTGCAAAAAGAGACTCTGGAAAAGGATCCTTCAAGACGTCTTCTCTTCCATGGTACTTTGATGAACTTCCTCCATTTACCGATCTAGATTCGAGGGTGAATCTTTTTGAGGTGTGGGGGAATGATACGAGCATGAGAGGGGTCAAAATAATCATCTTGGAAAAGAAGTTGAAACTGTTTTGTTGGGGTCAAAATAATCATCTTGAAAAGAGTTGAAACTGCAAAAGGATCTTATTTTTTGGCCGTTTTGTTGGGGTTTAAGACGTGCATGTCTAAATGGGCTTAACAGTGGACCGTTGGAATTTTAACCAAGTAAAATTTTTTTGAAAATGAGGTTAAGCTATATAATCATATTCCATAACCCATAATCAAATATTTTAATTCATGAAATTTGTTTTAATCTTATTTTGTGGTCGTTTTGTTGGGTTTAAGGCATGCATGTCTAAATGGGCTTTATAGTTGACCCATTGGAATTTTAACCATGTAAAAATTTCTAAAAATGAGGTTAAGCTATATAATCATGTTTAAAAGCCCATAACAAAATATTTTAAGTTATAAAATGTGATTTAATCTTATTTTTTGACCGTTTTATTGGGGTTTAAGGCGTGCATGTCTAAATGTGCTTTACAAAGGACCCGTTTGAATTTTAAATGAGTAAAATTTTCTAAAAATGAGGTTTAGCTGTATAATCATGTTCAAAATCTCATAACTAAATATTTTAAGTCGTACACTTTGATTTATTATTATTTTTCGTCTGTTTTGTTGGGGCTCAAGGCGTGCATGTCTACATGGACTTCACAGTGTAACTGTTGGAATTTTAACCGAGTAAAAAGTTTTGAAATTGAGGTTAAGCTATATAATCATATTCAAGAGCTCATAATCAAATACGTTATTGTATAAAATTTGATTTAATCTTATTTTACGTCTGTTATGTTGGGGTTTAAAGCGTGCATGTCTAAATGGGCTTTACAATGGACCCGTTGGAATTTTAACCAGGTAAAAAGTTTTGAAATTGAGGTTAAGCAATATAATCATATTCAAATCCCATAATTAAATATTTTAAGTCATAAAATTTGATTTAATCTTATTTTTCAGTCATTTTGTTGGGGTTTAAGGAGTGCATGTCCAAAAGGGCTTTATAGTGGACCGTTGGAATTTTAATCGAACAAAAGTTCTAAAATTAAGGTTAAGTTGTATAATCATATTCAAAATTCCATAAATAAATATTTTAATTCATAAAATGTGATTTAATCTTATCTTGTGGCCGTTTTATTGGGGTTTAAGACATTCATGTCAAAATGGGATTTATAGTGGACCCGTTGGAATTTTAACCGAGTAACAAGTTCTAAAATTGAGGTTAAGGTATATAATAATATTCATAAGCCCATAAGTAAATATTTTAACTCATGAAATTTGATTTAATCTTATTTTGCGGCCATTTTGTTGCGGCTTAAGACGTGCATCTCTAAATGGGCTTTACAGTGAACCGTTGGAATTTTACTAAAGTAAAAAGTTCTGAAATTGAGGTTAAGATACATAATCATATTCAAAATCCCATAATCAAATATTTTATCTCATAAAAACAATTTAATCTTTTTTGTGGCCGTTTTCTTGGGAGTTAAAGGCATGCATGTCTAATTGGACTTTACAATGGACCCGTTGGAATTTTAACCGAGTATAATTTTTTTTGAAAAAGAGGTTAAGCTATATAATCATGTTCAAAAGCCCATAACAAAATAATTTAAGTCATAAAATGTGATTTAATCTTATTTTGTGGCAGTTTTGTTGGGGTTTAAGACATGCATGTCTAAATGAGCTTTACAGTAGACCCGTTGGAATTTTAACCGAGTAAAAAGTTTTAAAAATGAGTTTAAGCTAATATAATCCTATTCAAAAGCCCAAAATCAAATATTTTAACTCGTAAAATTTGATTTAAACTTATTTTGTGGCCGTTTTGTTGGGTTTAAGGCGTGCATGTCTAAATGGGTTTCACAGTGGACTCGTTAGAATTTTAACAAAGTAAAATTTTCATAAAATGTGGTTAAGCTATATAATCATGTTCAAAAGCTCATAACTAAATATTTTAAGTAATAAAATGTGATTTAATCTTATTTTTCGGCCGTTTTGTTGGGGGTTTAAGAGTGCATGTTTAAATGGGCTTCATGGTGTACCCGTTGGAATTTTAACCGATTAAAAATTTTTGAAAATGAGTTTAATTTATATAATCATGTTCAAAAGCCCATAACTAAAAATTTTAAGCAATAAAATGTGATTTAATCTTATTTTTTTTGCCGTTTTGTTGGGGTTTAAGGCGTAAATGTCTAAATGGGCTTTATAGTGGACCCGTTTGTATTTAACCGAGTAAAATTTTCTAAAAATGAGGATAAGCTATATAATCATATTACATAGCCCATAAACAAATATTTTGACTCATAAAATTTGATTTAATCTAATTTTGGGGATTTTTTGCTGGGTTTAAGGCATGCATGTTTAAATGGGCTTTATAGTGGACCCGTTGAAATTTTAACCGAGTAAAAAGTTTTGAAATTGAGGTTAAGCTATATAATCATATTCAAAAGCTCATAATCAAATATTTTAACTTATGCAATTTGATTTAATATTATTTTGTGGCCGTTTTGTTGGGTTTAAGGCATGCATGTCTAAATGGCCTTTATAGTGCACCCGTTGGAATTTTATCGAAGTAAATTTTTTTGAAAAAGAGGTTAAGCTATATAATCATATTCCATGTACCATAATAAACTATTTTAACTCATTAAATTTTATTTAATCTTATTTTGTAGTTGTTTTGTTGGGGTTTAAGGTGTGCATGTCTAATTGGGCTTTACAGTGGTCCAATTTGAATTTTAACTGAGTAAAAATTTCCGAAAATGAGGTTAAGTTGTATAATAATGTTCAAAATACCATAACTAAATATTTTAAGTCATAAAATTTTATTTAATCTTATTTTTGGCCATTTTGTTGGGGTTTAAGACATGCATGTCTAAATGGGCTTAACAGTGGACCCGTTGGAATTTTAACCGAGTAAAATTTTTTGGAAATGAGGTTAAGCTATATAATCATATTCCATAACCCATAATCAAATATTTTAATTCATGGAATTTGTTTTAATCTTATTTTGTGGACGTTTTGTTAGTTTTAAGGCGTGTCTGTCTAAATGGGCTTTATAGTGGACCCGTTGGAATTTTAACCATGTAAAAATTTCTGAAAATGAGGTTAAGCTATATAATCTTGTTCAAAAGCCCATAAAAATATTTTAAGTCATAAAATGTGATTTAATCTTATTTTTTGACCGTTTTGTTGGAGTTTAAGGTGTGCATGTCTAAATGTGCTTTACAAAAGACCCGTTTGAATTTTAATCGAGTAAAATTTTCTAAAAATGAGGTTTAGCTGTATAATTGTAATATCCCAATTCTTGCTTAGTGACTAAAATGTAATTTTTTAAAGTTTAGGGGTTAAAGTGTAAACTTTAGAAAAGTTTAGGGACCAAAGTGTAATTTTAAAAAGTTATGTAATTTAACCCTGTAAATGGATATTTCACCCCCAAGAGTTGTATTTCTGTGTTATCTGATTTTTCATACGAGGCTTATATTATTCAAATTTGTATCGAATAATATTGTTAAGCGTGCTCAGACTAGAGTAGCCCAATGATGGGTGACCTAATGGGAAGGTCCCATATCCAATATTTTGACTGATAAAAAGGACTCAGTTTAAGTCAGTAATATTCGTAATGGATTGTTGAGATAAGATTGTTAAGAGGAAATGTATCCGATAAAAATTCCCAAAAATTTATCGGTATATCGAATCGAATTAAAATTTTAAAGACGGTTCCAAAGATTATGAAAAATTCATAAAATATTATTTTATGAATATTTTATTAATGTTGGTAGGATTCTAACTAGATTTAGTTAGAATGTGATGGAGTGGTTATAAAGCTCAAAGAAAGAAAATTTGAAAATCGTATTGAGTAAAATTTGAATAATTGGATCGAATAAAATTTATGATATTTTTGGAAGGAGGCTGGTTAGAATGGAAGCAAATTGGTTCAATTTTTATGGAATGGTAATTTTAAGTCATGTAAGTAAATAAAGTCTAGTTGGAGGGCAAATTGGTCATTTGCCATGGATGATATTTTTGAAATATTTTGAAACTTTGAGGGCAATTTTGAAAGGTCAAATACACATAGATTTAATCATAGCCATTGATTTTTGATGAGATTGAATTTTGGCCATTGGATTAAAAGGGCAAATTAGTAAATTCACTAGTTAAATGAATTTAAAATTCATTTAACTTTATACATGGATTAAAAAGAATAAAAGATGAATAAAAATCATCTTCATCAGCCAAGGGGCTGTTCGAAACAAGAAAGAAAGGGGAAGAAATGAGATTTTTCAATTTTCAAGTTCAAAATTGAAGCATCAAGACAAGTTTCAAGCAAAATAAATTAGGTAAATTGTTCTACACTTGATTCTCTTCATTTTGGTAGTAATATTGCATGATAAAAGTTAATTTTAGTTCATATTATTGATGAAGATGATTATGGAATTTGAAGCCTATGATGAATTTAGAGTTGTATTTAGTAGAATTGATGTTGTAAACATAGAATCAAGCTTGACTTTGGATTAATTCCATGTCCAAGGTTATAAACGCTAACCCTAAGAATTGGGGATTTTGGTTAGGGAGTTAAATTGAGGATGAAATTGAATAGATTATGATGTTGAGAGCTTGAATTTGATGTTAGATTAAATAATTTCCCCAATTGAATTATAGGGACCATTTCAAAAAGATTGAGGAAATTAGGGGAAATTATTAGAAAATTTATCTTAGCATTGGAATTATTGAATTATGGTGAAAGTAGCTTGAATTGGTGATTAGAGACCAAAATGAAAATTTTAAAAGGTTAAAGGACCATTTAGGCATTTTGAAGAAATTTGGGGACTAAATTGTCAAAAATTTATTTGATGTTGGAAATGGGTAGAAAATAATATTTTTGAGCTTGAATTGACAATTTAGGACCAAAATTGTACATTTGGAAAATTTTGGTGACCTATTCGACAACTTCAAAAAAGTTAAAAGGGGATTTTGAAAATATTAGATTAAGGAAGGATTAAAGAGTAATTACTGAAAATGTGATCAAATTGGCTTGAAATGATGAAAAAGGACCATTTTGGCAAGAAAGGGAAAATAGAATATTATTTTGGAAATTTATTGTTTTGATAGTGGCTTAGATGAAAATAAGCTAGAGTTGAAGATTCAAGCATGTTATGAAAGTTGAAGGATTGAAATGATAAGAAAGGAAAAAATTAAGGACCTTTTTGAAATGAAAGTATGGTGAAGGATTAAATTGAATAAAGTTGAAAGTTGAAGCAAAAATTTCAAGAATGTTAGAAAAATAGATGAATTGTTTATTTGTACATGAATTTATGTACAAAACTGAAGTAGTGACTAAAATGTCACTTTTATAAAGTTTGAAATTGTTCAAATTAGGCTTGAACAATTGTTATGGAAAGTGAAGTAGTGACTAAAATGTTAGAACTAAAAGGTAATATTCCAAAATTAGAAAATGATTATGGAAATTGTTCAAATTAGGCTTGAACAATTGTTTAATGTTCAAAATGGTCACTAAGGACCTAGAGACCAACTCGAAAACTTTGAAGAATATTGGGGAAACTTTCAAAAAATTTTATATTCGAATAGTTATGTTTAAGAATCAAGTTAGCAATGTTAAATTTAAGTTTAACGCAAGAGAAATGATAAATATGTTAGATTGGACTTATACAGTTCTAAAAGAGATTGAAAGAGAACCAGTGATAAAAAGAAAGATAAGAACCTCGAGTAAGCTTAGTGAGGCATACTATTACATGGCCCAGGTGAGTGCATTTCTAAATGTTTGCATTACATTGAAATTGGCATTGCATTTATTTATAATACATGATATGATACAATGCTCGACATGGCAAGCTTGATGGAATACCAGGTACGAATTATTGTTTGCATAAATGATGATGCATTATGCATAATGGCAATGCATGTTTATACATGAAATATGGATAATAGCAAGATTAAAATGAAACAAGATACACCCTGGGGTGCAAATGGCACTAGTGAGGTGTTTTTAATATAAGGAGCAAAGAGCATCCTCTCGAGTGTGTATTCTACATGGCACTACGGTGCAGTTAGGCTATGGGGTTTCCATGGGCCTCTAGCCAGACACGATGATAATAATAACAAGATGATTACATGGTAGATCATGAGCATGCAAATGACTACATGACGATACATGGTTCATATGACAAAGATGATACATGATACAGATGTTACATGATACATGATATAGATGCTACATGATATATGATACAGATGTTACATGATTACATGATACATGAAAAAGATGTTACATGATTTCATGATACTTGAAAAAAAGTTACATGTTACATGATTGTGAAGTACATGACATGCGAGATAGAAATGTTATTCATATATGATAGAATGTTACATGATACATGATAGAACTATTAATGCTATATGATAGAATACATGTTATGCAAATGATGGCATAATGAAGCGTGACCATGATTTAGTACATGATTTGTAAATGATTACATGATGAAAGCATGTCCATAATAGAAAATATATTATGCAATGATAACATGATTTATATGATAGTTATGATACATGACACATGTACATTGTGATATACTTGCCTTGTCGTAGAGAAATATGAAATGCACTCTTATATGAAATATTATATATCATCAAATCATGTTTAAATAAGTAAGTGTATCTGCCTCACTAAGTTCGTACTTAGCGTGTGTCTTGTGTCACACGTAGGTTCTCCGGAAATGCCTAGCGAAGAGGAGCTGAACCTTTGGAAAAATCAAGTTACTACAGTAAGTACATCCTTGCGTAAATTGATATCTAGTGGGCATGTAAATATTTTATAGTTGAACTGTTTTAAAGTATACGTTTACTAGTTAAAGATATGTTTAACCCTAATCGTGTAGAAGATTTTAAAAATCAAGAAAGGGTCTAGGCAACAAACATAGTTTTCACCTTGAGTTATATTTTTATTTCAATAACTCAATTATAAGTTTTGTAAACCAATTCAAGGTTAAAACTAGCTGCAACTAGACGACATAGTTTTAAATTTAAAATCGAGGAAGGGTCAACTAAAAGCTGGAAAAAAATTCGAGTCAAGATCTTTTCCAAAATTTTGTAATATCTTTAATGTATATTCGGCCTAAGAATACGTTCAGGGTGTTACAATAATCATGTTCAATATCCCATAACTAAATATTTTAAGTTGTAAACTTTGATTTAATCTTATTTTTCGGCCATTTTGTTGGGGCTTAAGGCGTGCATGTCTAAATGGGCTTCACGGTGTACCCATTGGAATTTTAACCGAGTAAAAAGTTTTGAAATTGAGGATAAGCTATATAATCATATTCAAAAGCCCATAATCAAATACTTTAACTCATAAAATTTGATTTAGTCTTATTTTGCGTCCGTTATGTTGGGGTTTAAGCCGTGATGTCTAAATGTGTTTACAGTGGACCCATTGGAATTTTAACCAGGTAAAAAATTTTGAAATTGAGGTTAAGTTATATAATCATGTTCAAATCCCATAATTAAATATTTTAAGTCATAAAATTTGATTTAATCTTATTTTTCGGTCATTTTGTTGGGGTTTAAGGAGCATGTCCCAAAGGGCTTTACAAGGGGACCCATTGGAATTTTAACCGAACAAAAAGTTCTAAAATTAAGGTTAAGTTGTATAATCATGTTCAAAAGCCCATAAATAAATATTTTAATTTATAAAATGTGATTTAATCTTATCTTGTGGCCATTTTGTTGGGGTTTAAGACGTGCATGTCAAAATGGGATTTATAGTGGACCCGTTGGAATTTTAACCAAGTAAAAAGTTTTTAAAATTGAGGTTAAGCTATATAATAATATTCATAAGCCCATAACTAAATATTTTAACTCGTGAAATTTTATTTAATCTTATTTTGCAGCCATTTTGTTGCAGTTTAAGACGTGCATGTCTAAATGGGCTTTATAGTGGACCCGATGGAATTTTGACAAAGTAAAAAAGTTCTGAAATTGAGGTTAAGCTACATAATCATATTCAAAATCCCATAATCAAATATTTTAACTCATAAAAATAATTTAATCTTTTTTGTGGCCGTTTTGTTGGGAGTTTAAGGCATGCATGTCTAATTGGACTTTACAGTGGACCCGTTGGAATTTTAACCGAGAAAAAATTTCTGAAAATAAGGTTAAGCTATATAATCATGTTCAAAAGCCCAAAAAAAACAATTTAAGTCATAAAATGTGATTTAATCTTATTTTGGGGCAGTTTTGTTGGGGGTTTAAGATGTGCATGTCTAAATGAGCTTTACAGTGGACCCGTTAGAATTTTAACCGAGTAAAAAGTTTTAAAATTGAGTTTAAGCTATATAATCCTATTCAAAAGCCCAAAATCAAATATTTTAACTCATAAAATTTGATTTAAACTTATTTTGTGGCCATTTTGTTGGGTTTAAGGCGTGCATGTCTAAATGTGCTTCATAGTAGACTCGTTGGAATTTTAACAGAGTAAAAATTTCAAAAAATGAGTTTAAGCTATATAATCATGTTCAAAAGCCCATAACTAAATATTTTAAGTCATAAATGTGATTTAATCTTATTTTTCGGCCGTTTTGTTGGGGGTTTAAGGAGTGCATGTTTAAAAGGGATTCACGGTACACCTGTTGGAATTTTAACCGATTAATTTTTTTTTGAAAATGAGTTTAATTTATATAATCATGTTCAGAAGCCCATAACTAAAAATTTTAAGCCACAAAATGTTATTTAATCTTATATTTTGGCCTTTTTGTTAGGCTTTATAGTGGACCCGTTTTTATTTTAACCGTGTAAAAATTTCTAAAAATGAGGTTAATCTATATAATCATATTCCATAGCCCATAATCAAATACTGTAACTCATAAAATTTGATTTAATCTAATTTTGGGGATTTTTTGATGGGTTTAAGGCATGCATGTATAAATGGGCTTTACAGTGGACCCGTTGGAATTTTAACCGAGTAAAAAGTTTCAAAATTAATGTTAAGCTATATAATCATATTCAAAAGCCCATAATCAAATATTTTAACTCATCAATTTGATTTAATATTATTTTGTGGCCGTTTTGTTGGATTTAAGGCGTGCATGTCTAAATGGCCTTTACAGTGGACCCGTTTGAATTTTAACGAAGTAAAAAGTTTTGAAAAAAAGGTTAAGCAATATAATCATATTCCATATCCCATAATAAACTATTTGAACTCATTAAAATTTATTTAATCTTATTTTGTAGCCGTTTTGTTGGGGTTTTAGGCGTGCATGTCTAATTGGTCATTATAGTGGTTCAGTTTGAATTTTAACTGAGTAAAATTTTTTGAAAATGAGGTTAAGTTGTATAATCATGTTCAAAATACCATAACTAAATATTTTAAGTCATAAAATTTTATTTAATCTTATTTTTGGCCGTTTTGTTGGGGTTTAAGATATGCATGTCTAAATGAGCTTAACAGTGGACCCGTTGGAATTTTAACTGAGTAACATTTTTTGGAAATGAGGTTAAGCTATATAATCATATTCCATAACCCATAATCAAATATTTTAATTCATGAAATTTGTTTTAATCTTATTTTGGGGCCGTTTTGTTGGGTTTAAGGCGTGCACGTCTAAATTGGCTTTATAGTGGACCCGTTGGAAATTTAACAATGTAAAAATTTTTGAAAATGAGGCTAAGCTATATAATCATGTTCAACAGCCCATAACAAAATATTTGAAGTTATAAAATATGATTTAATCTTATTTTTTGACCGTTTTGTTGGGGTTTTATGTGTGCATGTCTAAATGTGCTTTACAAAGGACTTGTTTGAATTTTAACCGAGTAAAATTTTCTAAAAATGAGGTTTAGCTGTATAATTGTAATATCCCAATTCTTGATTAGTGACTAAAATTTTTTAAAGATAAGTTTATTTTGAAAAGATTTTTTAAATGAATAGAGTGGTAAATCATTTTTCATACGAGGCTTATATTATTAATTTGGATCGAAAAAAAAATTGTTAGCGTCTCGGACTAGAGTAGCCCAAGGATGGGTGACCTAAAGGGAAGGTCCCATATCCAATATTTTGTGATAAAAAGGACTCAGTTTAAGTCAGTAATATTCTTAATGGATTGTTGAGATAAGATTTTTAAGAGGAAATGTATACGATAAAAATACCCGAAAATTTATCAGTATATCGGATCGAATTAAAATTTTAAAGACAGTTCCAAAGATTATGAAAAATTCATAAAATATTATTTTATGAATATTTTATTAATGTTGGTAGGATTCTAACTAGATTTAGTTAGAATATGATGGAGTGGTTATAAAGCTCAAAGAAAGAAAATTTGAAAATCGTATTGAGTAAAATTCGAATAATTGGATCGAATAAATATCATAAATTAAAATTTATGATATTTTGGGAAGGAGGCTGGTTAGAATAGAACCAAATTGGTTCAATTTTTATGGAATGGCAATTTTAAGTCATGTAAGTAAATAAAGTCTAGTTGGAGGGCAAGTTGGTCATTTGCCGTGGATGGCATTTTTGAAATATTTTGAAACTTTGAGGGCAATTTTGAAAGGTCAAATACACGTGGATTTAATCATATCCATTGATTTTTGATGAGATTGAATTTTGGCCATTGGATTAAAAGGGCAAATTAGTAAATTCACTAGTTAAATGAATTTAAAATTCATTTAACTTTACACATGGATTAAAAAGAATAAAATATGAATAAAAATCATCTTCATCAGCCAAGAGGCTGTTCGAAACAATAAAGAAAGGGGAATAAAGGAGATTTTTCAATTTTCAAGTTCAAAATTGAAGAATCAAGACAAGTTTTGAGCAAAATTAAATTAGGTAAATTGTTCTACACTTGATTCTCTTCATTTTGATAGTAATATTGCATGATAAAAGTTAATTTTAGTTCATATTATTGATGAAGATGATTATGGAATTTGAAGCCTATGATGAATTTAGAGTTGTATTAGTAGAATTGATGTTGTAAACATAGAATCAAGCTTGAATTTTGATTAATTCCATGTCTAAGGTTATAAACCCTAACCTTAAGAATTGGGGATTTTGGTTAGGGAGTTAAATTGAGGATGAAATTGAATAGATTATGATGTTGAGAGCTTGAATTTGATGTTAGATTAAATAATTTCCCCAATTGAATTATAGGGACCATTTCGAAAAGATTAAGGAAATTAGGGGAAATTATTAGAAAATTTATTTTAGCATTGGAATTATTGAATTATGGTGAAAGTATCTTGAATTGGTGATTAGAGACCAAAATGAAAATTTTGAAATGTTAGAGGACCATTTTGGCATTTTGAAGAAATTTGGGGACTAAATTGTCAAAAATTTATTTGATGTTGGAAATGGGTAGAAAATAATATTTTTGAGCTTGAATTGACAATTTAGGACCAAAATTGTACATTTGGAAAATTTTGGTGACCTATTCGACAACTTCAAAAAAGTTAAAATGGGGTTTTGAAAATATTAGATTAAGGAGGGATTAAAGAGTAATTACTGAAAATGTGATCAAATTGGCTTGAAATGATGAAAAATGACCATTTTGGCAAGAAAGGGAAAATAAAATATTATTTTGGAAATTTATTGTTTTGATAGTGGCTTAGATGAAAATAAGCTAGAGTTGAAGATTCAAGCATGTAATGAAAGTTGAAGGATTGAAATGACAAGAAAGGAAAAATTTAAAGACCTTTTTGAAATGAAAGTATGGTGAAGGATTAAATTTAATAAAGTTGAAAGTTGAAGGAAAAATTTCAAGAATGTTAGAAAAATAGATGAATGGTTTATTTGTACATGAATTTATGTACAAAAGTGAAGTAGTAACTAAAATGTCACTTTTATAAAGTTTGAGGACTAAAAGGTAATAGTCCAAAATTAGAAAATGATTATGGAAATTGTTCAGATTAGGATTGAACAATTGTTTGATGTTTAAAATGGTCACTAAGGACCTAGGGACCAACTCGACAACTTTGAAGACTATTGGGGAAACTTTCAGAAAATTTTATATTCGAATAGTTATGTTTAAGAATCATGTTAGCAATGTTAAATTTAAGTTTAACGCAAGAGAAATGATAAATATGTTTGATTGGTCTTATACAGTTCTAAAAGAGATTGAAGGAGAACCAGTGATAAAAAGAAAGATAAGAACCTCAAGTAAGCTTAGTGAGGCATACTATTACATGGCCCAGATGAGTGCATTTCTAAATGTTTGCATTACATTGAAATTGGCATTGCATTTCTTTATAATACATGATATGATACAATGCTCGACATGGCAAGCTTGATGGAATACCAAGTACGAATTATTTTTTGCATAAATGATGATGCATTATGCATAATGGCAATGCATGTTTATACATGAAATATGGATAATAACAAGATTAAAATGAAACAAGATACACCATAGGGTGCAAATGGCACTAGCGAGGTGTTTTTAATATAAGGAGCAAAGAGCATCCTCTCGAGTGCGTATTCTACATGGCACTACGGTGCAGATAGGCTACAGGGTTTCCATGGGCCTCTAGCCAGACACGATGATAATAATAACAAGATGATTACATGGTAGATCATGAGCATGCAAATGACTGCATAACGATACATGATTCATATGATAGAGATGATACATGATATAGATGCTACATGATATATGATACAGATGTTACATGATTACATGATACATGAAAAAGATGTCACGTGATTTCATGATACATGAAAAAAAAAAGTTACATGTTACATGACTGTGAAGTACATGACATGCGAGATAGAAATGTTATTGATATATGATAGAATGTTACATGATACATGATAGAACTATTACATGCTATATGATAGAATACATGTTATGCAAATGATGGCATAATGAAGCATGACCATGATTTAGTACATGATTTGTAAATGATTACATGATGAAAGCATGTCTATAGTAGAAAATATATTATGCAATGATAACATGATTTACATGATAGTCATGATACATGACACATGTACATTGTGATATACTTGCCTTGTCGTAGAGAAATATGAAATGCACTCTTATATGAAATATTATATATCATCAACTCATGTTTAAATAAGTATGTGTAACTGCCTCACTAAGTTCGTACTTAGCGTGTGTCTTATGTCACACGTCGGTTCTCCGAAAATGCCTAGCGAATAGGAGCTCAACCTTTGGAAAAATCAAGTTACTACAGTAAGTCACAGTAAGTACATCCTTGTCGTAAATTGAGGAAGCTTTATAAAAGTGACATTTTAGTTACTACAGTAAGTCACAGTAAGTACATCCTAATCGTGTAGAAGTTTTTAAAAATCAAGAAAGGGTCTAGGAAGCACACATAGTTTTCACCTTGAGTTACATTTTTATTTCAATAACTCAATTATAAGTTTTGTAAACCAATTCAAGGTTAAAACTACCTGCAACTAGACGACATAGTTTTAAATTTAAAATTGAGGAAGGGTTAAACTAAAAGCTGGAAAAAATTTCGAGTCAAGATCTTTTCCAAAATTTTGTAATATCTTAAATGTATATTCGGCCTATGAGTATACGTTAAGGTGTTACAATAATCGTGTTCAAAATCCCATAACTGAATATTTTAAGTCGTAAACTTTGATTTAATCTTATTTTTCGGCCGTTTTGTTGGGGCTTAAGGCGTGCATGTCTAAATGGGCTTCACGGTGTACCCATTGGAATTTTAACCGAGTAAAAAGTTTTGAAATTGAGGTTAAGCTATATAATCATATTCAAAAGCCCATAATAAAATACTTTAACTCATAAAATTTGATTTAATCTTATTTTGTGTCCGTTATGTTGGGGTTTAAGGCGTGATGTCTAAATGTGCTTTACAGTGGACCCGTTGGAATTTTAACCATGTAAAAAGTTTTGAAATTGAGGTTAAGCTATATAATCATGTTCAAATCCCATAATTAAATATTTTAAGTCATAAAATTTGATTTAATCTTATTTTTCGGTCGTTTTGTTGGGGTTTAATGAGTGCATGTCCTAAAGGGCTTTAAAGTGGACCCGTTGAAATTTTAACCAAACAAAAAGTTCTAAAATTTAGGTTAAGTTGTATAATCATGTTCAAAAGACCATATCTAAATATTTTAATTCATAAAATGTGATTTAATCTTATCTTGTCGTTGTTTTGTTGGGGTTTAAGACGTGCATGTTAAAATAGGATTTATAGTGGACCCGTTGGAATTTTAACCGAGTAAAAAGTTGTGAAATTGAGGTTAAGCTATATAATAATATTCATAAGCCCATAACTAAATATTTTAACTCATGAAATTTGATTTAATCTTATTATGCGGCCATTTTGTTGGGTATAAGATGTGCATGTCTAAATGGGTTTTACACTGGACCTGTTGGAATTTTAACAAAGTAAAAAGTTTTGAAATTGAGTTTAAGCTACATAATCATATTCAAAATCCCATAATCAAATATTTTAACTCATACAAATAATTTAATCTTTTTTGTGGCCGTTTTGTTGGGTTTAATGTGTGCATGTCTAAATGGGATTTTGAGTGGACCCATTGGAATTTTAACCTAGTAAAAATTTTGGAAAATGAGGGTAAGCTATATAATCATGTTCAAAAGCCCATAAATAAATATTTTAAGTCATAAAATGTAATTTAATCTTATTTATTGCCAGTTTTGTTGGGGTTTAAGACATGCATTTCTAAATGAGCTTTACAGTGGATCCGTTGGAATTTTAACCGAGTAAAAAGTTTTGAAATTGAAGTTAAGCTATATAATCCTATTCAAAAGCCCAAAATCAAATATTTTAACTCATAAAATTTGATTTAAACTTATTTTGTGGCCATTTTGTTGGTTTAAGGCGTGCATGTCTAAATGGGCTTCACAGTGGACTCGTTGGAATTTTAACAGAGTAAAAATTTTAGAAAATGAGGATAAGCTATATAATCATGTTCAAAAGCCTATAACTAAATATTTGAAGTCATAAAATGTGATTTAATCTTATTTTTTGGCCGTTTTGTTGGGGGTTTAAGGAGTGCATGTTTAAATGGGCTTCACGGTGTACCCGTTGGAATTTTAACCGATTAAAATTTTTTGAAAATGAGTTTAATTTATATAATCATTTTCAAAATCCCATAACTAAAAAATTTAAGTCATAAAATGTGATTTAATCTTATTTTGTGGCCGTTTTGTTGGGGTTTAAGGCGTAAATGTCTAAATGGACTTTACAGTGGACCCGTTTGAATTTTAACCGAGCAAATTTTTTTGAAAATGAGGTCAAGCTATATAATCATATTCCATAACCCATAATCAAATTTTGGGGATGTTTTGCTGGGTTTGAGGCATGCAAGTTTAAGTGGGCTTTACAGTGGACCCATTGGAATTTTAACCGAGTAAAAAGTTTTGAAATTGAGGTTAAGCTATATAATCATATTCAGAAACCCATAATCAAATATTTTAACTCATGTAATTTGATTTAATATTATTTTGCATCCGTTTTGTTGGGTTCAAGGCGTGCATGTCTAAATTGGCTTTACAGTGGACCCGTTGGAATTTTAATGAAGTAAATTTTTTTGAAAAAGCGGTTAAGCTATATAGTCATATTCCATATCCCATAATAAACTATATTAACTCATAAAATTTGATTTAATCTTATTTTGTAGCCCGTTTTGTTGGGTTTTTAAGGCGTGCATGTCTAATTGGGCTTTACGGTGGACCAGTTTGAATTTTGTATGAGTAAAAAATTTTGAAAATGAGGTTAAGTTGTATACTCATGTTCAAAATACCATAGCTAAATATTTTAAGTCATAAAATTTTATTTAATCTTATTTTTTGACGATTTTATTGGTGTTTAAGACGTGCATGTCTAAATGGGCTTAACAGTGGACCCGTTGGAATTTTAACTGAGTAAATTTTTTTAAAAATGAGGTCAAGCTATATAATCATATTCCATAACCCATAATAAAATATTTTAATTCATGAATTTTTTTAATCTTATTTTGGGGTTGTTTTGTTAGGTTTAAAGCGTGCATGTCTAAATGGGCTTTATAGCGGATCCGTTGGAATTTTAACCAAGTAAAAATTTTTGAAATTGAGGTTAAGCTATATAATCATGTTCAAAATCCCATAAAAATATTTTAAGTCATAAAATGTGATTTAATCTTATTTTTTGACCATTTTGTTGGGGTTTAAGGCGTGCATGTCTAAATATGCTTTACAAAGGACCCGTTTGAATTTTAACCGGGTAAAATTTTCTAATTATGAGGTTTAGCGGTATACTAATATTCAAAATCCCTTGACTAAATATTTTAAGTCGTAAAATTTGATTTAATCTTACTTTTCGGCCATTTTGTTGGGGCTTAAGTTTGTGCATGTCTAAATGGGTTCATGGTGAACCCGTTGGAATTTTAACCGAGTAAAAAGTTTTGAAATTGAGTTTAAGCCATATAATCATATTCAAAAGCCTATAATCAAATATTTTAACGCATAAAATTCGATTTAATCTTATTTTGTGTCTGTTATGTTGGGGTTTAAGGCGTGCGGGTCAAAATGGGATTTACAGTGGACCCGTTGGAATTTTAACCGGGTAAAAAGATCTGAAATTGAGGTTAAGCAATATAATCATATTCATAAGCCCATAAATAAATATTTTAACTCATGAAATTTGATTTAATCTTATTTTGCGGCCATTTTGTTGCAGTTTAAGACGTGCATGTCTAAATGGGCTTTACAGTGGACCCGATGAAATTTTAACAAAGTAAAAACTTTTGAATTTTAGGTTAAGCTATATAATCATGTCAAAATGCCATAACCAAATATTTTAACTCATAAAAATAATTTAATCTTTTTTGTGGCTGTTTTGTTGGGTTTAATGTGTGCATATCTCAATAGGCTTTACAGTGGACCCGTTGGAATTTTAACCGAGTAAAATTTTGGAAAATGAGGTTAGGCTATATAATCATGCTCAAAAGCCCATAAATAAATATTTTAAGTCATAAAATGTAATTTAATCTTATTTTTTGGCAGTGTTATTGGGGTTTAAGACGTGCATGTCTAAATGAGCTTTACAGTGGACCCGTTGAAATTTTAGTCGAGTAAAAAGTTTTGTAATTGAGGTTAAGCTATATAATCATGTTCCAAAGCCCATAAATAAAAATTTTAAGTCATAAAATGTGATTTAATCTTATTTTTCGGCCGTTTTGTTGGGGGTTTAAGAAGTGCATGTTTAAATAGGCTTCATGGTGTACTCGTTGGAATTTTAACTGAGTAAATATTCAAAAAATGAGGCTAAGCTATATAATCATGTTAAAAATTCCATAACTAGATATTTTAAGTCATAAAATGTGATTCAATCTTATTTTTCGGCCGTTTTGTTGGGGTTTAAGGCGTGCATGTCTAAATGGGCTTTACAGTGGACCCGTTTGAATTTTAACCGAGTAAAAATTTATGAAAATGAGGTTAAGCTATATAATCATATTCCATAGCCCATAATCATATATTTTAACTCATAAAATTTGATTTAATCTTATTTTGGGGACGTTTTGCTGGGTTTAAGGCATGCATGTTTAAATGGGCTTTACAGTGGACCCGTTGGAATTTTAACCGAGTAAAATTTTTTTAAAATGAGGTTAAGCTATATAATCATGTTCAAAAGCCCATAACAAAATAATTTAAGTCATAAAATGTGATTTAATCTTATTTTTTGGCAGTTTTGTTGGGGTTTAAGACGTGCATGTCTAAATAAGCTTTACGGTGGACCTGTTGGAATTTTAGCCGAGTAAAAAGTTTTGAAATTGTGGTTAAGCTATATAATCATATTCAAGAGCCCATAATCAAATATTTTAACTCATGAAATTTGATTTAATATTATTTTGTGGCCGTTTTGTTGGGTTTAAGGCGTGCATGTCTAAATGGCTTTTACAGTGGACTCGTTAGAATTTTAACGAAGTAAAATTTTTTGAAAAAGAGGTTAAGCTATATAATCATATTCCATATACCATAATCAACTATTTTAACTCATAAAATTTGATTTAATCTTATTTTGTAGCCATTTTGTCGGGGTTTAAGGCGTCCATGTCTAATTGGGCTTTACAGTTGACCAATTTGAATTTTAACCGAGTAAAATTTTTTGAAAATGAGGTTAAGCTATATAATCATATTCCATAACACATAATCAAATATTTTAATTCATGAAATTTTTTTAATCTTATTTTGTGGCCATGTTGTTGGGTTTAAAAGGTGCATGTCTAAATAAGCTTTATAGTGGACCCGTTGGAATTTTAACCATGTAAAAATTTCAGAAAATGAGGTTAAGCTATATAATCATGTTCAAAAGCCCATAGCAAAATATTTAAGTCATAAAATGTGATTTAATCTTATTTTTGACCATTTTGCTCGGGTTTAAGGCGTGCATGTCTAAATGTGCTTTACAAAGGACCCGTTTGAATTTTAACTGAGTAAAATGTTCTAAAAATGAGGTTAAGCTGTATAATAATGTTCAAAATCACATAAATAAATATTTTAAGTTGTAAAATTTAATTTAGTCTTACTTTTCAGCCGTTTTGTTGGGGCTTAAGGCGTGCATGTCTAAATGGGCTTCATGGTGTACCCGTTGGAGTTTTAACCGAGTAAAAAGTTTTGAAATTGAAGTTAAGCTAAATAATCATATTCAAAAGCCCATATTCAAATACTTTAGCTCATAAAATTTGATTTAATCTTATTTTGCATCCGCTATGTTGGGGTTTAAGGCGTGCCTATCTAAATGGCCTTTACAATGGACCCGTTGGAATTTTAACCGGGTAAAAAGTTTTGAAATTGAGGTTAAGCTATATAATCATGTTCAAATCCCATAAATAAATATTTTAAGTCAAAAAATGTGATTTAATCTTATTTTTCGGTCGTTTTGTTGGGTTTAAGGAGTGCATGTCCAAAAGGGCTTTATAGTAGAGCCGTTGGAATTTTAACCAAACTAAAAGTTCTAAAATTGAGGTTAAGTAGTATAATCATGTTCAAAATCCCATAACTAAATATTTCAACTCATAAAATTTGATTTAATCTTGTTTTTTGGTCGTTTTGTTGGGGTTTTAAGGAGTGCATGTTTAAATAGGCTTCATGGTGTACCCGTTGGAATTTTAACCGAGTAAATTTTTTTGAAAAAGAGGTTAATCTATATAATCATGTTCAAAAGCCCATAACTAAAAATTTTAAGTCATAAAATGTGATTTAATCTTATTTTAGGCCGTTTTGTTGGAGTTTAAGGCGTGCATGTCAAAATGGGATTTACAGTGGACCCGTTGGAATTTTAACAGAGTAAAAGTTCTGAAGTTGAGGTTATTCTATATAATCATATTCATAAGCCCATAACTAAATATTTTAACTCATGAATTTTGATTTAATCTTATTTTGCGGCCATTTTGTTGCGGTTTAAGACGTACATGTCTAAATGAGCTTTACGGTGGACCCGTTGGAATTTTAACCGAGTAAAAAGTTTTAAAATTGAGTTTAAACTATATATTCCTATTCAAAAGCCCAAAATCAAATATTTTAACTCAAAATTTGATTTAAACTTTTTTAGTGGTCGTTTTGTTGGGTTTAAGACGTGCATGTCTAAATGGGCTTCACAGTGGACCCGTTGAAATTTTAACCTAGTAAAAATTTCAGAAAATGAGGTTTAGCTATATAACCATGTTCAAAAGCCCATAAATAAACATTTTAAGTCATAAAATGTGATTTAATCTTATTTTTCGGTCGTTTTGTTGGGATTTTAACCGAGTAAAAATTTCTAAAGATGAGGTTAAGCTATATAATCATATTCCATTGCCCATAAAATATTTTTTAACTCATAACATTTGATTTAATCTTATTTTGGGGCTGTTTTGTTGGGTTTAAGGCATGCATGTCTAAATGGGCTTTACTATGGACCCGTTGAAATTTTAACCGAGTAAAAATGTCTGAAAATGAGGTTAAAGGTGTGTAAATATGTTCAAAATTCCATAACTAAATATTTTAAGTCATAAAATTTTATTTAATCTTATTTTTTGTCGTTTTATTGGGGTTTAAGGCGTGCTTGTCTAAATGTGCTTAATAGTGGACCCGTTGGAATTTTAAACGAGTAAAAGTTTCTGAAAATGAGGTTACGCTATATAATCATGTTCAAAAGCCCATAAAAAAATATTTTAAGTCATAAAATGTGATTTAATCTTATTTTTGACCGTTTTGTTGGGGTTTAAGACGTGCAAGTCAAAATGGGCTTTTCAGTCGACCAGTTGGAATTTTAACCGAGTAAAAAGTTCTAAAATTGAGGTTAAGCTATATAATCATACTCATAAGCCCATAATCAAATATTTTAACTCATGAAATTTGATTTAATCTTATTTTGTGCTTTTTGTTGGGTTTTTGGCGTGCATGTCTAAATGGGCTTTACAGTGGACCCGTTGGAATTTTAACCGACTAAAAATTTCTGAAAATGGGGTTAAGCTATATAATCATGTTCAAAAGCCCATAAATAAATATTTTAAGTCATAAAATCTGATTTAATCTTATTTTTTGACCGTTTTATTGGTGTTTAAGGCGTGCATGTCAAAATGGGCTTTATAGAGTAAAAAATTTCTGAAAATGATGTTAAGCTATATAATCATATTCAAAATCCTATAACTAAATATTTTAAGTCATAAAATTTGATTTAATCTTATTTTTCTATCGTTTTGTTGGGGTTTAAGGTGTGCATGTCTAAATGGTCTTCACAGTGTACTCGTTGGAATTTTAACCGAGTAAAAAGTTTTGAAATTGAATTTAAGCTATATAATCATAATCATAAGCCCATAATCAATTATTTTAGCTCATAAAATTTGATTTAATCTTATTTTATGTCCTTTATGTTGGGGTTTAAGGCGTGCATGCCTAAATGGGCTTTACAGTGGATTTTAACCGAGTAAAAAGTTTTGAAATTGAGGTTAAGCTATATAATCATAATAAAAAAGCCCATAATCAATTATTTTACCTCATAAAATTTGATTTAATCTTATTTTACGTCCTTTATGTTGGGGTTTAAGGCGTGCATGCCTAAATGGGCTTTACAGTGGACCCATTGGAATTTTAGTCGAGTAAAAAGTTCTAAAATTGTGGTTTATCTATATAAACATATTCAAAATCCCATAATCAAATATTTTAACTCATGATATTTGATTTAATCTTATTTTGTGGTCGTTTTGTTGGGTTTAAGACGTGCATGTCTAAATGGGCTTATAGTGGACCCGTTGGAATTTTAATCGAGTAAAAATTTTTGGAAATGAGGTTAAGCTATATAATCATATACTATAGCCCATAAACAAATATTTTAACTAATAAAATTGGATTTAATCATATTTTGGGTCTGATTTCCTGGGTTTAAGGTGTACATGTTTGAATGTGTTTTACAGTGGACCCGTTGGAATTTTTACTGTGTAAAAATTTCTAAAAAGGATGTTAAGATATATAATCATGTTCAAAATCCCATAACTAAATATTTTAAGTCATAAAATGTGATTTAATCTTATTTTCGGCCGTTTTGTTGGGGTTAAGGCGTGTATGTCTAAATGGGCTTTATAGTGGACCCGTTAGAGTTTTAACCGAGTAAAAAGTTCTAAAATTGAGGTTAAGCTGTATAATCATGTTCAAAAGCCCATAACTAAATATTTTAATTCATAAAATTTGATTTAATCTTATTTTGCGGCCGTTATGTTGGGGTTTAAGGCTTGTATTTCTAAATGGGCTTTACAATGGACCCGTTAGAATTTTAACCAAGTAAAAAGATCTGAAATTGAGGTTAAGATATATAATCATATTCAAAACTCCATAATCAAATATTTTAACTCATTAATTTTATTTAATCTTATTTTGTGGCCGTTTTGTTGGGTTTAAGGCGTGCATGTCTAATGGGCTTTATAGTGCACCCGTTGAAATTTTAACAGAGTAAAAAGTTCTAAAATTGCGGTTAAATTGTATAATCATGTTAAAAAGCCATAACTAAATATTTCATGTCATAAAATTTGATTTAATCTTATTTTGCAGCTATTTTGTTAGGGTTTGAGGCGTGCATGTCTAAATGAGCTTTACAGTGGACCCGTTGGAATTTTAACCAAGTAAAAAGTTGTGCAATTGAGGTTAAGCTGATGTGAGCACATCTACTTCTAACCCGGAGATCTTGCCCACATGACCAATCACTCGTTTTAAGTTTAAGTTATTCAGGGAAGTCATTTCACTTAAATACATTCAAGCTTCCTATTCATTTTTTACTGTTTTAGCCTTAGACACTAAGCTACTTAATGTGTTACATGGTGATATGTGACATGATATATAACTTATACTTTGTATATATATATATATAAGTATTTAATATGCTAAGTTAAAGCGTGTTTACTTGTGTGTTTAGGTTTTTTTCAGAGAATAATAAAGTAAGGACAACTTAAGGAAGTTAAGGCCAGCTCAAATGCAACTCAACAATAAGTGTGCAGCTCAAAGCAGCTCAACACATTGTCAATCATCTCATTTCAGCTCAAGCAATCCCTATTCAGCTCAACCCGTCTCATCTTTATCTCACTCAGCTCACCTTCAACTCATGTAGCTCAACGTCAGCTCACTAGTCCAAATGCAGCTCAAAGGTTTTGGGACATGTGCCTACATCTAGGAGAGTGTCCCACACTATGTGTGCATCTAGCTCAAGCTCAAAACTTACCTAACATAGGTGGCATGAAGCATGGACCAAGGAGGCAGATTTGTAATTCAAATTTCCCTCTCTACAATAAGCATGGGAGGCATGGAAGAGGATAAGGCCAAGGAGTTGAATTTGAATTTTGAATAATTCACATGTGCAAATTATTCAAAATCAGATTTCAACATGTGCTCTTTCAAAATCAGATTTGAACATGTGCACTTCAAAATCAGATTTCTTTTTTTTTGAATTTGAATTATTTCCCATGTTCAAAATAATTCAAATTTTCCCATGTGCTTGAAACACCATGGCACCATTTAGAGATAAGGTTGAGAAGTTTTTTTATTTTTGAGAGAAATTCTCACAAAGTAAAATTTATTCATTCAAGTCTCGATAATACAATGATTAGGAGACTATTCATAAGAAAATACAAGACACATGCTGAAATCAGATTTGAATTAATTTGCACATGCAAAATAATTCAAAAAAAAATTTCTCAATCTTATATCTAAATGGCGCCATGGTGTTTCAAGCACATGGGAAAATCTGAATTTGAATTATTTTGCACATGGGAAATAATTCAAATTCAAAAAAAGAAGTCTAATTTTGAAGAGCACATGTTGAAATCTGATTTTGAATAATTTGCACATGTGAATTATTCAAAATTCAAATTCAAACTCCTTAGCCTTATCCTCTTCCATGCCGCCCATGCTTATTGTAGAGAGGGAAATTTGAATTACAAATCTACCTCTTGGTCCATGCTTCATGCCGCCTATGTTAGGTAAGTTTTGAGTTTGAGCTAGCTACACACATAGTGTGGGACACTCTCCTAGGTGTAGGCATATGTCTCGAAACCTTTGAGCTGCATTTGGACTCGTGAGCTGACGTTGAGCTACATGAGTTGAAGGTGAGCTGAGTGAGCTAAAGATGAGCCGGATTGAGCTGAATCGGGATTGCTTGAGCTAAAATGAGCTGAATGACAATGTGTTGAGCTGCTTTGAGTTGCACACTTATTGTTGAGCTGAATTTGAGCTGGCCTTAACTTCCTTAAGTTGTCCTTACTTTATTATTCTCTGAAAACAACTAAACACACAAGTAAACGCACTTTAACTTAGCATATTAAATACTTATATATATATAAACAAAGTATAAGTTATATATCATGTCACATATTAGCATGTAATACATTATATAGCTTAGTGTATAAGGCTGAAACAGTAAGAAACGAATTGGAAGCTTGAACCCATTTAAGTGAAAGACTTCCCTGAATAACTTAGCCTTAGAACGAGTGATTAGTCCTGCTGGCAAGATCTCCGGGTCAGAAGTAGATGTACTCACATCATAAGCTATATAATCATATTCCATAGCCCATAATCAAATATTTTAACTCATAAAATTTGATTTAATCTTATTTTTTGAGGTTAAAGTAGGGTTAAAGTAGGGGAAAACCCTAATTTTGTTGAAACTTGATCCACTTTGTTTGAGGTGTTCCCAATGTCAAAAAATTCTGATATTTTATGTGGTGACTCCTCCAATGGTGTAGATTTGATATAGAAATTTTCAGCTCAAAATTCGCTCGTTTGAATTTGACGAATTTCCCCTAATTTTCAAAATTTTCACCCCAAAATGCCAAGAATCGTCCCAAATCTGATACCAAATGATAGAGTAGCGCAATTGTGGATTCGGAAGCCTTCAATCAAGTTGTTGCAAGAACTAGAAGCTCTAGACTCAATCAAGAAAGCTTTGGTCAGATCTAAAACTTCAAGAGAAAAGAGAAGGCCTTTTTCTTGAAAAATTTAGATTTAATGCTGGAAAATCAAAGAAACGAAGATAAGAGGGAAGATAAGATGATGATTAATAAGAATAAAAACAAAAAGATTGAAAAAGATTAAGATAAGATAGATAAAACAAATTTGAAATTTCCAGCTTTGTTTATGGTTTGTGGAGACGGTGTGAATGTTGAAGATGAAGATGGCTTGCGATTTGTTGATGTTGTTTTGTCCTCGGCACCCTCTTAGACGTAATTATCTTAGCAAGCAACCTCAAGCGGCTCTAATCCATCATCCTAGACGCACAATTACCTAGGCAAGCAAGAGTGTGAAGATGATCTCCCTCACAAGAACTCGATCTTATGTTGAAGATGGCTTCCAAACAAGTTTACCGAACACTTGCAAACTCAAAGAATACTATAATCTCCAAAGAAAACTTTTTATTAATCAATGAAAATCTGAAAAACAAAGAAAAAAGCATCACCCTTTTATAGATGAAGGATGACTTTAACCTAAAGCTAAGAATGAATAAAATAAACAAAGAAATCTGGTCCATTAAATTGGACTTGATCTAACGTCTTAAGAGAAGGGTGGCTGGTTCCTAAAGTATATAAATCCCTAAAAAAATCAATTTAAATGATAATAGATACATTGGGCTAAGCTTAATTCGTCCAAAGCCTTATATGTTAGCTTTTGGGCTTAATTTTACAAAATCCCGTAATAATCTCGTATCCAGTTTTCTACATGCACAGTCTTCGGTAAATTGGGCCTATCTTGAGTTTTCGATGTTCGATTGATGCGTTGGAAAGATAACTGACTGAAGGTCAATTTGTTAGAAGACAACTCAACCCAAAAATGCCCGGATCTCATCTGAAAAGTCGTTGCAATTTGGCTGACTTTCTAGACTTCACAAATAGACTCAATTCCTTGTCAAAGATGCATCGGTTTTGACCTCCTATGCGTGCATTGTTTTGGCCTTTATTGTTTGCATCGAACAAATTCAGCTTCTTGTCCAATATGAATAATTTGACCTCATGCATGTTTCAACTAGCCCCAAGCACAACCAAAAAGAATGCCAGCAAGTATAGCTTGTGCTTCAGCCGAGGCAGCATCTGTGTAGTTTTCCAAGGGATGAGGCAACCCACCTAAGACAGCACCACTAGCATCGCGCACCACAATACCCACTGTAGTAGTCTTGGAGAGAGGATCAAAGGCTCCATCCGTATTAATCTCTAGAGACCCAACCCGGGGGCTACCAATGCAGGTGCACAAAGGTCAGTTCATCCGTCGGTCATATTATGGAGGTGGTTGTTGTAGCCGCTGTGTAGTCTCAAAGAATGCCCTGAGAATTTAGAACCGTAAGCCAAGGGGTTGAAGTCGTTGGTTATGGACCCAATCATTGCGCCTATTCCATAGGTTCCACAAAGTCGTTAAATAGTAGCACAAATGATTGGAATGATAAACAGCCAGCTCCTTCCTCAAGCCAAGATAACATGGAAGTTGTGTTATTGGAAATGAGGAGACTCGGCATGCAAGCCAGATGTAGGGCCTCAATGGCACTCGGACAATCTTGTAATGCTTGAATCATTGTTTCTGGCATAATTAGGCAAAGTGTGCATAACTCAGGATGAGACCCTCAGCCTGTAGTATGGAGCCTGTCGGTAGAGCATCATGGCATGTCCTCCAACCAAAAGATCTAATTTTCGAAAGAATTGGCAACTTGGATATAATTTTCCAGATACACAAAGGCCGGTTAATTGGTGCCGGCGGCCGCCGTAAGTATAAATATCCATATCGAACTGAGTAAATTCTGGAGTCACGATTACCCTACAGAATCGTGTCGTGACGGTCGTTGATAATCTGAATGCTAAGTATAGTGCTAGCATCATTCAGTTCTAAGTAATGGCGAACTTTAGCCTCATCCTATCTAGGTTACCTAAGTAACATAAATTCACGGCGTCGAACATGTAGCTCATCATTATCCATGTACTCGCCGTACAAATTAATCGCAAACGCACCTCCTCAAATATCAAAGTGTACTCGTATTTTGCTATCCATCCTCGGCCTCCTAAAAAACTCAGGGAGAAGCTTTATTATGCCCTGATGAAGGCCTTTCCATGCAAAGGAAGCCCTTCTATTAGTCTCTGCAACTAAAATATTCCCAGAATAAAAATATTTTACCCTGTAGATACGAGCAATCAGAGAATTAGGCTCAGTTATAATGTGCCAAATTTGTTTGCCTAGAAGGGCAATATTAAAAAGATGCAAGTCCCGAAAACCAATGCCCCCTGCAGACTTAGGCGAACAGATAGTTTCCCAATCAAGCATAGGCAACCTCGTTTATTATTCTTTTCAGACCACCAGTAGTGACAAACAGACTTAGTCATGTCATTGATAATGTTCTGGGGACGAAGGTAGCAGGACATCATATACTGAGGCAATGATTGGACTACAGATTTAATGAAAACTTTATGACCGCTAAAAGAAAGGAGGTGTTTTTTCTAGTTCGACATACGTGAGTTCACCTTGTCGTGAGAAAAACCTAAGGATACAGTTCTGTTTTTCCCGATTAGGAGAGAAACTCTAAGGTAAATCCTCGGGTCATCCACTTTGTGAATTCCAAGAATGACTGGACCGCCTACTTATGCTCAGAGGAAGTGCGAAGGCTAAAGAAGATGATGGATTTTTCAAAATTAACCACCTGACCTGAGGAAGAGGCGTAGAGGCAAAGGATATCCATAAGATGTGATGCCTTCGTAATATTGTTTCGGATGAAAACCATGCTATCATCTGCAAAAAGCAGGTGATTTACCCGAGGCCCATGACGACTAGCACAAAGGCCTGGAAGACGGCCCACCTATTGCTCGGCATTGAGAGTTGTTGAAAGTCCTTGGGTGCATATAAGAAATAAGAAAGGTGAATGAGGGTCTCCCTGTATTAAACCACTTTGTGAACATAATACCGGTGATAGAGAACCATTAACTCGAGCAGTAAAAGAAACATATAAGATGCATCTTATAATAATATCGACCCAAGAATCAGCGAAACTCATCTTAAGCATGATCCGCTGGAGGAAGGACCACTCTACATGATCAAACACCTTTTCCATGTCTAATTTAAGTGCCGCACCTTTAAACGGACATGATCCCCCTAAATTAAGATAGTGCACCAATTCATGTGCAACAAAGATATTGTCCGTGATGTTCTTCCCCCTTACAAAAACAGTTTGGGTGTCGCTGATGCAGTAGGGAATTACTATTTTCATGCGATTAACCAGCACTTTAGCGACTATTTTATAAATCATTGTGTGGAGGCTAATGGGTCACAATTGTCGCATAGAGGTGGGCTCAGCCACCTTTGGAATAAGGACAAAAACAGTACAGTTGACTGAAGCCATGTCTGCCTCCTCAGACAGCATGTCTTGGCAAAGCTTAATGACATCTTGACCTACTGTATCCCAGTGCTGCCGGTAAAACTCGTCGGGGAGTCCATCAAAGCCTGGAGCTTTCTTTAGGCTAATGTCCCAAAAGGCATATACAACTTCTTCCTCTGTATAAGGCCGCGTCAACGCCTCATTCATCCCGTCGTAACAGATGAGGTAATATTGTCAAGGATAATAAGGGAGATAGTCAGTTCAGAAGATATGAAAAGTCCCTGAAAACAATTTGTAATGATTCTCATGATATCCTCAGTATTTTCTTCCCAATTATTATTTTGATCAAACAACCCCTTAATTCTATTTTTCTTACGCCTGCCATTAGCACGAGCATGGAAGAATGAGGTATTTTATCTCCCTAAGATAGCCATGTTACACGTGAACATTGTGCCCAATACACTTCCTTAACATCAAGAAGATGGCGAAGTTTAAATTTAGCCGCAAGAAAAGTCTCCATGTCAGAACTAGATAAACGACGCTAGAGCAAGAGTTAATTTGTTCGTTAAGCTCAGCAATGCGCTTTGTATAGTTGTTTCACTGCTGGTCTTGCCAATCCTTGAGACATGCGCAAAAACAACGTGAATTTTTTCTAGAGCCGAGCCATGAGTGGCTGACCAAGCAGTTTGGACTGTGGACACACAATCAGCATTATGTGCCCAACAATTTTCATATTGAAAGTGATCTTTATCAACATAAGTTGTTCTAGAGTTCGAGAACATGACCATTAAAATGATGCAATGATCTGAGTCTGAATTAAAATCTGATATAACACGACAATTAGAATGCATATTAAACCATGTCTGGTTGGCAACAAATCTATCGAGCCTCTCCCAAACGGGCTGAGGTGCGAGGGCCTAGTTTTGGTCCAAGTAAACCACCCTTGGCAGGTTTACAATCAAATAAGTTGTTGTGGGACAAGCAATCCCTAAAATTGTCAATTTGTGAACATACGCGGCGACAACCACCTTGTTTTTCGTTGTCCGATAAAATTTCATTCAGGTCTCCCGATCAACCAAGAAAGAGGAGATGAAGAGTTTAAGGTATCAATAAGATCCTAAGTTTTGGTTTTTAGATTCGTTTTAGCATAACCATATATACCAGAAAAAATGAAAATGTTTAGGATCTGAGTGCACAACAACAAGATATGGTGAGTAGAGTACAAAAGCAAATCAACTATAATATTATTATTCCAAAAAGATAAGTCCAGAACAAGCATGACTATTATCGATAGTGATATAGCCAGACATATTAAGAGTAACCTTTAGTCTATTATTATTAAAATTATTTAGACAAGTTTCACTGAGAAAGATTAGATCATGATAAAATCTAGTGACCACCTGTCCCAAAGACTGAACTGCCTGAGGCTTACCAAGGCCCCATCAGTCCCAACACAAGATTTTCATTTCTCTCGGCGGGGTTGAATATCAACCTCCGCCAAAGAGTTTTTGTTGTTGCTCATCCCAACTTTGTTGTTTTTGGAACTTTTTAGTAGTAGTAGGAGGAGAAGGCCACTGTCTCTTGGCCTTGATAGCTTCTACAAGTGGAGGGCTTCATTTTTGGGAACGAGTTGTCGAATCTGACTTATTTGGGTTGTTATATCTGCAGAGGGTGGCTGCTTAGATAACCAAGCATCAAAACCAGGTCATTAGAGGTGGTATGGACTTGCATACATTAATCTTTACAATTGTATCTGGCACGAGAGCATAGGCAAGAGGCTCGGATTTGGGCCAAGGCAGTAGGGGTTGCATCAAGAGGATAGAGTTTGGCCAAAGTAGCATCGATTGACTTATCAGCAACTGTTATCTCAGTAAGAGCAATGTTCACTGTAGTTGCTTGATTCACAGCAGCAGGATCCACAACAGCCAGTAGATCCATAGTAGGGGCCTTGGATGACTCGATCGAGTCCCCTGGTTCCATTGTAGCCTCAACCCCGATCCCTACGGTTTCAGTGGCCAAAGGTGTTCGAGCAGCAAGGGCAGTGGGGATGGTCGCAATCGGTCGATCAGTGTTGATTTAATCAGTGTCCACCAATTCCTCATCAACATTTTTAATTAGAGTTTGTGCTTCCACATCTACACCCAATGGTGCATTCATAATGTTTATGTTTAATTTAGTATAAAAAAAAAAAAATATATTATCTTTACTAGTGTCAAGATTTGACACATTTGAAGATGACTCAATTTCATGGTAGCGAATGTGTCCTCATAGCCGTGAAAGGCTTCCTTGAGGCTTAGGAGGGGTGAAACGAAGCCAGTCCCCATAGTGGAAATTCGTTGATTTAGTAACCTTTACCAATTGGAAGGATACAATCAAGTGTCCGATGATGGCACAACCATGGCATAGTAAGGGGAGTCTTTCGTATTGGAGAGGGCATAATTTTGAAGTGGACCCAGACCCACCAAACACCACACAACGACGTATAGGCTTGGTAGAATCCATGATAACCCAAACACAGAGGAAATCTACGGTATTGCCATCCATAAATCGGGTATCTTTTCTAACGATGGTTACAATACATGATCCAAGCGAGCGGCCAATGTTATCATCCATCTGATCGTATGCCGTCAACATAGCCAGTATTCTATGGATACGAATCCAAAAATGCATATGAATAAAAGAGTACTCGTCAATGGAGCATTTAGGATCCAATGAGAGTAGGGCAAGCCATTCTTTTTTAAACGTCCATGGTCCTCGCTTGAGGATGTCATTACGCTTCATTGCCAAAGAGAATTTAATCAAAAAATAGTTGGTCTTTAGCTCTGAGATGGACGACCTTGTCATTTTTCCATATCGTACAAAAAGCGCGAATCAAGGCTGCACCATCAATGACTTTGGGTGTAATAACCTTCCCAATAAGAGATAAATCATAATCTTTTGAGGGGGATTCCCAGTCGATAATGGGGGTGAAAACAACCCTTGTTCCTCTGATGTGAAATTTAAATTGCCCAATTGTTGGAGGATGGAATCAATAGCCATTGGACTGAGAGGTAAAGTAAGTGATTGAGGTAATATGGAATATGGGTTGATGTATCTGGGAGGTACCCAATAGTGATATAAAAAGCTAGTGTAGAAAGAGGTAATAAATTTCTAGAAATTAGAAATAAATTGGATTGAATTCCAAGAAAGATAATTAAGGTAAAATTTGTTATAGTATAGAAGAAGTTTAGGCCATCGAAATTGAACATGGAATTAATAATAAATAAATAAATAAAGTTTCAAATAAAAAAGGAAATTTGAGATTTGAAATAGGATTAATCTGAAATTATTATTTAAAGGAATAATTAGGTTTGATTTAACGGTAATTGAGGAGGTTGATGAAGGAAAAAACGTGAGATTTTGGAAATGGTAAGTAAGAGTAAAGCTTGGTCAATTTTAAGACCAAAGGAATTAATTAGGGAAATTTTAATAGGGACGAAGAGAAGAAAGAAACTTGGTAGAAGAAAATTTGAATGTAAATTAAAATGTGATTTAAACTTAATTGCAAAGGCTACAATTATGAAAAAAATTAATAAGGATGAAAAAATAAAAGAAACCATTGTAAAAAAGATTGGAATCTGAAAATACCATAATAAAACCAATATCGAGTAGTCATCCCAGATTTCATCCCGAATTCTAAAGGGAATGAATTTTGAGATAACATGGGAAAGTAATTTGAGTTGAATTCCAATATTTTATTGAGGAGAGATAAAGTCTAGAGAAAATAGAATTGGAATTTATTTTTAGATGAAAATTAAATTTATTTCCAAAAGAGACATTTTTAGGTAAAATTGGTGGTGATGGAAAAAAGATTAAATCCATCATAATTTTGATTAGAGTCGAGATTATAGTATGATAAATCCAAATTAGCGTAATCATCCCAAATTCTAGGGATAGGAGAATATGGTATTATAAGAGATAGAGTTTTAAATTGATTTATAAAAGGAATGGTTAAGTAGTTGTGTGTTGGAAAGGAAATTGAAATTAATAGAGAAGTAATTTTAGTTCTAAAAGAGATGTTTAGGGAAAGATTAGCTATCATGGAGGAAGGAATAGAAACATCATAAATCAGATTTGAGTTGGCAAAATACTAACATAAACTCATTCAAAAAAAGGTAATCCAAAATATCTTCCAAAAATCTATAGAGAATAGAATTTGAGATGGTAAGGATTAGTAATATTGACTTGATTCTAAAGGAAATAATTGAGGAGATGTTAATGGTGTTGAAGAGAGAAATAAATTTACCTAGTTTGAAAATGAAATAAAATCACATAATCAAAAGAAAATAGTCAACCCATACATCATTCCATAGTCTCTAAAGTGAATGGAATTTGAAGTTAAGGTTAAATGAAATTCAAATTGAATTCTAATAGCGATAAAAATTGAGACGCATGTTGAAATTTCATAATCAAAATTAATCGTGGAAATTGCAATCTCTCTCAAATCTATCGAAGAAAAATTGATACGCATATTGCAATCCGTGGATCTCTTAGCATGAGTAAAATATAAAAGAACATACAATATATTAGTACCAAAACCCAATAAAAATTGCAATTTGATCTATAAACTGTGTAAATTTTGATCAGAACCCATATCAGATATCGTCTTGTTGCACCCAAATTTCACCAGGATGTTTCTCGGCCATTGGTCAGATTTGAAAGTAATAAGTAAGGCGTCTTCCCCTCGTGAAAAGAACAACGACACGCGAAGGGAAGATTACTAAATGAGGGATGTAAGTTTGGGCGAACAAAACACTAAAACAACCCCCACTAAAACAGCCCCATATGTTATGAGATAGAAACTTACCTCTCAATCCGAAGACTCTCAAAACTCTGGCAGGGAGAAGGACAACACCATCTGATACATGTACCACAAGGCAATTCCAAGGACAAGATGGGCTTACTTTTCCACTTGGCCCAATAACCCAAGCCAAGTCTAAGCTAATCAAGGACAAGCTGAATTCGACCGTCCAAGTATTCGTGAGCCAAGGATTACAAGCTGCCATGAAGAAAGAAGAATTTCTTGAAGGAAGTCCACACTTAACATCCTTCAAGAATAATTGAGTCACAAAAACTCAACTTGCTGCACCTTTGGAGATGGATATCCATGAGCCTTTAGATGTCCATTAATTAGCCCTTTTTATTGTAATTAGACCCAATAGTTGTTACTATAAAAGATTGGGTCAGATTTTTATTTTTAGCCCAAATTAGGATTTACAAGTGTTTTTAGGCCTAGTTAGCTTTTTAAACAGCCCACACATGCCTCCTTGCCCAAAAAACCAATTTCTTATCATCTAAACCAGCCCAAATACCCTTAAATTCGTCCAAATAAAGGCCCTATCAACTTTTACTTGCTGCCCAATCAAAACAGCTCTTATCAGCCCATTACTTGATACCCAAGCAAACCAGCCTTCATCAAGTTTACTTGCTGCCCAAGCAACCAGCCCTTATCAGCTTATAACTTGCCTTATCACACTATCCCTTGCCACACAAGCACAAGGAGTTTAAAGACTGTTATTTTATTATTATTTTTAATTAGATTATGTTTTCCTTGTTTTAGTAGAAGTTAAATTACTTTGTCTATCCTTCACCTATAAAAGGATGAAGCCTCCATTATTGTAAGACAGATTTTCTTTGATTTATGAAATATTTAGTGAGTTTATTTTTGCAAGTGCTGATTACTTGTGCCTTCGAAGTCTTCTTCAACATAAGTTTGACGAGTTCTTGTGAGGGAGATCATCTTCACACTCTTGCTTGCCTAGATAATCGCGTCTAGGAGGGTGGGTTAGAGCCGCTTGAGGTTGCTTGCTTAGATAATTGAGTCTAAGAGGGTGCCAAGGACAAATCAACATCAACAATTCACAAGCCATCTTCATCTTCAACCTTCACATCATCTTCCATAATTCCATAAACAAAGCTGGAATTTTCAGATTTATTTTACCTATCTGCTTCTTAATCTTTTCTCATCTTTTTACTTATATTCTTATTTCTTATCATCTAATCCTTCATCTCGTCTTTCTTTCTTTAAATTTTCAGCCTTGAATTTGAAAAATTCAAGAAAATCCCTTCTCTTTTCTCTTGAATTTTCAGATCTGCCCAAACTTCCTTAATTGAGTCTAGAGCTCCTAGTTCTTGAAACAACTTGATTGAAGGCTTCCAAATCCAAGATTGCGCTACTCTAACATTTGGTATCAGATTTGGGACGATTCTTGGCAAGAATTTTGGGTTTTTGGGAAAAAAACTCGAAAATTAGGGAAAATTCGTCAAAACCAAACGAATGAATTTTGAGCTGAAACTTTCCAGATCAGATATACACCATTGGTGGAGTCACCACACAAAATTTCAGAATTTTTGGAGTTCGGGAACACCTCGAACGAAGTGGATAAAGTTTCAGCCAAATTAGGTTTTCCCCTTCTTTAACCCTATTTTCATTATTTTTTCTTCAATTTTCGTTATTTTCAGTTTATTTACCTAAAAAAAAAAAAAAAAAAAGAGAAAAAATTAAAAAAAAAAAAAAAAAAGGAAAGAAAAGTGAGAAAGCTCATACCTAGCCACCAATCACCATCAAGAATCATCAAGATCACCATCATCAACCACCACAAGCATCACATTGAAGTGGATTCAACATTGAATTTCTTCCTTCAAGTTGTTTTTGGGTTATCATCTTTCTCTACTAATTTTTTTCTACTCTTAGTTTCTTAAGTTACTTTGTTTTGCTTTTTCTTTCTTCTATTATGCAATTTAACGCCTTCTCTTTTCTGGTGTGAGTAGGACTAAAAGTTGCATTACAATCCTTCTTTCTTGCAACTATATTCAATTGGTGTCAAGCCTTTCATTGGACTCCTAGTACAATTAGGACTCATTGTTAGGATTAAACTCCGATTGTAACTTGTTGACTTGTGGTAGGAAGGTCTTTAAAGAGCACGAGATCGGTTTACTTGTCTCGCTAAATATTTATTCCTTGGAGTGTTTAGTTAGATTTCTAGTTTTCTTTTGCTTTTCACCTTTTTAAATCTGAGTGTTTCAGGATGTCAGAAACGAGTAACGATGAAGAACCACATGAAGTGACTCTTCAAGAAGTTTTGGATACCTCAATAAACTTGAACGAATTGTAACCTCTTTGGCAGCCAAGCTTGAGCACACCGATCTGATCGTAACGCAATCACTCAAACCATTGGGAGATTAGAAACCACTTTGCAATTGCAAGCGTCTATGAAGAGCCTAGGCGTCCAAATCTTGTTCCCATTCAGAATAGACGCCAAAACCCCAGCATGGGCACAATCCTCGCATAGAGCCGAGACGAGGCAACAAACACCTTAGCCAAACCAAAAATCATTGTACCACCTTTTCAAGGAAGGTATGACCCGATGCTTATTGTATTTGGGAAAATCGAGTTGATCTTCTATTCGAGTATTATCAATGCCCCAAAAGGATCAAGTTCCACTATGACTCTCAAATTCACTGAATACGCATCCATTTGGTGGTCCCAATTGGTTCGCAATCAGCGTCTCAATGGAGAAGCCAAGATAACATCATGGGGAGAACTTAAAGGGAGTCATGCGAGAACGATTCTTTCCCCCATTATATCGGCGAGAGATCAAACAAAAGTTACAAAGAATCCGACAAGGCTACAAGACTGTTGATGAGTATCTCAAAGAGATGGAATCATTGATGCAAAGAGCCGATATCCAAGAGGATGAAGAGGATACAATGACTAGGTTTGTTGTCGGACTCAATGACAACATTCTTGAGGTACTTGAACTCAAAATCTACTACACCCTTCAAGAGGCATTCCAATTCGCCATGACAATTGAAAAGCGCATCAAAGATCGACATCGATATCGACAAAATAATTATCACTATGACAAAGGTATCACTCAACCTTTATCGCATTCTAATTCTTCTAAACCTTTGCTCGACTCAAGTAGACCAAAGCAAAAAAATTGAAACATCCAAGTCACTGGACAAAACCAAGACAAAAACCCCCATGTTGGCGGAAAACACACAAACACTCAAACAAACTCGAGAGATTGTATGCTTCAAGTGCAACGGTCATGGACACTATAAAAGAGACTGCCCGAATACAAGACTCTTTCTTATTTGAGAAGATGGGAGCTACTCATCCGAGTCGGAGGAGGAATTGTCCGACAATGAATTTATCGCCGGTGGTTACTCCAGTGATGAACCTGATCCTAAAAACTTGGTGATTCAATGTTCACTTAATATCCAAGCAATCGATGATACGGAGATGCAAAGAACAAATATTTTCCACACAAGATGTTTGATCAGAGGCAAACTATATTCTGTCATCATTGATAGCGGAAGTTGTGCGAATGTGGTGAGCAGCTATCTAGTTGATGCACTTGACCTACCTTGTCAACGCCATCCAAAGCCACATTATCTCCAATGGCTTCATGAAGGGTCAGAATTAAAGGTAAACAAACGTGCCTTAATCACTTTTACTATGGGTAAATATTGTGATGATGTTTGGTGTGATGTTATCCCTATGCAAGCATCTCCTTACTTTTAGGACGACCGTTGTAGTATGACCGTGATGTGACTCACCATGGTAAGTTAAATAAGTATTCCTTTGTATACCATGGCAAAAAGTATACATTGGCTCCACTCTATCCAAAAGAGGTGTACAAAGATCAGATGCGAATGAAGAAGTTTTGTGATGAGGTGGGAATAAAAAAAGATGAAAAAGAAAAAAAGAATGAAAAACAAAAGGCAAATACAAAAGAGGCCAGTAGTGATAAAAGCCAAATAAGTACAGGCCCAGGGTGGTGAGTGATCCTAAATGTGTGAAAAACAGAGTATCTCAAAATATTTATGCGAGAGAAAAAGAAGTGAGGCAAGCCCCCTTCCTTAAACAGCCTTGCATCCTCATCCGCTTTAGGGAACAATTTTTTTCTATCACTAACAATAACAAAAGTTTGCCTAGTGTGTTTGTTTCTCTTTTACAGGACTTCAATGATGTTTTAGGTGATCCACCTGACGGTTTGCCACCCTTGAGAGGAAATGAACATCAAATTGACCTAATTCCGGGTTCTTCTATTCCAAATAGATCGGCATATAGATGTAATCCCGACGAAACCAAGGAGTTAGAAAAGCAAGTGGAAGAACTACTCAACAAAGGCTACATTCGTGAGAGTTTAAGCCCTTGTGCCGTTCCAGTACTTTTAGTGCCAAAGAAAGATGGTTCATATAAAATGTGTGTCGATTGTCAACCGAATAACAATCAAGTATAGGCATCCTATTCACGATTAGATGACATGCTTGATGAACTCTACGGCGCATGCATCTTCACCAAGATTGATTTGAAGAGTGGTTATCATCAAATTCGAATGAAAGAAGGAGATGAATGGAAAACCGCTTTCAAGACCAAGTTTGGTTTATATGAATGGACAGTTATGCCATTTGGTTTGACCAATGCCCCTAGCACATTCATGAGATTGATGAACCATGTCCTTCGGGAATTTAGAGGTAAGTTTGTTGTTGTTTATTTTGATGATATTCTTATCTACTCTTCTTCTTTTGATTTACATATCTTTCATGTAAGATCGGTCTTCGGAGTTCTCCGAAGAGAACAATTATGATAGAGTATGCTTTGGCACGTGGTAACCTTCAATTTGATGGCTTGGAAGCAAACCTAGGGCTTTAGACTCGAACAAGGAAGTTAGGCGCAAATCTGAAAATTTAAGAGAAACTAGTTGGGGGTTTCTTGAAAATTTCAGATTTAATGCTGGAAATTCAAGAAACGAAGATAAGATGATGATTAATAAGAATAAAAACAAAAGATTGAAAAAGACTAAGATAAGCAGATAATTAAAAAAAAGAAATTGGCTTTGTTTATGGAATTATGGAAGATGGTGTGAAGGTTGAAGATGAAGATGGCTTGCGAATTGTTGATTTTGTTTTGTCCTTGGCACCCTCTTAGACTCAATTATCTAAACAAGCAACCTCAAGCGGCTCTAACCCACCCTCCTAGATGCAATTACCTAGGCAAGCAAAAGTGTGAAGATGATCTCCTCACAAGAACTCGATGATCTTATGTTGAAGATGTTTTAGACAAGTTTACCGAACACTTGCAAACTCAAAGAATACTAAAATCTCCAAAGATAACTTTTTATTAATCAATGAAATCTGAATTACAATGTGGGTGAAGCCTCCTTTATATAGGCCATGGAGAAGTTTTAATCCTACTAAACTTAGGAATTAAATACAATAAATAAATGCTAAAATCTAATCTCCTAATTAGATAAGTAACTTCTAATAATAAATAAATGCTAAAAATAAAATCCTAATTAAATAAATCTGATCCTGATAGATATTGCAGAATCCTATATTGATTTAAATTACAAATAATCAAATAAAATCTTGAAAATTCGTAATTATCCAAAAATCCCGTATTAATCCCGTATAGGAATTTCTGCATGCGTTGTCTTCGCTAAAATAGACGTATCTTGAGATAGAGATGTCCAATTGAGGCGTTTCAAGATGCGTTGGAAAGATAATTTGCAGCCGGACAAGTTTTAAGAAGACATGTTGACCCATAAATGCCTGGATCCCATCCAAAAATGCTCCGCAAGTTGACTGATGTTTCTGACTTGCAAAGCAGTTTCAACTTCTTTTCCAAGATGATTATTTTGACCCCTCTCATGCTCGTATCAAATTATATGCTAACATGGAAAAGTGAGTGTTTTGTAGTGAAAGTCTTAGTTTTCTAGGCTTTATAGTAAGTGCACAGGGTATCCATGTTGACAATGAAAAAGTCAAAGAAATTCAAGAATGGTCCACGCCATCATCCATAACCGAGGTGAGATCCTTCCATAGCCTAGCAAGCTTCTACCGTCGCTTTGTCAAGGATTTCTCTACCACTGCTGCACCATTGACAGATATCATCAAAAAAACGGTAGGTTGTCATTGGGGTGAGGCACAAGAACAAGCCTTCCAAACACTAAAAGGTAAACTTTGTACTGCCCCAATTCTTCGTCTTCCCAATTTTTCTAAAACTTTTGAGTTAGAATGTGATGCCTCCGGTATAGGCATAGGAGCAGTTCTTTTACAGGAAAAACAACCAATCACTTACTTTAGCAAGAAGTTAAAAGGAGCACATTTGAACTATTCAACTTATGATAAAGAGCTCCTTGCATTAGTTCGTGCACTTGAAGTTTGGCAACACTACCTTCTTCCAAAGGAGTTCATCATACACACTGACCACGAATCATTGAAGTGGCTGCCAAGGTAATTTGAGCAAGAGACATGCTCGGTGGGTGAAGTTTATTGAAACATTCCCTTATGTGATCAAGTACAAAAAAGGTAAGGATAATGTAGTAGCAGATGCACTATCTAGAAGGTATACCCTAATTACTCAAATGCATGCTACTATATTGGGATTCGAACATATAAAGCAATTGTATCCTAATGATCCAGATTTCAAGGAAATTTATACTCATTGTTTAAAAGGTGCTTTTAACAAGTTTTATCTTGTAGATGGGTTTCTTTTCCGAATATACAGGTTGTGTATACCACAAGGCTCCATTAGAGAATTGCTAGTCCATGAATCACACTCCAGAGGCTTAATGGGGCACTTTGGCATCTCCAAAACGTTAGACATGGTAATGGAGCATTTTTTTAGCCACATATAAGGAAAACCGTGGAAAAGGTATGCGCATCTTGCATTGTATGTAAACAAGCAAAATCCAAGGTAAGTCCTAACGGTTTATATACACCCCTTCCTATCCCTTCTTTCCCTTGGGTCGATTTATCTATGGACTTTATTCTTGGATTACCTCGTACCAAAAAGGATCGAGATAGTATTTTTGTTGTGGTCGACAGGTTTTCAAAGATGGCTCACTTCATACAATGCCATAAAACGGATGATGCAACACATGTAGCCGGTCTCTTCTTTATTAGAGAAGTAGTACGACTTCATGGAATTCCATGCACCATCGTTTCCGATAGAGATGTAAAGTTCATAAGCCATTTTTGGAAGGTTTTGTGGGGAAAGATAGGCACCAAACTTCTTTATAGTAACTTGTCACCCATAGACGGATGGACAAACCGAGGTAATAAATCAGATTTTAGGTGCATTACTCAGAACCGTTGTCGGTAAGAACACAAAAACTTGGGAAGAATATCTACCTTTTGTAGAGTTTGCTTACAACCGTTCTATTCATTCATCCACCGGTTATTCTCCATTTGAAGTAGTTTATGGTTTTAACCCCTTAACTACATTAGACCTTGTTCCTTTACCTATTGATAATATTAGCAGCTTAGATGGCGAAAAGAAAGTGGAGTTAGTTAAATCCATTCACACTAAGGCAAAGCAAAGAATGGAGAAAACATATGAAAACGTTGCTGCCAAAGTCAACAAAGGCCGACGCCAAGTTGTCTTTGAACCAGGAGATTGGGTTTGGTTGCACATGCGTAAAGAAAGATTTTCGAACCATAGGAAATCCAAATTGGATCCACGAAGAGATGGACCATTCCAAGTCCTTGAAAGGATCAACAACAATGCATACCGAATTGATCTACCAGGTGAGTATAATGTGAGTACAACTTTTAATGTTTCTGATCTTTCTCCCTTTGATGTTTCAGATTCGTGGACGAATCCTTTTGAGGAGGGAGGGGTGATACATGTACCACAAGGCAATTCCAAGGACAAGATGGACTTACTTTTCCACTTGGCCCAATAACCCGAGCCAAGTCTAAGCTAATCAAGGACAAGCTGAATTTGACCGTCCAAGTATTTGTGAGCAAAAGATTACAAGCTGCCATGAAGAAAGAAGAATTTCTTGAAGGAAGTCCACACTTAACACTCTTCAAGAATAATTGGGTCACAAAAACTCAACTTGCTGCACCTTTGGAGATGGATATCCATGAGCCTTTAGATGTCCATTAATTAGCCCTTTTTATTGTAATTAGACCCAATACTTGTTACTATAAAAGATTGGGTCAGATTTTTATTTTTAGCCCAAATTAGGATTTACAAGTGTTTTTAGGCCTAGTTAGCTTTTAAAACAGCCCACACATGCCTCCTTGCCCAAGAACCAATTTCTTATCATCTAAATCAGCCCAAATACCCTTAAATTCGTCCAAATAAAGGCCCTATCAACTTTTACTTGCTGCCCAATCAAAACAGCTCTTATCAGCCCATTACTTGATACCCAAGCAAACCAGCCTTCATCAAGTTTACTTGCTGCCCAAGCAACCAGCCCTTATCAGCTTATAACTTGCCTTATCACACTATCCCTTGCCACACAAGCACAAGGAGTTTAAAGACTGTTATTTTATTATTATTTTTAATTAGATTATGTTTTCCTTGTTTTAGTAGAAGTTAAATTACTTTGTCTATCCTTCACCTATAAAAGGATGAAGCCTCCATTATTGTAAGACAGATTTTCTTTGATTTATGAAATATTTAGTGAGTTTATTTTTGCAAGTGCTGATTACTTGTGCCTTCGAAGTCTTCTTCAACATAAGTTTGACGAGTTCTTGTGAGGGAGATCATCTTCACACTCTTGCTTGCCTAGATAATCGCGTCTAGGAGGGTGGGTTAGAGCCGCTTGAGGTTGCTTGCTTAGATAATTGAGTCTAAGAGGGTGCCAAGGACAAATCAACATCAACAATTCACAAGCCATCTTCATCTTCAACCTTCACATCATCTTCCATAATTCCATAAACAAAGCTGGAATTTTCAGATTTATTTTACCTATCTGCTTCTTAATCTTTTCTCATCTTTTTACTTATATTCTTATTTCTTATCATCTAATCCTTCATCTCGTCTTTCTTTCTTTAAATTTTCAGCCTTGAATTTGAAAAATTCAAGAAAATCCCTTCTCTTTTCTCTTGAATTTTCAGATCTGCCCAAACTTCCTTAATTGAGTCTAGAGCTCCTAGTTCTTGAAACAACTTGATTGAAGGCTTCCAAATCCAAGATTGCGCTACTCTAACATTTGGTATCAGATTTGGGACGATTCTTGGCAAGAATTTTGGCGTTTTTGGGAAAAAAAACTCGAAAATTAGGGAAAATTCGTCAAAACCAAACGAATGAATTTTGAGCTGAAACTTTCCAGATCAGATATACACCATTGGTGGAGTCACCACACAAAATTTCAGAATTTTTGGAGTTCGGGAACACCTCGAACGAAGTGGATAAAGTTTCAGCCAAATTAGGGTTTTCCCCCTTCTTTAACCCTATTTTCATTATTTTTTCTTCAATTTTCGTTATTTTCAGTTTATTTACCTTGTAAAAAGAAAAAAAAAGAGAAAAAAATTAAAAAAAAAGAAAAGAAAAGTGAAGAAAAGTGAGAAAGCTTATACCTAGCCACCAACCACCATCAAGAATCATCAAGATCACCATCATCAACCACCACAAGCATCACATTGAAGTGGATTCAACATTGGATTTCTTCCTTCAAGTTGTTTCTGGGTTTTGGGGTTATCATCTTTCTCTACTAATTTTTTTCTACTCTTAGTTTCTTAAGTTCCTTTGTTTTGCTTTTTCTTTCTTCTATTACGCAATTTAACACCTTCTCTTTTCTGGTGTGAGTAGGACAACAAAGTTGCATTACAATCCTTCTTTCTTGCAACTATATTCAATTGGTGTCAAGCCTTTTCATTGGACTCCTAGTACAATTAGGACTCATTGTTAGGATTAAACTCGATTGTAACTTGTTGACTTGTGGCAGGAAGGTCTTTAAAGAGCACGAGATTGGTTTACTTGCCTCGCTAAATATTTATTCCTTGGAGTGTTTAGTGAGATTTCTAGTTTTCTTTTGCTTTTCACCTTTTTAAATTTGAGTGTTTCAGGATGTCAGAAACAAGTAACGACGAAGAACCACATGAAGTGACTCTTCAAGAAGTTTTGAATACTCTCAATAAACTTGAACGAATTGTAACCTCTTTGGCAGCCAAGCTTGAGCACACCGATACAGTCGTAACCGCAATCACTCAAACCATTGGGAGATTAGAAACCACTGCAATTGCAAGCGATACTGAAGAGCCTAGGCGTCCAAATCTTGTTCCCATTCAGAATAGACGCCAAACCCCCTGCAATGGGCATAATCCTCGCATAGAGCCGAGACGAGCAACAAACACCTTAGCCAAACCAAAAATCACTGTACCACCTTTTCAAGGAAGGTATGACCCTGATGCTTATTGTGACTGGGAAAATCGAGTTGATCTTCTATTCGAGTATTATCAATGCCCTGAAGAGGATCAAGTTCCACTATTAACTCTCAAATTCACTGAATAAGCATCCATTTGGTGGTCCCAATTGGTTCGCAATCGGCATCTCAATAGAGAAGCCAAGATAACCTCATGGGGAGAACTTAAAGAAGTCATGCGAGAACAATTCGTTCCCCCATTATATCGGCGAGAGATCAAACAAAAGTTACAAAGAATCCGACAAGGCTACAGGACTGTTGACGAGTATCTCAAAGAGATGGAATCATTGATGCAAAGAGCCGATATGCAAGAGGATGAAGAGGATACCATGACTAGGTTTGTTGTCGGACTCAATGACAACATTCTTGAGGTACTTGAACTCAAAACCTACTACACCCTTCAAGAGGCATTCCAATTTGCCATGACAATTGAAAAACACATCAAAGACCGACAACGATATCGACAAAAGAATTATCACTATGACAAAGGTATCACTCAACCTTAATCTCATTCTAATTCTTCTAAACCTTTGCTCGACTCAAGTAGACCAAAGCAGAAAATTGAAACATCCAAGTCACTGGACAAAACCAAGACAAAAACCCCCATGTTGGCGAAAAACACACAAACACTCAAACAAACTCGGGAGATTGTATGCTTCAAGTGCAACGGTCATGGACACTATAAAAGAGACTGCCCAAATACAAGACTCTTTCTTATTCGAAAAGATGGGAGCTACTCATCCGAATCGGAGAAGGAATTGTCCGACAATGAATTCATCGTCGGTGGTTACTCCAGTGATGAACCTGATCCTAAAAGCTTGGTGATTCAACGTTCACTTAATATCCAAGCAATCGACGATACGGAGATGCAAAGAACAAATATTTTCCACACAAGATGTTTGATCAGAGGCAAACTATATTCTGTCATCATTGATAGCGGAAGTTGTGCGAATGTGGTGAGCAGCTATCTAGTTGATGCACTTGACCTACCTTGTCAACGCCATCCAAAGCCATATTATCTCCAATGGCTTCATGAAGGGTCAGAATTAAAGGTAAACAAACGTGCCTTAATCACTTTTACTATGGGTAAATATTGTGATGACGTTTGGTGTGATGTTATCCCTATGCAAGCATCTCACTTACTTTTAGGACGACCGTGGCAAGATGACCGTGATGTGACTCACCATGGTAAGTTAAATAAGTATTCCTTTGTATACCATGGCAAAAAGTATACCTTGGCTCCACTCGATCCAAAAGAGGTGTACAAAGATCAGATGCGAATGAAGAAGTTTTGTGAGGAGGTGGAATAAAAAAAGATGAAAAAAAAAAAAAGAATGAAAAACAAAAGGCAAATACAAAAGAGGCCAGTAGTGATAAAAGCCAAATAAGTATAGGCCCCAGGGTGGTGAGTGATCCTAAATGTGAGAAAAAAAGAGTGTCTCAAAATATTTATGCGAGAGAAAAAGAAGTGAGGCAAGCCCCCTTCCTTAAACAGCCTTGCATCCTCATCCGCTTTAGGGAACAATTTTTTTCTATCACTAACAATAACAAAAGTTTGCCTAGTGTGTTTGTTTCTCTTTTGTAGGACTTCAATGATGTTTTAAGTGATCCACCTGACGGTTTGCCACCCTTAAGAGGAATTGAACATCAAATTGACCTAATTCCAGGTTCTTCTATTCCAAATAGACCAGCATATAGATGTAATCCCGACGAAACCAAGGAGTTAGAAAAGCAAGTGGAAGAACTACTCAACAAAGGCTACATTCGTGAGAGTTTAAGCCCTTGTGTCGTTCCAGTACTTTTGGTTCCAAAGAAAGATGGTTCATATAGAATGTGTGTCGATTGTCGGCCGATCAACCGAATAACAATCAAGTATAGGCATCCTATTCCACGATTAGATGACATGCTTGATGAACTCTACGGTGCATGCATCTTCACCAAGATTGATTTGAAGAGTGGTTATCATCAAATTCGAATGAAAGAAGGAGATGAATGGAAAACCGCTTTCAAGACAAAGTTTGGTTTATATGAACGGACAGTTATGCCATTTGGTTTGACCAATGCCCCTAGCACATTCATGAGATTGATGAACCATATCCTTCGGGAGTTTAGAGGTAAGTTTGTTGTTGTTTATTTCGATGATATTCTTATCTACTCTTCTTCTTTTGATTTACATATCTTTCATGTGAGATCGGTCTTCGAAGTTCTCCGAAGAGAACAATTATATGCTAACATGGAAAAGTGCATGTTTTGTAGTGAAAGTCTTAATTTTCTAGGCTTTATAGTAAGTGCACAGGGTATCCATGTTGACAATGAAAAAGTCAAAGTAATTCAAGAATGGCCCACGCCATCATCCATAACCGAGGTGAGATCCTTCCATGGCCTAGCAAGCTTCTACCGTCGCTTTGTCAAGGATTTCTCTACCATTGCCGCACCATTGACAGATATCATAAAAAAAACGGTAGGTTTTCATTGGGGTGAGGCACAAGAACAAGCCTTCCAAACACTAAAAGGTAAACTTTGTACTGCCCCAATTCTTCGTCTTCCCGATTTTTCTAAAACTTTTGAGTTAGAATGTGATGCCTCCAGTATAGGCATAGGAGATGAATGGAAAACCGCTTTCAAGACAAAGTTTGGTTTATATGAATGGACAATTATGCCATTTGGTTTGACCAATGCCCCTAGCACATTCATGAGATTGATGAACCATATCCTTCGGGAGTTTAGAGGTAAGTTTGTTGTTGTTTATTTCGATGATATTCTTATCTACTATTCTTCTTTTGATTTACATATCTTTCATGTGAGATCGGTCTTCGAAGTTCTCCGAAGAGAACAATTATATGCTAACATGGAAAAGTGCGTGTTTTGTAGTGAAAGTCTTAGTTTTCTAGGCTTTATAGTAAGTGCACAGGGTATCCATGTTGACAATGAAAAAGTCAAAGCAATTCAAGAATGGCCCACGCCATCATCCATAACCGAGGTGAGATCCTTCCATGGCCTAGCAAGCTTCTACCGTCGCTTTGTCAAGGATTTCTCTACCATTGCCGCACCATTGACAGATATAATAAAAAAAACGGTAGGTTTTCATTGGGGTGAGGCACAAGAACAAGCCTTCCAAACACTAAAAGGTAAACTTTGTACTGCCCAATTCTTCGTCTTCCCGATTTTTCTAAAACTTTTGAGTTAGAATGTGATGCCTCCGGTATAGGCACAAGCGCAGTTCTTTTACAGGAAAAACAACCAATCGCTTACTTTAGCGAGAAGTTAAAAGGAGCACATTTGAACTACTCAACTTATGATAAAGAGCTCCTTGCATTAGTTCGTGCACTTGAAGTTTGGCAACACTACCTTCTTCCAAAGGAGTTCATCATACACACCGACCACGAATCATTGAAGTGGCTAAACGGCCAAGGTAATTTGAGCAAGAGACATGCTCGGTGGGTGGAGTTTATTGAAACATTCCCTTATGTGATCAAGTACAAAAAAGGTAAGGATAATGTAGTAGCAGATGCACTATCTAGAAGGTATACCCTAATTACTCAAATGCATGCTACTATATTGGGATTCAAACATATAAAGCAATTGTATCCTAATGATCCAGATTTCAAGGAAATTTATACTAATTGTTTAAAAGGTGCTTTTAACAAGTTTTATCTTATAGATGGGTTTCTTTTCCGAATAAACAGGTTGTGTATACCACAAGGCTCCATTAGAGAATTGCTAGTCCATGAATCACACTACGGAGGCTTAATGGGGCACTTTGGCATCTCCAAAACGTTAGACATGGTAATGGAGCATTTTTTTGGCCACGTATGAGGAAAATCGTGGAAAAGGTATGCGCATCTTGCATCGTATGTAAACAAGCAAAATCCAAGGTAAGTCCTAACGGTTTATATACACCCATTCCTATCCCTTCTTTCCCTTGGGTCGATTTATCTATGGACTTTATTCTTGGATTACCTCATACCAAAAGTGGTCGAGATAGTATTTTTGTTGTGGTCGACAGGTTTTCAAAGATGGCTCACTTCATACCATGCCATAAAACGGATGATGTAACACATGTAGCCGAACTCTTCTTTAGAGAAGTAGTACTACTTCATGGAATTCCACGCACCATCGTTTCTAATAGAGATGTAAAGTTCATAAGCCATTTTTGGAAGGTTTTGTGGGGAAAGATAGGTACCAAACTTCTTTATTCTACTACTTGTCACCCACAGACGGATGGACAAACCGAGGTAACAAATCGGATCTTAGGTGCATTACTCAGAACTGTTGTCGGTAAGAACACAAAAACTTGGGAAGAATATCTACCTTTTGTAGAGTTTGCCTACAACCGTTCTATTCATTCATCCACCGGTTATTCTCCATTTGAAGTAGTTTATGGTTTTAACCCCTTAACTACATTAGACCTTGTTCCTTTACCTATTAATAATATTAGCAGCTTAGATGGCGAAAAGAAAGCGGAGTTAGTTAAATCCATTCACACTAAGGCAAAGCAAAGAATGGAGAAAACATATGAAAATGTTGCTGCCAAAGTCAACAAAGGTCGACGCCAAGTTGTCTTTGAACCAGGAGATTGGGTTTGGTTGCATATGCGTAAAGAAAAATTTCTGAACCATAGGAAATCCAAATTGGATCCACGAGGAGATGGACCATTCCAAGTCCTTGAAAGGATCAACAACAATGCATACCGAATTGATCTACCAGGTGAGTATAATGTGAGTACAACTTTTAATGTTTCTGATCTTTCTCCCTTTGATGTTTCAGATTCGTGGACCAATCCTTTTGAGGAGGGAGGGGATGATACATGTACCACAAGGCAATTCCAAGGACAAGATGGGCTTACTTTTCCACTTGGCCCAATAACCCAAGCCAAGTCTAAGCTAATCAATGACAAGCTGAATTCGACCGTCCAAGTATTCGTGAGCCAAGGATTACAAGCTGCCATGAAGAAAGAAGAATTTCTTGAAGGAAGTCCACACTTAACATCCTTCAAGAATAATTGGGTCACAAAAACTCAACTTGCTGCACCTTTGGAGATGGATATCCATGAGCCTTTAGATGTCCATTAATTAGCCCTTTTTATTGTAATTAGACCCAATAGTTGTTACTATAAAAGATTGGGTCAGATTTTTATTTTTAGCCCAAATTAGGATTTACAAGTGTTTTTAGGCCTAGTTAGCTTTTTAAACAGTCCACACATGCCTCCTTGCCCAAGAACCAATTTCTTATCATCTAAACCAGCCCAAATACCCTTAAATTCGTCCAAATAAAGGCCCTATCAACTTTTACTTGCTGCCCAATCAAAACAGCTCTTATCAGCCCATTACTTGATACCCAAGCAAACCAGCCTTCATCAAGTTTACTTGCTGCCCAAGCAACCAGCCCTTATCAGCTTATAACTTGCCTTATCACACTATCCCTTGCCACACAAGCACAAGGAGTTTAAAGGCTGTTATTTTTTATTATTTTTAATTAGATTAGGTTTTCCTTGTTTTAGTATAAGTTAAATTACTTTGTCTATCCTTCACCTATAAAAGGATGAAGCCTCCATCATTGTAAGACAGATTTTCTTTGATTTATGAAATATTTAGTGAGTTTATTTTTGCAAGTGCTGATTACTTGTGCCTTCGAAGTCTTCTTCAACATAAGTTCGACGAGTTCTTGTGAGGGAGATCATCTTCACACTCTTGCTACCCTAGATAATCGCGTCTAGGAGGGTGGGTTAGAGCCGCTTGAGGTTGCTTGCTTAGATAATTGAGTCTAAGAGGGTGCCGAGGACAAAACAACATCAACAATTCATAAGCCATCTTCATCTTCAACCTTCACACCATCTTCCATAATTCCATAAACAAAGCTAGAATTTTCAGATTTATTTTACCTATCTGCTTCTTAATCTTTTCTCATCTTTTTACTTATATTCTTATTTCTTATCATCTAATCCTTCATCTCGTCTTTCTTTCTTTAAATTTCCAGCCTTGAATCTAAAAAATTCAAGAAAATCCCTTCTCTTTTCTCTTGAATTTTCAGATCTGCCCAAACTTCCTTGATTGAGTCTAGAGCTCCTAGTTCTTGCAACAACTTGATTGAAGGCTTCCAAATCCAAGGTTGCGCTACTCTATCACCTTCCAAGCCTTGATCCCAACACTGCCAGAAAAAGAGCAGCCCATCAAGCAGCAACCACAAACCCCCGAAGCCATGATTCCAAAAGAACATGATCCACAATAGATGTAAGAACAATCCTGGTCAAAGAAAAATAGTAGAGGGGAGATAGCGATGAAAACGATGAGGGAGGCCGAGTAGGGAGGAAGGCAGCAGCAGGGAGAAGAAGAGAGGATGATGCAGGGGAAGACCCACACAGTCCACTTGATGATGTTGATAGCGTTGTTGTGTATGCCCGACCTTGAGCCTCTTGAGGTGCCCATGACTGCTGATTGCGTGAATAGTAAGGCTGATCCCGATCTGCTTGTGTCCAGCATCGCGACCATTCCCGATGCAGCTGCTAGTGTTATGGATAACTTCATGATGGATGCTGCTCATTCAGGTGCTGCAGATACCGTGGTAGCTGCTACTGTCTTTGAATCCCTAGATGGTGGTGCTAGTGCTACTGATACGCGCTACGTTCGAGGGGTGATGATGATGTGGTGGTTCCCAGTGGTACGGTGGCGGAGGCAGTTTCTTCCCTTGAAAGAACCACTAACGATGTTAGGCAAATTCCAAGCAAGGCCCTACAAGTGTTAGCTGATTTTGATGCTTGGCTAGCCTCTAAACCTCCCGAGATTTGCCACACCCCCTCTAAGCCATCGGTGGTGCAATGAGTCTCAAAGCGTCATCACTCGCTAGCTGAGGTTGTCCCATCTAAGAGACAACGACCGTCACCACCTTCTACTACTAAAGGGCCTAAGACTTCAAATGCTGGGATGAACAGCATCAAAAACTCTTCGACAGAGGTTGATTCTCAACCCCGCTGAGAGAAATGAGGATCCTATGTTGGAACTACCGAGGTCTTGGTAAGCCTCAGGCAGTTTGGTCTTTAGGTTAGATGATTTCTCGTTATTGTCCTGATATTATTTTCCTTAGTGAAACTCGTTTAAATAAGTTTAGTAGTGATAGACTGAAGCTTTCTTTAAATATGCATGGATGTTTTGTTGTGGACTGTGGCCGAGATTGTTCAGGCCTTATGCTTCTCTGGAATAATACTATTACTGTTGATTTGCTTTCGTACTCTACTCGTCACATCGATATAATTACAAATTTGAACAATGATCGTTTCCATTTTACTGGTATTTATAGTTATGCGGATACAAATTTAAAACATAGAACTTTGGATCTAATTAACATGTTACGATCTCATTCGAATCTCCCTTGGCTTATTGGGGGTGATCTCAAGAAACAAGGTGGTTGTCGACGTCCTAGGTCCCAAATCAACAATTTTAAGGAATGCTTGTCCCGCAATCTCCTATTCGACTGTAAATCGGCTAGGGGTTGGTTCACTTGGTCCAAGTCCGGGCCCAATACTTCACCCATTTTTTGAGCAGTTGGACCGTTTCATTGCTTGCTCTACCTGGTTTCGTGACCATCCCGATCACCGTGTGATTTTCGAATATAGTGTCGACTCAGACCATTGCATAGTCATCATGGATACTACAAGCTCACTCCCCATGAGCCTAAGGTTCAGCGCAACGACCATTTTTGGTTTGAATCCTGCTGGGCTCATAATCCTATGTGTATTTCCACAGTTCAGAAAGCTTGGACTACTACCCCTGGTTCGACTCTTGCTAAAATCTAAGCTGTTGGTGCCAACCTTAAGGACTGGCAAGACCTGCAGCGTAGCAATTCTATCCATCGTATTACTAAGCTCAATAGGGAAATTAATGGCCTTTTGAAGGGTCATCTCTCCTCTTCTGACTTGGAGGTTCTACTTGCGGCAAAATCTGAGTTACGTCATCTCCTTGACAGTAGAGAAGCCAATTGGGCTCAACGGTCTTGCGTTAACTGGCTCTCCCAGGGCGACAAGAATATGGCTTACTTCCATGCCCGTGCAACGAATAAGAGTAAGAAGAATCATATCAGTGGCTTGTTCGATGCTAATAATATTTGGAGGACTGCTAAGGATGACATTATGGACATTGTCACTGGCTACTTCCAGGACCTTTTCACCTCCTTCGAGCCGACTTTGGCACCGTTGATCATTGACAACATTGCCCCATCGATTACCCCTGCCATGAATGAGTCTCTTCTGAGGCCTTTCACTGAGGAGGAAGTCTTTTTTGCTTTTCGAGATATCAACCCTAGGAAAGCTACAGGTATCGATGTCCTGTTACATGTTGCCCCAGAATCTTATTGATGACATGTCTAAATCTATCCAACGTTATTGTGGTCGGGTCGTAATAAAAAATAAGGCTAGCCCATGGTGGATTGAGGCTCAGTTTGCTCCCTTAAGAATGTTGGTGGAGTCGAGTTTCGTGACATGCATCACTTCAATGTTACATTATTGGGTAAACAACTTTGGCGCCTGATTACTGAGTCGGAGTCGTTGTTTTCTCAAGTCTTTCAAGCCCATTAGTTCCCATCCCAAAATTTACTTGACGCTGAGGCTAACAAGAACGCCTCTTTTGCTTGGAAAGGTTTATGTCAAGCCAAGCGAGAGCTTCTCCCTGTCTTCTTCTGGCGCCCAGGTATTAATAGCAAGATCTGCATGTTTCAAGATAATTGGGGAGGTGCAACTACGCTAAACTTGTACGGCGACTATGCAGACAACGAGGAAATTCTTGTTCGCTGTCGCGATTTTATGGTGCGTGGGCGGCCTATCTAGGATGAAACTAAGGTTCGCGCTTTCTTTTCCCATGAGGATGCCGATGCTATCCTTGGTGTGCCTATCATCAATGACTGATGAGATTCAGTGTTTTAGGGCAACCATGATTCCAGAATCTACTCGGTATGGTCGGGCTATATATTCTTACAAAGACCGGCCAGGCCTGTAACCAGCCTTTTCGGATATGGAAAGTTCTCTCTTAGTCACCAACCATTCCAAAGGTTCATGCCTTTGGCTGGCGTGCATGTAGGGATGCCCTACCGGCCATATCTAGACATCGACAAGCGAACCTAGCGTTGGGTTGTTGCCCTTTCTGCAGTGGAGTTCCTGAGACTTCCATCCATGCTTTTACTGACCGCCCCGAGGCATCTGAGGCCCTTCGTTTGGCTGGTCTTTCGATTGTGCTTATTACCAGCCACACCTCCTTATTTCTCTCGTGGTTTGAAGAGGGAGCCTCTCTTCTGTCCCGATATTCATTCGCACTTTTTCTTACAATTTTATGGAACTTGTGGAATCGCCAGAATGACTGGGTTCACAACGATCGCCTCCAGCCGCCCTGGCTGACGGTTCTCAACGCTCAGGGCATCCTCCGAGACTACACTGTGGTGACAATGACCTTCATCCCGCCTATCGACGATCCGACCCTCACTAACCCCCGCTAGTAGCCTCCTCAGTCATGGTGCATCAAGATCAACGTGGATGGTGCTTTCAAACCGACGACTGGGGATGCTACTATCGGTGTTATTGCGCGCGACGATAAAGGTAGCGTCCTTTATGGTTTGGCTAGTCATTCGGCTACTTGCTTGGATGTTGCGTCGGCAGAGCTCCAGGCGGTTGTTGCCTCCATAGAGTTTGGCTGCGATAGGGGCTGGTCCCGCGTTACTATAGAGACTGATTCCGCCACTTTGGTCAACAAGTTGAACCGGAGTAGTACAGACCTCTAGGTTTTGACTCCGCATGTTGATCAAGCCAGGCTTCGTCTTGCTTCTGCAAATAGATTCATTGTTAGGTTTGTACCTAGGGTTGTTAACTCTGTTACACACTCGCTAGCCGCTTGGGCCTTACATTCGTTGTCTTCTATTTACTTTGACTCGGTTTGTCCCAATTTTATACAAGCAAATGTAACCGATGAGATTCATTCTCTTTGATTAATAGATTTAGGGCACTTTTTCCCCTTAGGCGGTCACCATTGGTCTTCGGCCAGTTGTGACTTTAGAGGGGTTTTTAATGAGGCCCGCTCTTTCTTCAAAAAAATCATTCCAACGGGCCCACTTGGAAGCTCATTTAGACATGCACGCCTTAAACCACAACAAAACGGCCGAAAAATAACAATAAATCAAATTTTATGACTTAAAATATTTTTTATGTACTTTTGAACATGATTACACAGCTTAACCTCATTTTTAGAAATTCTTACTCGGTTAAAATTCCAACGGGTCCACTATAAGCCCATTTAGACATGCATGCCTTAAACCCAACAAAACGACCACAAAATAAGATTGAATCAAATTTCATGAGTTAAAATATTTGATTATGGGATTTTGAACATAATTATACAACTTAACCTCAATTTTAGAATTTTTTTACTCGGTTAAAATTCCAACGGGTCCACTGTAATGCCCATTTAGACATGCAAGCCTTAAACCCAACAACACGGCAACAAAATAAAATTAAATCAAATTTTATGAGTTAAAATATTTGATTATGGGATATGGAATATGATTAAATAGCTTAACCTCTTTTTCAAAAAATTTTACTTCGTTAAAATTCTAACGGGTCCACTGTAAAGCCCATTTAGACATGCACGCCTTAAACCCAACAAAACGGCCACAAAATAAGATTAAATCAAATTTCATGAGTTAAAATATTTTATTATGGGATTTTAAATATGATTATATAGCTTAACCTCAATTTCAGAACTTTTTACTCGGTTAAAATTCCAACGGGTCCACTATAAATCTCGTTTAGACATGCACACCTTAAAACCAACAAAACGACCAAAAATAAGATTAAATCACATTTTATGACTTAAAATATTTATTTATAGGCTTTTGAACATGATTATATAGCTTAACCTCATTTTTAAAATTTTTTACTCGATTAAAATTCCGACGGGTCCAGTGTAAAATATATTTGTGTTAAAATATTTGATTATGGGCTATGGAATATGATTATGTAGATTAAACTCATTTTCAGAAATTTTTACTCGTTTAAAATTCCAACGGGTCCAGTGTAAAGCCCATTTAGACATGCACGTCTTAAATCCAACAAAACACCACAAAATAAGATTAATTAAAATTTTATGAGTTAAAATATTTGATTATGGGATTTTGAATATGATTATATAGTTTAATCTCAATTTCAAAACTTTTTACTCGGTTAAAATTCCAACGGCTCTACTGTAAAGCTTATTTAGACATGCACGTCTTAAACCCAACAAAATGGCCACAAAATAAAATTAAATCAAATTTTATGACTTCAAATATTTAGTTATGGGCTTTTGATCTTGATTATACATTTTAACTTCAATTTTATAACTTTTTACTCTGTTAAAATTCCAACGAGTCTACTATAAAAGCCCATTTAGACATGCACGCCTTAAACCTAACCAAACGACCACAAAATAAGATAAAATAAAATTTTATGAGTTAAAATATTTGATTCTAGGATTTTGAAAATGATTAAACAACATAACCTCAATTTTAGAACTTTTTACTTGGTTAAAATTCCAACGGGCCAACTTAGACATGCACGCCTTAAACCCCAACAAAACGACCCAAAAATAAGATTAAATTTTTTTTTATGACTCCAAATATTTATTTATGGGCTTTTGAACATGATTATACAGCTTAACCTCATTTTTAGAAATTTTTACTCGGTTAAAATTCCACGGGTCTACTATAAGCTTATTTAGATTTGCACGCCTTAAACCTAACAAAACGGCCATAAAATAAGATTAAATCAAATTTCATGAGTTTAAATATTTTATTATGGGATTTTAAATAAGATTATATAGCTTAACCTCAATTTCAAAACTTTTTACTCGGTTGAAATTCCAACGGGTCCACTATAAAGCCCATTTAGACATGCACGCCTTAAACCCAGTACAACGGCCACAAAAAAGATTAAATCAAAATTTATGAGTTAAAATATTTGATTATGGGATATGGAATATGATTATATAGATTAACCTCATTTTCAGGAATTTTTACTGCGTTAAAATTCCAACGGGTCCACTGTAAAGCCCATTTAGACATGCACACCATAAACCCAACAAAACAAGAATAAATCAAATTTCATGAGTTAAAATATTTTATTTTGGGCTTTTGAATATGATTATATAGCTTAACCTCAATTTTAGAACTTTTTTACTTAGTTAAAATTCTAACGAGTCCGCTATAAAGCCCACTTAGATATGCAGGCCTTAAACCCCAACAGAACAACCAAAAAATAAGATTAAATCACATTATATGACTTAATATATTTATTTATGAGCTTTTGAACATGATTTTATACCTTAACCTCATATTTCAAAATTTTTACTCGATTAAAATTCCAACGGGTCCACTGTAAAGCCCAATTAGACACACACGCCTTAAACCCAACAAAACTGCCACAAAATAAGATTAAATCAAATTTTATAAGTTAAAATATTTGATTATGGGCTACGAAATATGATTACGTAGCTTAAAATCATTTTAGAAATTTTTACTCGGTTAAAATTCTAACGATCTAGTGTAAAACCCATTTACACATACACACCTTAAATCTAACAAAACAACAACAAAATAAGATTAAATAAAATTTTATGAGTTAAAATATTTTATTACAACATTTTGAATATGATTATATATCTTAACCTCAATTTCAAAACTTTTACTCGGTTAAAATTCCAAAGGGTCCACTCTAAAGTCCATTTAGACATACGCCTTAAACACAAACAAAACGGCCACAAAATAAATTAAATCAAATTTTATGAGTTAAAATATTTGATTATGAGATATGGAATATGCTTAGATAGCATAACCTCTTTTTCAAAAATTTTTACTCTGTTAAAATTCCAACGGGTCCACTATAAAGCCCATTTAGACATGCACACCTTAAACCCATCAAAACGGCCACAAAATAAGATTAAATCAAATTTCATGAGTTAAAATATTTTATTATGGGCAATTGAATATTATTATATAGCTTAACCTCAATTTCAGAACTTTTTACTCGGTTAAAATTCCAAAGGGTCCACTATAAAGCTCATTTAGATATGCACGCCTTAAACACAACAAAACAGCCAAAAATATGATTAAATCACATTTTATGATTTAAAATATTTATTTATCGGCTTTTTAACATGATTGTATAGCTTAATCTCATTTTTCGAAATTTTTACTCGATTAAAATTCCAACGGGTCCACTACAAAGCCCATTTAGACACGCACGCCTTAAACCCAAAAAAACAACCAAAACAGAAGATTAAATCAAATTTTATGAGTTAAAATATTTGATTATGGGATATGGAGTATGATTATGTAGCTTAACCTCATTTTCATAAATTTTTACTTCGTTAAAATTCCAAATGGTACAGTGTAAAGCCCATTTGGACATGCACACCTTTAACCCAACAAAACGACCACAAAATAAGATTAAATCAAATTTTATGAGTTAAAATATTTTATTATAGGCTTTTGAATTTGATTGTATAGCTTAACCTCCGTTTCAAAACTTTTTACTCGGTTAAAATTCCAAAGGGTCCACTATAAAGCTTATTTAGACATGCACGCCTTAATCCCAACAAAACGGCCACAAAAAAAGATTAAATCAAATTTTATGACTTAAAATATTTATTTATGGGCTTTTGAACATGATTATACAGTTTAACCTTAATTTTATAACTTTTTACTCGGTTAAAATTCCTACGGGCCCACTATAAAGCTCATTTAGACATGCACGCCTTAAACCCAACAAAACAACCACAAAATAATATTAAATAAAATTTTATGAGTTAAAATATTTGATAATGGGCTTTTGAACATGATTATACAACTTAACATCAATTTTAGAACTTTTTACTCAGTTAAAATTCCAATTGGTCAACTATGAAGTCCACTTAGACATGCACGCCTTAAACCCCAACAAAACGGCCAAAAAATAAGATTAAATCAAATTTTATGACTTAAAATATTTGTTTATGGGCTTTTGAATATGATTATATAGCTTAACATCATTTTTAAAAAAATTTACTCGGTTAAAATTCCAACGAGTCCACTATAAGACCATTTAGATATGCACGCCTTAAACCCAACAAAACAACCACAAAATAAGATTAAATCAAATTTCATGAGTTAAAATATTTTTTATGGGATTTTTAAAATGATTATATAGCTTAACCTTAATTTCAGAAATTTTTACTCAGTTAAAATTCCAACGGATCCATTGTAAAGCCCATTTAGACATGCACGCCTTAAACCCAACAAAACGGCCACAAAATAAGATTAAAGTAAATTTATAAATTAAAATATTTGATTATGGGATATGAAATATGATTATATAGCTAAACCTCATTATCAGAAATTTTTACTTTGTTAAAATTTCAACGGGTCCACTACAAAGCCCATTTAGACATGCACGCCTTAAACCCAACAAAACGACCACAAAAAAGATTAAATCAAATTTCATGAGCTAAAATATTTTATTATGGAAATTTGAATATGATTATATAGCTTAATCTCAATTTCAAAACTTTTTACTCGGTTAAAATTCCAACGAGTCCACTATAAAGTCCATTTAGATATGTACGCCTAAAACCCCAACAAAACAGCCAAAAAATAAGATTAAATCACATTTTATGACTTAAAATATTTATTTATGGGCTTTTGAACATGATTATATAGCTTGACCTTATTTTCATAAATTTTTACTCGATTAAAATTCCAACTGCTCCATGGTAAAGTCCATTTAGACATGAACGCCTTAAACCCAACAAAACGGCCACAAAATAAGATATAATCAAATTTTATGAGTTAAAATATTTGATTATGGATAATGGACTATGATTATGTAGCTTAACTTCATTTTCAAAATTTTTTATTCAGTTAAAATTCTAATAGGGCCAATATAAAGCCCATTTAGACATGCACGCCTTAAACCTCAATTTCAAAACTTTTTACACGTAACCGATTACTCTGTTAAAAATTCTAACCGGTGGGCTCTCGAAATTCTCTCTCTTTCTCTCAACTCTATTCTCTCATCCCTTCCAAACCTTCTCTTCACTCAGCCTTTCTCCGCCTCCTCCACCACCTCTTTGAAGTACCGGCCAGCAACCATGGATCTGCTCAGCACTTCACTTGTTTCTCCCCCGACGAGTGGATCACATCCATGCCGAGGAAGTTTGGATCTGAACACATATTTTGGCTATTGGACGCCCTTAGTTCTGTTGCCTCATTTCTTCGGGTCACCATTTAGGATCTCCTATGATCCTTCATCACTGTGAGAGGTGAGGCTTTTCGATCCCCCCGTGATCAATTTCACTCATTCCAATCGTTCTTCCATATCTGGATATTTTCCTTATTTTGTTCCATTTTTTTCTTTTCTTTACACATGATGGTCTATGAATTTTTTAATATGGCTGTAGTCTATTTCGTCTTCTTTCCAGCCAACATATCGTTATATCATCACCTATCTATCATGTTTAATAATGTAGTCTGTAATTCTATTAGAATCTGGGTTACCACCCTTATAGATGAATCCAATATTTTATGGACTACTACCCGCTTCCTTTTACCACTCAAAAGGATAACCTGGTCACATTTTTTTATGGTTTTATTGACAACTCCAGAATATGTAATTTTTTCGCCTTTCCCCTTGCTCTTCATTTTCCCTCCCATCCTGCCAATGCTTTTCCTTATCCTTCACTTGGCAAAGGATTACAATTATTTAATAATTAAGTTTAATTCAGTTAATTTTATTACAATCTCAATTATCTTCTACAACTTTACTCTTTTGTCCCGTTGTATAATTCAGGGGAAAGAGTTTATAGGGTGTGATTTAACATCCATATTCATCGCCGTTGCACGACAATTGTCCTAGTCTTTACGACCTTGCTTGACCTTATACCACTATTTTCTCGTTACTTCACATTTTTGAATTCTCTCCTTAACAGTACATTCCATGGTTACTTTAATAATCTACTACAGGTTATATCATTTCAAATATAGCACAAATGTAACCGGGATTATTTACTTCCTTTTCATCATTTCTAAATTGCTATATTATTTCGCATCTTCTAATAAAATTCTCCAAAAGCTACAAAAATTTACAATCGTTAGTTGGACTCTAGTTAAATCTACAATTTCTACCTCTCTTAAAACTCCATTGACTATTATTTGCAATCACAACTTCAAATCTCACATTAAATTTACGTTAATTCTAATATGGGGACTTCGATTAGTCCATCATTCTATTCGAATAACTTTCCATTTGCCCCTCCAACATTTGATTTGCCATCCAAATTCATTAATGGAATTATTTTCGTCTAAAAATATAATCTACCTTGACCTTAATTCTATTTATTCCCTTTCTGATCTGAAACCATCAATCACCGGTCCAATTATAATTAATATAGTCAACAACGATATTTTCTCAAAATCAATAATATTACCGTCTATAATAGTACTAAAAACTATTACCATAAATATGATTGTTTCAAAATCAATTTATGAGGTACCGTTTTCCTTTAAATTCATTTGTATTACTACCATATCCTTTTCAAACAGATTAAAATTTCCTTTATCTCTACTCTTTAATTTGAATTTTGCCAATCTGGAAACAAAATACATCATGAGATACTTTCTAATATTATATGTTATTACCTTCCGAATCAATTCCATCGTAGGGGCCCACGAACCTATATCTACCCAGCTTTCATCTTTCTAAATATTAAATCTAAACCTACTATCTTACATACACGATGTATACCAAATTTTAACAAACTTTCCATTCTTATTCTTATTGTTACTAATATTAAATTTTTGACCAAATTAATTCCTCTATGCTTGATAGTTTTGCTCCCTAAATCTACTATCAATTTCTTCCCTACAGATCTCCATCTTTCATTCCTTTCAAATTTACATTGATTTCCTTGCCTTATGTTCTCTCCACAAAAATTAATATTTTAACTAGCCTTCCTAATTTAATAATCCTAACATGCTGAACAGCCAGGCATAATTACATACCAACTATTATTTCAATTACCATTAGAACTATCCTAACTATCCTTATCAATTTTTGGAAAGGAAATCTTTCCCATTTTCCTGATGCCACGTTTATGGTATCTTTGATATACAATTATAACTCCAATTTTTATTCCCTCCCTTACAGCGCCTTTTTCCGGAAATGCAATCAAATTAAAGACATCTTTGATTTAATTCCCATTTCTAGTATAAGATTCTTTAATCCCAATCGATACCTTTTCTTTATATACAATATTAAATATTTTCTAATTTACCTTTCATTTATACAATTCATCCACACTTGCTTTTCTTTCTCCAGTTCGACACTTAATATCCTGCAAGCAATGGCCTTTGAATCCTTCATCCAACAATTAGGAGATCTCAAGTTCACCTCTAAAGAACAAGGAGTGATCTTCAATCCCTCCTTCAATTGGGATTCCCCTACTAAAGATGATGATTTGACACTCATAGGGAAAAATTGTATCTACCAAAAATATCGATGGCCAAGCCTTAATCCGTGCTTTCCAAACTATTTGGAAAAATAATAATATTATCTCTATCTCGATGCTGAAGACCAATTTCTTTCGCATAAAGTTTTCCTCGGGTGCAAAGAGGAATGAAATTTTACAACGTGGTCCATGGACATTCAAGGAACAATGGTTTGCTTTGACTCCCTTTGATTCAAAGCTATCTATAGATGAATACTCCTTCACTCATATGAGAATATGGGTTCGAATTCACAATCTTCCAACCATCCTAATTATGAATGATCAAGTGGCAGTCAACACCGGTAGATCTCTGGGTTCCATTGGAACCATTGTTAAAACAGATACTCGATACCTTGATGGGAACATGGTGGACTACCTTCAGGTCGGGACTATCATGGATGCCACCAAACCACTGCGTCGTTGTGTGGCGATAAGTAGTTCTGGACCATCGCCAAAACTCTGCCCACTCCATTATGAAAGATTACCAGTTCTTTGCCATGGTTGTGGCATAGTTGGCCATCCGATCTCTTCTTGCACAACTGTTAAGTTATCTGCCAATACCAAATTACAATACGGGAACTGGCTCCGTTTCATACCTCCTAGATCGAAAGGAGGCTCTAGTCAATTGAAAGGACGGATACACTACCACGATGTCGAACCATCTCCCAAGTCGACCAAAATCATCTCGGGTACCCTATTTTTCCAAATAATTATTTTTTATAATGTTATCTCTGAAGAATTAACTTCTTCAATTTTATATGGGTAAAGATCTACCAATCTCTAACCCTGAAGACAATGTAGTGAATCATGGTACTATTTTTTCAATTTCACTTAACCACCTCGATTTTATTTTGCTTGTTCTGACTACCTATTGGTTTTCAGACAAAGGAACGTCAATACCGAACCAAAATGAGGAAAACTCTATGGATGCAGAATCTTACAGCACTGCCCCTATCATTGGAGTTGCCATTGTATTAAACCGGATTCATCCACCCAAGGGGATTCCAATGTTCTGGCAGATTCCCTCCCTACTGCTTTGCTAGATCCAGCAGCTCACACTGCTGAGTACAAGGCTAATATACCACATCCTACAGCCACCACCCAACCAATGTCAACTGCTTTCCCCAGCCCACTGGCCACCGGGTCGTTTGATTTGGCTGATGCAACAACAAAAGAGGAGACTGCTGTTACTGTGCCAATACAAGCAGTCCCCCTTACCACCATTCCAGCTGTGGATAATGGCACTATGACAACGAGCCTGGAACATGATATGGGTAAGCCTACCAACTTTGCATCAACAACTATGCTCTCCTCCTTTGATGATTGGTTAACTAAACAACCAAAATCCACAACTCCAAACGTCAAAGGTCCAGCGGATTCGAATCCTCGCAGCAATAAAAGACGTTCTCCTCTCGTTGAAGCTATCAAGACTAAGAAGTTTCGTCCTTCACCCCTACCAAGATTAATAAAGCTGGGATGAGCAGCGGAAAAAACTCCGGCGGAGGTTGACGTCCAACCCCGCTGAGGAAAATGAAAATTATATGCTGGAACTGTCGGGGTCTTGGTAAAGCCCAGGTAGTTCAATACTTGGGACGAGTAGTTGCTAAATTTAATGTTGATCTCTTATTCCTAAGTGAAACTCGTCTTAACAAATTTCTTAACGAACGTCTGCGCATCTCTCTTAGAATGAATGGTTGTATCACTATTAATAGCATCCCTACTTGCTCTGGAATAATTCTATTATGGGTTAATAATATTAATGTTAGTTTACTTTCGTACTCGGATCGTCACATTGATGCAATTATTCACTCAAATACATCTCAATTTCGTTTTTCTGGAATTTATGGATACTCTGAAACAAACCAAAAAACAAAAAACTTGGGAGCTTATTGATACCTTAAGTTCCTCCTCACCCCTTCCATGGCTAATTGGGGGAGATTTGAATAAGATTTTATCTGATAATGAAAAACAAGGTGGATGTCGGTGAACACAATCTCAAATTTACTAATTTCGGGATTGCTTTCCCGTAATAATTTATTTGACTGCAAACCATCCAAAGGATGGTTTACTTGGACCAAATCGGGCACTAGAACCCCTACTATATATGAGCGCCTTGACTGTTTTATCGCAACTTAGGCATGGTTCAATACCCATAATGATTATAGGGCATCTTTAGAATATCATGCAAACTCTGACCACTGCTTCATTATTATGGAAATGGGCCCTCTTATTCATGATCCTATCATGGCTCGTGACGACCACTTTCATTTTGAAAACTGTTGGGCAAATAACTTTGGCTACATATCCCTCGTCCAAAACACTTGGTCAATTACACCTGGATCTGCGATAGACAAACTACTAGCTGTTGGCGCCAGACTCAAGGATTGGCAGGCACATCAACGCATCAACTCTCGTGTCGGCATAGTAGCTTTGAATAAACAAATTAATTACTGTCTTCAACGACGACTTTCTACTGCTGAAGAGGAAACCTTCCTGGTAGCTAAAGTAAAACTTCGCCAACTCTTCGACACCCAGAAAGCTTATTGGGCTCAACGATCCAGAATTACCTGGCTCACTCAGGGGGATAAGAACACGTCTTTTTTCCATGCTCGTGCCAACGAAAGACGAAAAAAGAATAAAATCAAGGGATTATATGACTCCTCTAATGAATGGAGAGAAACTAATGAAGATGTCATGGGAATAGTCACTGATTACTTTCAGGGATTATTTACCACATCTGAACCATCAATCTCGCCGAGGATTCTCAAAAATATTATTCCCTCTATAACGCCAAAAATGAATGATGCCCTGATTAGGCCATTCACAAAGGTTGAAATCTTCACTGCCTTTCGGGAGATAAATCCAAAAAAAGCCCCAGGCTATGATGGACTCCCAAGCGGGTTTTATAGACAACATTGGGACACTGTTGGACAAGATGTCATAAACCTTTGCCTGGCTCTCCTATCCGATGAAGCAGACATGGCTACTGTAAATCGAACTGTGTTGGTCCTTATCCCAAAGGTCAAAGACCCTACCACTATGAGACAATTACGACCAATCAGTCTCTGTACTGTTATGTATAAAATCATCTCTAAAGTGCTCGTCAACAAGATGAAATCAATAATTCCTTACTGCATCAGTGACAATTAGGCTGTTTTTATTAAAGGTAGGGCCATCACCGACAATATCTTAATTGCCCACGAGTTGATTCACTCTATCAACTCTGGAGGATCAAGCCATTTTCAGGGAGATGCTTTGAAATTAGATATGAAGAAAGCCTTCGATTGTGTAGAGTGGTCTTTCCTCCGGAAGATTATGCTTAAAATGGGTTTTGTTGTTTCTTGGGTTGATATAATCATGAGATGTATATCTTTTGTCTCATTTATTGCTCGGGTAAACGGTTCACTCTCACCAGTGTTCTACCCACAACGCAGCTTAAAACAGGGTGATCCTCTCTCCCCCTTCTTATTCCTTATTTGTATTCAAGGGCTTTCAGCTACCCTTCTTGCTGAGCAACAAGCAGGATGACTCCCGGGCCTTTGTGCTAGTCGTCATGGGCCTCGGGTAAACCACCTGTTATTTGCTGATGATAGCATGGTCTTTATTCGTAATGACAGTACAGAGGCTTCCCGCTTAAAAGAAATCTTACATCTATATGCCTCTTCCTCTGGTCAAGCAATAAACTTTGACAAATCAAAGATCTTTTTTAGCCCAAGAACCCCTCCTGACCTTAAGCAAGCAATTCATGACATTCTTCGGGCCCAAGAGGTGGATGACCCAGGGATCTACCTTGGAGTTCCACTTCTTATCCAGAAAAATAAAACTGCATCGCTTGGCTTTACCAGGGATAAGGTAAATTCTCGTATGTCTAATTGGGATAAACACCTTCTCTCGTACAGTGGTAGAGAGGTTTTTTTTATCAAATCAGTGATTCAATCTTTGCCACAATATGTGATGTCGTGCTACCTTCTCCCACACAACATAATAGATGACATGACCAAATCTGTCCGACGTTATTGGTGGTCTGGGAAAAATGATAAACGGAGTTAGCCTATGATACCTTGGGACATTATTTGCTCACCTAAGTCTGTAGGGGGTGTTGGTTTTCGTGACATGCATCTCTTTAATAGCCCTCCTTAGAAAGCAAATTTGGAGACTCATTACTGAACCAAACTCTCTTCTTACTCAATTATACAGGGCAAAATACTTTCCCTCTAGGGACATTTTTGAGGCTGAGGCCAACAAGAAGGATTCATTTGCATGGAAATGACTTACTTAGGCATTGCCGCAACTAAGTTCTAGTTTCTTTAAGAGACCAGGGATGAATAGAAAAATTTGTGTGCATACCGACAATTGGGGGGTATTGTAGCGATCAATTTATATGGTATTATGAAGTCAACGATGAACTTTTGGTTAGATGCCGCGACTTTATGTTATTAGAGCAACCTCGTTGGGATGAGTCTAAAGTACGTCTTTACTTTGATAGTGCTGATGTCGACACAGTGCTCAATGTTCCTATTATCAATGGTGTCATTGATACTATTCTTTGGGCGAATCATGACTCTAGCATCTATTCCGTCAAATATGGATATTTATACTTACAACACCTACACCTGTTAACATGCCCTCCCGTATTTGGAGAGTCCTCTCTAAACTATCGGTCCTTCCAAAGATCCGTTCTTTTGGATGACGTTTAGGCCATGATTCTCTCCCAACTGGGCATAAGCTGCAATCTGTAGGTATAGGTCCAGGGACCTACCCTTTGTGTCACCAGAGTCTGGAAACATCGATCCATGCTCTACGTGATTGTTGGGGCGCAACTGAAGCACTACATTTGGCTTACTTTCTGATCTCCCTCATCTTCAGTCCTTCAACCTCCATTTTAGCATGGCTTGAGGAAGGGGCTACATGTCTGCCGATTCAATCCTTTTCTCTCTTCCTTACAATTCTATGGAACATTTGGAATAGACGAAATGATTAGATTCATAACAATAGACTCCAACCCCCTGGATTACCGTTATCAATTCACAGGGACTTCTTCGTGACTACGTAGCGGCCACATCAACTAGATCATCACCAAGGACGTCAGGAGAGCCGACCCTTTTCTGCCCCCGATGGCAGCCGCCTAGAGAAGGAATCCTTAAGATTAACACTGATGGGGCTTGATACATGTACCACAAGGCAATTCCAAGGACAAGATGGACTTACTTTTCCACTTGGCCCAATAACCCGAGCCAAGTCTAAGCTAATCAAGGACAAGCTGAATTCAACCGTCCAAGTATTCGTGAGCAAAGGATTACAAGCTGCCATGAAGAAAGAAGAATTTCTTCAAGGAAGTCCACACTTAACATCCTTCAAGAATAATTGGGTCACAAAAACTCAACTTGCTGCACCTTTAGAGATGAATATCCATGAGCCTTTAGATGCCCATTAATTAGCCCTTTTATTGTAATTAGACCCAATAATTGTTACTATAAAAGATTGGGTCAGATTTTTACTTTTAGCCCAAATTAGGATTTACGAGTGTTTTTAGGTCTAGTTAGCTTTTAAAACAGCCCACACATGCCTCCTTGCCCAAGAACCAAATTCTTATCATCTAAACCAACCCAAATACCCTTAAATTCGTCCAAATAAAGGCCCTATCAACTTTTACTTCCTGCCCAATCAAAATAGCTCTTATCAGCCCATTACTTGATGCCCAAGCAAACCAGCCTTCATCAAGTTTACTTGCTGCCCAAGCAACCAACCCTTATCAGCTTATAACTTGCCTTATCACCCTATCCCTTGCCACACAAGCACAAAGAATTTAAAGGCTGTTATTTTATTATTATTTTTAATTAGATTAGGTTTTCCTTGTTTTAGTAGAAGTTAAATTACTTTGTCTATCCTTCACCTATAAAAGGATGAAGCCTCCATCATTGTAAGGGAGATTTTCTTTGATTTATGAAATATTTAGTGAGTTTTTTTTGCAAGTGCTGATTACTTGTGCCTTCGAAGTCTTCTTCAACATAAGTTCTATGAGTTCTTGTGAGGGAGATCAGCTTCACACGCTTGCTTGCCTAGATAACCTACTACACCCATCGTTTTCGATAGAGATGTAAAGTTTATAAGCCATTTTTGGAAGGTTTTGTAGGGAAAGATAGGTACCAAACTTCTTTATTCTACTACTTGTCACCCACAGATGGATGGACAAATCGAGGTAACAAATCGGATCTTAGGTGCATTACTCAGAACTGTTATCGGTAAGAACACAAAAACTTGGGAAGAATATTTACCTTTTGTAGAGTTTGCCTACAACCGTTCTATTCATTCATCCACCGGTTATTATCCATTTGAAGTAGTTTATGGTTTTAACCCCTTAACTACATTAGACCTTGTTCCTTTACCTATTAATAATATTAGCAGCTTAGATGGCGAAAACAAAGCAGAGTTAGTTAAATCCATTCACACTAAGGCAAAGCAAAGAATGGAGAAAACATATGAAAACGTTGCTGCCAAAGTCAACAAAGGCCGACGCCAAGTTGTCTTTGAACCAGGATGTTGGGTTTGGTTGCACATGCGTAAAGAAAGATTTCCGAACCATAGGAAATCCAAATTGGATCCACGAGGAGATGGACCATTCCAAGTCCTTGAAAGGATCAACAACAATGCATACCGAATTGATCTACCAGGTGAGTATAATGTGAGTACAACTTTTAATGTTTCTGATCTTACTCCCTTTGATGTTTCAGATTCGTGGACGAATCCTTTTGAGGAGGGAGGGGATGGTACATGTACCACAAGACAATTCCAAGGACAAGTTGGACTTACTTTTCCACTTGGCCCAATAACCTGAGCTAAGTCTAAGCTAATCAAGACAAGCTGAATTCGACCATCCAAGTATTCGTGAGCAAAGGATTACAAGCTGCCATGAAGAAAGAAGAATTTCTTCAAGGAAGTCCACACTTAACATCCTTCAAGAATAATTGGGTCACAAAAACTCAACTTGCTACACCTTTGGAGATGGATATCCATGAGCCTTTAGATGTCCATTAATTAGCCTTTTTTATTGTAATTAGACCCAATACTTGTTACTATAAAAGATTGGGTCAGATTTTTATTTTTAGCCCAAATTAGGATTTACAAGTGTTTTTAGGCCTAGTTAGCTTTTAAAACAACCCATACATGCCTCCTTGCCCAAGAACCAATTTCTTATCATCTAAACCAGCCCAAATACCCTTAAATTCGTCCAAATATTGGCCCTATCAACTTTTACTTGCTGCCCAATCAAAACAGCTCTTATCAGCCCATTACTTGATGCCCAAGCAAACCAGCCTTCATCAAGTTTACTTGCTGCCCAAGCAACCAGCCCTTATCAACTTATAACTTGCCTTATCACCCATCCCTTGCCACACAAGCAAACAGAATTTAAAGGCTGTTATTTTATTATTATTTTTAATTAGATAGTTTTCCTTGTTTTAGTAGAAGTTAAATTACTTTGTCTATCCTTCACCTATAAAAGGATGAAGCCTCCATCATTGTAAGGGAGATTTTCTTTGATTTATGAAATATTTAGTGAGTTTGTTTTTGCAAGTGCTAATTACTTGTGCCTTCGAAGTCTTCTTCAACATAAGTTCGACGAGTTCTTGTGAGGGAGATCATCTTCACACTTTTGCTTGCCTAGATAATCGCGTCTAGGAGGGTGGGTTAGAGCCGCTTGAGGTTGCTTGCTTAGATAATTGAGTCTAAGAGGGTGCCGAGGACAAAACAACATCAACAATTCACAAGCCATCTTCATCTTCAACCTTCACACCATCTTCTATAATTCCATAAACAAAGCTGAAATTTTCAGATTTGTTTTACCTATCTTCTTCTTAATCTTTTCTCATCTTTTTATTTATATTCTTATTTCTTATCATCTATTCCTTCGTCTTGTCTTTCTTTCTTTAAATTTCCAGCCTTGAATCTGAAAAATTCAAGAAAATCCCTTCTCTTTTCTCTTGAATTTTCAGATCTTCCCAAACTTCCTTGATTGAGTCTAGAGCTCCTAGTTCTTGCAACAACTTGATTGAAGGCTTCCAAATCCAAGATTGCGCTACTATATATGGGCTTTTGACCCTTTGACCAAATTTGCTGTAGTTGGAGTTATAGCACGAGATGCACGTGGCATGGTCATCGGTGTTATTGCTCACCCTTTGCCCAATTGCACAAATGATACGTCGGTAGAAGCATAAGGAGATTCATTTTGTTCGAATACGAGATTAAAAACACCCCGTTAGGTGGCACCCCTATTCGTATTTAAAAATTAATTTCCAACATAAAAGGTTTTTTAATTAATGTCTTTTTATTGTCTTGTTGATTTTAAGTATTAATTCTAAAACGGCTCTAATTAATTAGTTATTTAAAACTATGAATATTAATTAATTTAATGGCTTTATGAAAAAATGCCAATTACTTGAGCACCTTCCATATATGTAAAGCCCTTAAATTAATCATATTCCTAATTAATTAATTAATTCTTCTAATTAATTAAAGTTCTAGTCATAATTAGGACTCTCTATTTATTATTCAATATTATAAGTGAAAATGTATATCGAATATACACCTTTATGACCAAGGCTGAGATAACACCCCATTGTAAACAATGGAACACCATCCAGATTTGAACCTCAAAGATTCTATTCGATATACATTCAATTAACTACAATGTGTTCTTAATTATTTATTTAATTCCAATTATAAGTGTAAATATATTAAATATATTCATTAAAATCCATGTTGAGATAACACCTCATTGTAAACAATGGAACACCATCCAAATTAGGATTTTAAAGTTTATATTTAATATATTTTTAATTACTGCAATTATCTTACCTAGGGAAAAGGCTCTAATTAATTAATTAATTAATTAAACTAAGTGTATTTAGTTGTCTAACATTTAATTCTATATGCCTAATTTAAACCATGCATCACACATATAAATTAATTTCATTTAATTAAATTAAACAATTTTAAAAAAGACTAAATTAAAAGAAATTGAGAACTAAAATTAATTTTATTGAAATGGTGACTAAATTAAACTAATACAAAGTATTAATGCCCAATTACAAAATTCAGGTGACCAAATTGAAAGGATTACAAATCTGGAGGTTCAGTTACAAAGCATATGGGACTAAATTGGGAGAATTGTAAAACTTGGGGTTCAATTTAAAGGGAATAGGGACCAAAATAAAAGAAATTAAACCTTTGGGAAAAAACCAAAGGAAATCCGTATCAAAAGAAACGGATCCCCTATGCCCGACCCGACTTGCATTCGCGGGTCCTCCGTACTCGGTGCCAAAACGGCACCGTTTAGGTACGGGTATATAAACCCTTTTTCTAAGCCAAAATCGCTCATTCCCTTCATTTTTCTCATTTCCCTTCTCTCTCCTATCTCTCTCTCCCTCTAAATCCTCTGACCACTAACAACTTTCAAACCAAGATTATCACTTAAATCAGATCAAAAACCATTGATTTTGGTTGAGTGTTCTTTATTGTTCTTTATGAACATGAAGAACACCATACATTCCGACACTACTACACCACATACACCGCCGCTCAATCTTGAGCCGCCGCACTCCAGCCACCTGTGGGTGTTTGCCGGCCACCGTGATGCAAATCTCGGCCGCCATGCTCCTCTTCCCGGCCACCGTACCTAATTTTGGCCATCGCGTCACTCCGATCGGCTGTCGCAAGGCAATTTTTGGCCACTGTGGAGAGATATCCGGCCGCTGCCTCTGTCGTGTTTCGAACCTAAAAAACCCCAAATCGAAAACCCCTAGATCTACTTGAGTTTGCTTGAGTGTTTCTGTGTTTTCTGCCAACATGGGGGTTTTTGTCTTGGTTTTGTCCAGGGATTTGGATGCTTCAATTTTCTGCTTTGTTCTACTTGAGTCGAGCAAAGGTTTAGAAGAATTAGAATAAGATATAGGTTGAGTGGTACCTCTATCATAGTGATAATTCTTTTTTCGATATCGTTGTCGATCTTTGATGCGTTTTTCGATTGTCATGGCGAATTGGAATGCCTCTTGAAGAGTGTAGTAGGTTTTGAGTTCAAGTACCTCAAGAATGTTATCATTGAGTCCGACAACAAACCTAGTCATTGTATTCTCTTCATCCTCTTGTGCATCGCCTCATTGCATCAATGATTCTATCTCTTTGAGATACTCATCAACAATTTTGTAGCCTTGTCGGATTCTTTGTAACTTTTGTTTGATCTCTTGTCGATATAATGGGGGAACAAATTATTCTCGCATGACTTCTTTAAGTTCTCCCCATGAGGTTATCTTGGCTTCTCCATTGAGACGCTGATTTCAGACCAATTGGGACCACCAAATGGATGTGTATTCAGTGTATTCGAGAGTCAACATTGGAACTTAATCCTCTTTGGGACATTGATAATACTCGAATAGAATATGAACTCGATTTTCCCAGACACAATAAGCAATAGGGTCATACCTTTCTTGAAAAGGTGGCGCAGTGATCTTTGGTTTGGCTAAGGTGATTGTTGCTCGTCTCGGATCTGTGCGAGGATTGTGCCTATTTAGGTATTTTGGCGTCTATTCTGAATGGGAACAAGATTTGGACGCTTAGGCTCCTCAGTATCGCTTGCGATAGCAGCGGTTTCTAATTTTCCAATGGTTTGAGTGATTGCGGTCACGATTGTATCGGTGTGCTCAAGCTTGGTTGCAAATGAGGTTACAGTCCATGCAAGTTTATTGAGAGTATCCGAAACTCTTGAAGAGTCACCTTGTGTGGTTCTTCGTCGTTACTCGTTTGTGACATCCTGAAATACTCAGATTTAAAAGGTGAAAAGCAAAAGAAAACTAGAAATCTCACTAAACACTCCAAGAAATAAATATTTAGCGAGGCAAGTAAACCGATCTCGTGCTCTTTAAAGACCTTTCTGCCACAAGTCAACAAGTTGCAATCGGAGTTTAATCCAAACAATGAGTCCTAATTGTACTAGGAGTTCAATGAAAGGATTGACACCAATTGAATATAGTTACAAGAAAAAAGGATTGTAATGAACTTTTTAGTCCTACTCACACCAGAAAAGAGAAGGTTTTAATGGCGTAATAGAAGAAAAAAAAGCAAAACAAAGGAACTTAAAAAAACTAAGAGTAGAAAAATTAGTCTAGAAAGATGATAACCCCAAAATCCAGAAACAACTTGAAGAGATCCAATGTTGTACCCACTTCAATGTGATGCTTATGGTGGTTGATGATGGTGATCTTGATGATTCTTGATGGTGGTTGGTGGCTAGGTATGATCTTTCTCACTTTTCTTCACTTATATTTCCTTTTCTTTTCTTTTTTTCTTTTTTTCTTTACCAGGCAAATAAATTGAAAATAACAAAAATTGAAGAAAAAATAATGAAAATAGGGTTAAAGTAGGGGAAAAACTCTAATTTTGCTGAAACTTGATCCACTTCGTTCGAGGTGTTCCCGATGTCAAAAAATTCTGAAATTTTATGTGGTGACTCCTCCAATGGTGTAGACTTGATCTGGAAATTTTTAGCGTAAAATTCACTCGTTTGGATTTGACGAATTACCTAGGCAAGCAAGAGTGTGAAGATGATCTCCCTCACAAGAACTCGTCGATCTTATGTTGAAGAAGACTTCGAAGGCACAAGTAATCAGCACTTGCAAAAACAAACTCACTAAATATATCATAAATAAAAAAATTTGTGTTACAATGATGGAGGCTTCATCCTTTTATAGGTGAAGGTAGACAAAGTAATTTAACTTCTAATAAAACAAGGAAAACCTAATATAATTAAAATAATAAAAATAACAGCCTTTAAACTCCTTGTGCTTGTACGGAAAGGGTTAGAGTGATAAGGCAAGTGAAAAGTTGATAAGGGTTGGTTGCTTGGGCGGCAAGTAAGCTTGATGAAGGCTAGTTTGCTTGGGCGGCAAGTAATGGGCTGATAAGAGCTGGCTTTCTTGGGCAGCAAGTAAGAACTTATATGGGCCTTTGTTTGGACGAATTTTAAGGGCATTTGGGCTGACTTAGACGGAAGGAAATTGGTTTTTGGGCAAGGATGGATGTGTGGGCTGTTTCTAACTAGGCCTAAAAACACTTGTAAATCCTAATTTGGGCTAACAGTAAAAATCTGACCCAATCTTTTATAGTAACAACTATTGGGTCTAATTACAATAAAAATGCTAATTAATGGACATCTAAAGGGTCATGGATATCCATCTCCAAAGGTGCAACAAGTTGAGTTTTTGTGACCCGATTATTCTTGAAGGATGTTAAGTATGGACTTCCTTCAAGAAATTCTTCTTTCTTCATGGCAGCTTGCAATCCTTTGCTCACGAATCCTTGGACGGTCAAATTCAGCTTGTCCTTGATTAGCTTGCACTTGGCTCATGTTATTGGGTCAAATGGAAAAGTAAGTCCATCTCATCCTTGGAATTGCCTTGTGGTACATGCATCATCCCTTCTCTCTCAAAAGGATTCGTCACAAATATGAAACGTGAAAGGGAGAAAGATCAAATACATTAAAAGTTATAATCACATTATACTCACCGGGTAGATCAATTCGGTACGCATTGTTGTTGATCCTTTCAAGGACTTGGAATGGTCCATCTCCTCTTGGATCCAACTTGGATTTCCTATGGTTCAGAAATCTCTCTTTAAGCATGTACAACCAAACCCAATCTCCTGGTTCAAAGACAACTTGGCGTCGGCCCTTGTTGACTTTGGCAGCAACGTTTTCATATGTTTTCTCCATTCTTTACTTTGCCTTAGTGTGTATGGATTTAACCAACTCCGCTTTCTTTTCACCATCTAAGCTGCAAATATTATCAATAGGTAAAGGAACAAGGTCTAATGCAGTTAAGGGGTTAAAACCATAAACTACTTCAAATGGAGAATAATCGGTGGATGAATGAATAGAACGGTTGTAGGCAAACTCTACAAAAGGTAATTATTCTTCCCAAGTTTTTATGTTCTTACCGACAACAATTTTGAGTAATACACCTGAGATTCGGTTTATTACCTCGGTTTGTCCATCCGTCTGTGAATGAAAAGTAGTAGAATAAAGAAATTTGGTACCTATCTTTCCCCACAAAACCTTCCAAAAATGGCTTATGAACTTGACATCTCTATTAGAAATGATGGTGCGTGGAAACCATTAAGTCATACTACTTCTCTAAAGAAGGGATCGGCTACATGTGTTGCATCATCCGTTTTATGACATGGTATGAAGTGAGCCATCTTTGAAAACCTGTCGACCACAACAAAAATACTATCTCAACTCCTTTTGGTACGAGGTAATCCAAGAATAAAGTCCATAGCTAAATCGATCCAAGGGAAAGAAGGGATAAGAAGGGGAGTAAATAAACCTTTATGACTTACCTTGGATTTGGCTTGTTTACAAACTATGCAAGATGCACATACATTTTCCACGGTTTTCATAATATGAGGCCAAAAAAATGCTCCATTACCATGTCTAAAGTTTTGGAGATGCCAAAGTGCCCCATTAAGCATCCGAAGTGTGATTCATGGACTAGCAGTCCTCTAATGGATCCTTGTGGTATACACATCCTGTTCATTCGGAAAAAGAAAACCATCTACAAGATAAAAGTTGTTAAAAGCACCTTTTAGTAAAAATTTCCTTAAAATATGAATCATTAGGATACAATTCCTTTATATGTTCAAATCCCAATATAGTAGCATGCATTTGAGTAATTAGGGTTTACCTTCGAGATAGTGCATTTGCTACTACATTACCCTTTCCTTTTTGTACTTGATCTTGTTTAAGCTTATTTTTAACAGAGTAAAAAGTTCTAAAAAAGAGTTTAAGCTATATGATCATGTTCAAAAGCCCATAAATAAATATTTTAAGTCATAAAATGTAATTTAATCTTATTTATCGGCCGTTTTGTTGGGGGTTTAAGGCGTGCATGTCTAAATGGGCTTTACAGTGGACCCGTTGGAATTTTAACTGAGTAAAAAGTTCTGAAAATTGGGGTTAAGTTATATATAAATATTCAAATTCCCGTAATCAAATATTTTAAGTTATAAAATTTGATTTAATCTTATTTTGTAGCCGTTTTGTGGGGTTTAACGCGTGTATGTCTAAATGGGCTTTAAAGTGGACACGTTGGAATTTTAACCGAGTAAAAAATTCTAAAGTTCAGGTTAAGCTATATAATCATATTCAAAATCCCATGATCAAATATTTTAACACATAAAATTTGATTTAATCTTATTTTATGGCTGTTTTGTTGGGTTTAAGGCGTGCATGTCTAAATGGACTTTACAGTGGTCCCGTTGGAATTTTAACCAAGTAAAAAGTTCTAAAATTGAGGTTAAGCTATATAATCATGTTCAAAACCCCTTAACTAAATATTTTAAGTCATAAAAAGTGATTTAATCTTATTTTGTGGTCGTTTTGTTGGGTTTAAGGCGTGCATGTCTAAATGGGCTTTATAGTGGACCTACTGGAATTTTAACCGAGTAAAAGGTTCTAAAATTGAAGTTAAGCTATATAATCATGTTCAAAAGCCCATAACTAAATATTTTAAGTCATAAAATGTGATTTAATCTTATTTTGTGGTTGTTTTGTTGGGTTTAAGGCGTGCATATCTAAATGGGCTTTATAGTGGACCCGTTAGAATTTTAACAGAGTAAAAAGTTCTAAAAATGAGGTTAAGCTATATGATCTTGTTCAAAATCCCATAACTAAATATTTTAAGTCATAAAATGTGATTTAATTTCTTTTTTGACCGTTTTGTTGGGG